>CAJRST010002224.1:16188872-16232283 GCA_907169785.1 Menidia menidia | reverse complement strand
ACCCAGTGTCAAACGAGGGGCCCCAAATACTGAGAGAATGTGTTCCTGTTCGAATTAATTTGGCAAGGGAACGTGTTTCAGTAGGAAGTGAAGATGTGTGATGAGTGTTTACAGACTTCTGCTAAAATTTGTGATTTTGTTGGCCATTTTGAGGCAAAACAAAAAGTTTTTTTTACCAAAGAATGTGTGGAATCAGCTTAAATGCACAAAAGCAGTAGCCAAAGAAATTAAAACATGAAGAGGCTAAAAACTGGACGGCGTTCAACCACTGATTTTATGTTCAAATGGTATAAGCATTCAAGATAACTGGGACCCAATTAGCAACAGTTCTGCCAAATTCACCAATGGAATGGATTTTTTTTCCAGAAAAAATAACTATATGGGGACAGGGATGAGCAGAGCAACAGGGGTGCTTTGTCATGTCAGAAATGGAATCAACAGAACTGTCTTTTAAAGCCAACGCTTAACCAACGCCAAAAAGAGAAGGAGAGCAGTGTAGCCTTGACTTCTTTCCTTTCTGTTCCCTGATCTGTGATAGGAGTTAGATACATCAGCCTTTCACTGTCACATCCTGTGCTGTGGAGACAAAATAAAAAAAATAAAAAAATACAGACCTTTCTTTTGATGAAGTCAAACTTGGTGTCGCACTGCATACATCGAGCGCACTGAATGACAGGGGGAGAGAGGAAAAACAGGATGTTACACAACATGCTGAGCTGGGCAGATTCCCTTTAGCTGGATATCAACAGCTGTTCCATCAACATTAAACATATGCCTCAATGTTTGTTCAAAAACTCCTGTCATGCAACACTGCTTCCAGCATTTGACTGGCGTATTTTTGGTGTCCATTTAAATGTTAGCCTCAGAGAAGTTTTCAGCTCTTGGCATTTTTTAATACATTCTGTAAAAAAACTCACTTTTGTAAATACCTTTTTGGATTAGCTAGCTAAGCGCATTCAACAGTTTGCTGACTCGCTCCGGTCACGAAGTCATTAACCGTGTCTTGTGTGCAGTTTGAAGTTCAACAGAAGCCGAGTATGTGTGTGTGTGTGTGTGAGTGTGCCATGTCATTTTCAGCTTCAATTTCACGACACTGGTACGAGTACGCCGAAAGGCGTTGACTGGGTAGGAACCATAGCTAGTACAGCAGCTTCTTTTGTCAGTTAGCTCAATGTTGTCAGCTGATTGAGGACGCGACCGGTGGCTAACAAAGGAAACAATGGGGAGGTTTGCACTTTTAGGGGTCCCCCTCCAAGTCCACGTTCAGCTGTTAAAAACTGAGCGTTGACAGAGGAGACCGTTCGTGTTTCCAGCCTGACCATGGCCGCCCAAAACGCCCAGTACATGGACCAATTGCGGTGTCCAGAACTACGACGAGCTAACTGCAGCTAGGCGAAGAAAACCGGAAGTTGAGCCGTTTAACAGAGAAAATAAGGCAATTTTAGAGTTTGAGTTCTTAATGATGTAACCCCAACAAAGACAAGAGAGTCCGTTTATTTTTGTACCCATATACCAACAACATGCATCTGAAAGTGTTAAGTTGTATGCATGAGATTAACCAACAATAAGATTCATATTGATGCGACGTCAAGACGTATTCTGAAAACCCCAACCGGAAGCGCAGCGTTAATTAGCTAACTTGTGGTTAGTGTCCAAGAGTCTCCCCACTCACTTCTCGGTGTCAAATCCACCGCCTGTCTCACCTCTTTATCTGGGACCCACTGCGGCTCGTCAAGGGAGAACGGGCTGTTAAAAGCACCGTTTTCCGGGACCATTCGAAGGCCACTGGGGCTGCGAACAAGTTTCTTCCCATCAGGGACCGCGGACATCTTCCTGTGGTGGATGTTTCTGCGTTTCGTCTGCGAATCTTCTTCTTCGACCACAAACTCCCATCTGGACACGCCCCCAGAAATGACTGGCAGGGCGTTTAACAAATCAAAGCGACGATTTCAGATCACGTGACGCTTGTGAACGAAGTGGAGTAATTTGTTTTGTTTTTTTATCCGTTCCGCTGTAGGTGAAAATAAATTTACAGCAGAAATAAAGAGACGAATAAGATGTTATTATTTTTGTCATCTTAATTTGCAACTTAGTTAACTTTCCACAGGAGGTAACAGTTCTGAAGAAGAACAAAAATAAGCAGACATGTTGAATTAATGAACTTTCCAGCATTTTATTCATCAAATAAAGTTAAGATTTACATTATTCCAATGACCAAACACCACTTTAGCTCACATAAGGACTGTAATAGAAAAGTAACCTCCAAACAAACTGCAATTAATTAGAATGCAGTTAAGAATAAAAAAGAAATTAATGATAAATGGTTATTCTATATCTTCAGGAGATTCTTATTTATTCATTCTATCTAAAACGCATCTTTTCCTGCAGCATTCTGGAAAACGTAATCATTGCTTTCGTAAACCATAAATTAGTTGAGGACAGCCTGCACAGGAGAAGATGACATGTGGGCAAGCAGCGGTTACATGGACTAGTAGTATGACGCCAGTCTAAACCGGACACAGTTTATTGTACACTCACACATAGGATGGTTGTGTTTTATGTTCAGCGAGGAGGGTGGATGTTATAAAGCTATTCTGTGCAGTCTTTTTTGTGCATTTGACATTTTTTATGATTTAAATAGGATTTATTTTTGTTTACATGTCGATTTCATTAATGTGCAGATTGCATATTCAGCCTCTTGGAGACTTTGAGACAGATCTAGTACAGTTTGTTTCATGGAATTGAACAAAAAGGACTTTAGATTATTAAACCAGGCATGCTGAATGACAAAATTGGATATTTTTTACATTATTACATGTCCAGTATTTGGCAGGCCTGAGTTTACACTTCTTTTTTTTCCTCACATCAAGTGAGGAAATAGGGTCATCCATTTGTTCCAACCTTTTCATTTACTGTATGTCCTTCATTTGTCTTCGTCCTGAGAATACGCTTATGCCCGTCCACATGAACATTATACAAATGCATAGAGCAGAACAGAACAAAACAAATTCTTCTTTTTTACTTAAGGCATAAAAATGAAAACACAATGGGCCGAGACATAGGTTCACTGCTTAAACACGAATCGCACAAAATCAACCAAAAACTTTCCCGTGCTTCCAGAAATCCATCGGTTTACATTCAGGTCATCACAACTGTTCAACAAAAAGACAGTTCGGGGAGATGAAATGGACTTTCATTCCTTTACTGTGGAAAAAGCAACAAAAACTATTTTTTTTGCAATGATTTTGAAATAATAATAACACGATAAGATGAACAGTTTTTAAATGTATGCCATAATAGAATCTCAGCATTACAAACTTAAAATTAAGTGATAGGGCTATTTTCACAAAGTTTACTTACTTGGACAAGTGTTGTCACTCAAGAATATTTTTGCAAAACGACAAAAGCTTAAAATGCATCTCTCTATTCCAAACTCTGACATCAAGAGTTGAAATTTAACGTATCTAACAATCACAATCACTCTCAAATTCATTAACAAGTTTAATCAGTATTAACTACTTGGCTTGTAAATGTCAATACCACAGAAGTGAGTGTGTTATGTCCAAAAAACACCAGCTGTTTAAAATTTCAAAGCATGTAAAAACCCTTCATTTGTCTACAAATTGCGATGTAGAATTAGTTGCTTTTCAGTTTGAAATTGAACTCCAGATCAAGTCAAGGGCAAGTGTAAAACGTGTAAACTTTAGAAAAATTCAACAGTTTTTTGCAACTTCATTCATAATCAAACATCTTACAACATATACAAAACTACTTGGATAATGTTCACTCTGCTATTTGGGAGGGACGAAAAGAAAGAAACTGTTTCATTTAGCAGTTTATAACCCTTCTAAAGTGGTTAGTGGTCCACAATTGGAATTAATCCCACAAGTGGTGCTTCATTTTTACCAGTCCAGGTTATTAGGTGCTTGTTTTCCTTTCATCCTTTTTTTTTTTTGGACATCTTGCATTAGCTATGTTTAGATTTCACTTTTTTCTTTATGCCAAAATCCCGAATCTTTTCTGCACGTCAGTCTCTGTTGCCACATTCATTACAGCCATCAGTCAGTTATGTGCCTTATTACTTTTGGTCAAATCTTAAAGCAAGCAGACTGATCAACAGTCAATAAGCTCAAAGACACAAAAATAATTGGTGATTAAAGCAGCGCTGTTAAGAATGTAAAAGGTATAAAATTCTACAAATGAGATTTCTGTTCTATATCTTTTAAAAGAAAAACACTACAGCTGTAAGATCTCTGCAGCTTTATCTTTGTATTTAATAGTTTTGTTATTCAGATATACAGAATAAAAGGCTGAGATGAAAAATAGGCCTGTTTGGACACAGTAGAGATGATGATTTGTGCTGAAATTTGGAAATCACAATGCAAACACTTATTGTTTGTCCACTGAATGACAAAAAAAACTAAATTGATCTTATTGCTCACATTTGCCAAAACTAAGTGTTTACCTCTAAAAGGAAAAATGAACTGCCTATTTGAAGACTAATAACTTGTAACATGCTTGTCCACAAACAGGTGGTTGAACAAGATTTGTTTTAATGGCTTTTACTTAAGTTGTTGTTTTTATATTCCACTGTTAAACTGGCTTCACTTTGCGTTTAGATTTTTTTTTTAACCTTTGGACCTTTTTTCCTGCTCTACTTCTTTGGAATAGTGATTTATTTCTAAGAACTTTGACTTTTTATTTGTTATATTGGTATTACCTTTACTAAAATGTAAATCAACCTCCACTATTTATTTAACACGGATCCTGGTAACCCCTGTTAATGTTTGTACTTTTCCATAACATTTTTGTATATTTTTCTGTGTAAACGTAAAATATAGAGAAAATGGAAAAACAGGTCTGGTCTCACGCAAACAGTGACTCAGTAGCACTTGTTGAGCATTAATTAACAGGGCATCTGAATCAACACTTTCTAATTGCAATTCAAGCAAGTCAACCGTCTTTTGATAAACATGTTAAATATAACTTATTTTTCTAGTGACAGAAGTAGAAAACTAAGGATCTAATTTTTCATCCAAAATTGGAGGCCTGTTATCTGAGAAGCAGAACTTCCAGCTTCCGCATTAATTTTTAGGAAGGATTAACAATAATCATACATTGATAATATATAAATATATTTGTTGAACTACATACAGGTCGAAAAAGCCATTTGAACTTCACAAATTCTTTGAATATTCACTAAGTAACTGAATAATTAGCTATTTCTGGTTCAACTTCACTCACATGGCAAAGTTTGGTCATGAACTAACAGCAAGGACGGATGCTAATGGAAAATATCCAAATGTAAACGTAACTTTAGGCATGACGAGCCAAATCCAAAATCCACACGGGACCGGTGAATTTAAGGTGAAAGCAGCTGAGATGGGGAGAAAAAGACATTTTCCTCCACTCGTTTTTGGCTAGTGTCTGCAGAAACAACAGCTGTTTCAGTTCACTGGCTTTTAAATCCCAACTCTCTACAAAGGCCCGAACAAAGCCAGCGAGACATCGCTCACCGGTTTAATAGCCGTCACTCTAAAGCTTATTCACAGACGTTTTGAAGTCAGGAGTGTCCACATCTTGCCAAGATGGCGGAGCTGAACATTGACGACTGATTTATGGATGCATTTGAATGGGAGTTTATCTTAAATAGGGGGACGTTTTTGAGTCAGTTCCACACATAGCATCTCTATTATGAGCACACATGTTCACAAGGGATGAGGGATGAACGTATGACCCATTGGGAACGCACATTGGCATTTTTCCAGTTGAGAAAATCCCTGTTTGCATAAGCGATGCAGTGTCAAAATCCCTAGTTTAGTATATCACTTTTTTTCTCCTTAAACAAATTTAAGTTATATCCTCTCCACTTCTGTCTACACCAAGTAATACACAGACTACTCACAAGTAATTTACGTGACTACAGTCCAAGAAAAAACAGTCCCAGTAAAGCACTTCTGCTTTGAAACTCCACCAAACACCAAACACATTCTTTATGGAGTCTATAGTTCAAACAGATTATTCATACTTTTAGTACTGAGAGTCTTTGGACTTAAATATCAACAATTTGTCAAATTGCTCTGCACTGCAGAGCCGACTGCTTTGTCGGTCTGTGAGCACGGTACGATATAACTTACATGACAGAAGTCAACTCATAATGTCTCATCCGAGCAAATAATAACAAAAAAAAGCAAAAAAAAAAGGATTGTTCAAATTGCTGTTTACAGTCAGGTTACCCTAAATGTGACATCATTACATGGAAGATCGAGCAAAAAAAGGGCTAATCTGGGCTCATCTTTCTCTTCAGTCACAGGGTTTAACTGGACCAGCCTATGCGTCGGACATTTTTGCCCTCCGTCTTTACCTCCAATAAGAAAGTAAAATGTCAAATAGCTCTCTGTGAGGTCTGTGACTCAAAAGCAGCACACATTTACAGGCCATACACAAACCTATACAGAAAAAAAACATAACAGTAGACCTCCATACATTCGTCTTCCTCCTCAAGGTGATGCTGAGATCAAAAACAGAACATACAACAACTAAAAAACTCTTTAAACCTTCAAGTGCAACTACTATTTAAAAACTGTGCTGGTGTGTGAGGCTGTGGCCTAACATGGGAGAGGTGAAGCTTTCACAAACACTTATTTACAGCGGAGTCAGTCTGAGGGGTCGGAGGTCGGTCCGGTTTGGGTTTTGTTTTTTTCCTGAGACCCAGTCAGACACGCGTGGTCGTTCCCGTCAACGCGCCAGGTCCGTGTGGCTGGCACTCAGGTCCCGACTTTTCCTCAGACGATGATTTCGTTCCTGGAGAAACGGAGGAGAGGACATCAAATGATGAGGAACAACAACTGGCCTCGAATATTTCTCAAAAGACAAGCTTACGGTTACTGTAATGTTTAATTCGGGTGCAGAAAAACCAAAAGATATGGCTTTATACATAATGAGCTATGATATATTAAAGGAATGACAAGTTTAAAGCTTCTTATATTGATTTACTTAAAGATACATTTAAACAAGGTTCAGGCATTTAATAATCCTGAGCAGATGATCGTGTATCTGTTAAAACTTAATGATAGATCTGGATTGTTTTTCTCTATGTTTATTCATACAGGATATGTAGACAAAGTAGTTACTCACTAGCTAAACTTACAGCCCTGATCCTACAAAGTCCCTTTATATATGTCGACACACAGATCTGAGATTTGATTAATAGTCGGGATATCAGAAAATAATTATTTTCAAGACTTTTAGAAATAACTTTAACTCAACTTGAAATGGCATCAAATGGTCTTCTGCTTCATTACCACCAATATTGACCTTTACATTTGGTGTTGTTGTTGTTGTCTTTTACAGCTCAAATATAATTAAAAAAACACATTCTTTTCACATATTTGCAGTATTTACTGTGTGAAAGGTTGGAAATTAGGAGTTGTGTGAACATTTGACCGGCAGTTTGCATTTCCATTAATACAGTGGTTGAGGATGATAAAGAAAAGGCAGCACCAATTAAATATTTTAAATTAAGTTAACATTTAACAGAAATAACCCACACACAGAGGTGTCGCCTCTATAATCTGAATCGTCTACAGAAAACAAACTTTTGTTACTGTTAATATCCTTAAACAAATCAGTTATGGTTAGTAACAACATTGATGATGAAGTTAGTTATGCTCTCAATCGTGTGTTTAGTGATAATATTCTATCTGTGGTGAAGAATAAAATTGGATATAGTCTCAGAAAGGGTAGTATAAATGGATAATAAAATCTTATGTCAATTTAATATTAGCCATTAAACAAAACCTAAAAAAATATAAAAAGTGGGAGATTTAGCTTTTGGATGAAAAATAACAGTTCGTCTTGGATTTAAAAACAGTTGGTGTGTGCCTAAGAAGTGGCTGTAGGTAATATTGGTTCTAATAATACTACTCTGCAACACCCCGGTAACATGACCGGGTGTAAATAAGAGCACCTTAAAGAGTCAGAGTCTCTTAGAAGTAAAGATGGGCAGATATTCAGTCATCTTCAAATTATGGAGTAATTGCTGAATATCGCCCATTCTGATTAAATAAAAAGTTAGCGGCTGGATTTTGTCCATGTATCATGGCGTCCAAATAAAATTATGATAACTGAGCGCGACTATTTCATCGATCTTTACCAGTTTAATCGGAATAACCATGTTTTTGTTGTTATTTTTGCTCTATAGGGCATTCTTTGAAAGAAAGTGGAGGGTCCCCTACAGACAGGTTCACCCTCATGTTTCAACATTAGGGCTCCTTACTTGGTAGTTGTCACTCCCAGCCTTGTCCGGCACGTTAAGAACCCCCAGAGAGCTGGCTCGCTTCATGCTGCACCCGCATGCAAGGAGGCGGGGTGAGGGGTCGCAGGTCAAGCGGTCAAGGGGTGAAGGGATGGAGAGTCAGGTTGTGAGGATATGAGCTCAGTGGTGGTTAATGACATTCATGACATCGTCACACACAGGTTAGTTTGACACATGATGATTTGGTGCCACTTAGTAAAAATGGGATGACCAGTGGTCATTTTGTATATACCTTATTAAACCGTCTACAATCAGTTATATGAAGGAATTTTAGGTTACCAATGTGTAAACATTTTTTATCAGAATGTCTAGAAAACGATTAGGAACATTATATAAAAACAAATATCAAGGATGTGGCATCCATGATGAGTCCAATGCCGTGTTTACATATTCCAGTTATACCAATTAATGATAAAATTTTCTTCTTGTTTTTTTTTTCAATAATGCTGTACTTTGGTAAAAACACTCTGTCGGAAATATCCATTCTGAGAAGAAACATCACGTGCAAGTTAGGCACGCTTTATTCATAAATAGGCTGGAACCGGTGGATTAAAGATTATTTTCATTCCATTTCAGAGGAGAAATCTGCCAGTATAAGTAATTTTAATCCGTATATATGATCCAGCGCCTTAGCTGTCTATGAAGATTCTAATAAAAACTATATCTATGGACTCCAATAAGTATTCAAAATGTTTTCTTGAATAAATATGCACAATATTTTTTCTTCATGCCAAACCCTTCAAATATTGTTTAAACCCTAACTTGAGGACAGCGTCAAATCTGAGTCTCTGCTGCCTGTTTGTTCCCACAGTTCCCATCTGAAGAGTCTAAAACTGGCCTTCTTTGCTGGTGGGAAGATACAGTGGTGCTTAGAGGTTTGTGAACCAGTGAGAATGGTCTTTATTTCTGCATAAATATGAGTAGGTAAAGGGAACCCGGTTTTAAAAAAAACAACAGAAAGTTATACTTGGTTTTATGAACAGAAATAATCCAATAGTCCTAATTTATGAGTGACAAAGGTATGTGAACCTTTGCCCTCGGGATCGGGTGTGATCCCCTTTTTGTAGCGATACCTCCAACTATGCATTTCCAGTAACTGTTGATCAGTTCTGCTCACCGGCCTGAGGGAATTATAGCCCATTCCTTTGTTATAGAACAGCTTCAGGTGGGGGCAAAACAGGGCAAACCATGATACTACCACCACCCTGTTTCACAGATGTCATGCGGGAATGCAGTGTTTTCCTTTTTCTCCAAACGCTTTTTGTGACGGTTTTCATTTGAACCAGAATTCTTCCAACAGTATTCTCAAGACAGTTGGCTCATGAAAGTGAAATAAGAGAGGAAGTCAGTTAGAACGAGAACAAAATTGTGTCTCAGTTTAACTGGGTTCTCAGTATCTACTTTTATGACTAAGCATTAGGTCACACAACCTCTGCTTAGTTGAAATGTGCACCTTTAAGGACTCCACTTTTTTCCTCTTTTGGCCTACCAATGTTGAATGAAAAAAATAGTAAAAAAAAGAATAATATAAAAAAAAAAGAAAGCATGCTCAACTTATTCAAACCGATATTTGTGCAGATCTTTGCCTTTACCGATAGTCATGAGGACGATGGGGACAGGCACCATCGACCCTCATAAAAGACTGGAAAAAGCAGCACCAACAGGAAAATGAGACACCGGCGAGCACACAGATGAGGCATGCAAGTAGACATTCAGAAAGGGGGGGGGAAAGATTTATTCATAAATAAATGAAACTCAACACAGCATCAAATTCTACACAATAGCCATGCAGACATGTTTCATGTCAAAGTAAAACGGGAAAAAAAAAAAAAGTTAAAAGTTAAAAAATGGAAAATAAAAAATCCAGAGCTTTCTGAAATGTAGCAGTATTCCATCACACGGTCATAAAATTGCAATAAATAGATGTAATTATTAGTCATAAATGAGTCCAGCAGGCATAACAAGCATGAAGGCATCAAAAGCAGACTTTAGTAGTTTGTCTCATAGCAGAGCCTTTACCCCCCCCAACACAGCATGTGAGTAAAGGACTTAAAATCTTCATTTTTTCCACCCCCATTCCATCAGTTACATTTGGTTTTCTTTTGTTAACATGGGCTTCACCTCTAAAATAATCCACAATTTATTTATTTTCACCCCTCGCTATAGATCCAAAATCCCCAGGAGCTTTATTTCAGGAGCTCCGCTTTAAAGCCATAACTCAAACGTTAAATTAAGATATTTACTCCCCTTTTTTGTCAAATAAAAAAAACAAATCATTATTCCTTTTATATTGATTTATATTGATTTCTCTAAACAATTACACTTTGATTTAAAACAATACAGCTTACTTAAACAAATTTGTTCGACTGACAGAATACTGTTTTCTTTATAAAGTCATTTGTCATTCAGGAAAAATTGTAGGTATTCCAATTTCTCTGAGAATACTGCAGGTTTTTGTTCATAAAATCCCAACTTTGTAGAATTTTGTCCCTTGTTTCCACTTTTAGATGAGCCGTTTGTGAGGAAAAGAAGCAGGCTACAGTCTGTGTTTGTGCATATGTGTTACTGGTCCCTCGACTGTCCCCTGAAAAATAACCTTTTATAATGGCTGTGGTAAAGGAAGGGGGGTGAACAAATGAAATGGGGAGGCGGGGGAAAAAAAGTCATTTTTATGTGCAAACACAGCTTTAGAGTTCCACCACTTCACCACCAGCAAAGCAGAGCAAAATCCCTTCTTTTGGTTACGGTTAGTGCACCAACCGCCGAACAAGCTGAAAGGGCTTGGCTTTAATCCTCCGAGGCCCTTAGTTTAAAAAGAGGGTGTCACCAAGTGTCTGGGTGGGTTGTGGGCTGATAGTTACCCGGGGTTTTTGGGCTCACTGTCCCGTGGTGAGCCGCCGCCTTTCAGCTTGCGGACGAGTTTCTCGCTGCTGCGGCGGATGGAAGCTCGCAGTTTGCTGAATGAGCCGCTCCTCTTCAGGGATCCCGAGCCGTCCTGGTGGGACAGGTCACACGTTTTACACCCCGGGACATTCAATGCTGATGCAGTCATTATTAAATAAGAATACATGTGAGCAAAGGCACAGAGATCTCTGGCCTCTCTGCTACCGGATTCTTTTATCTTGGGGGGGTCAGTCTTCGGCTGAGGCCACATTTCTCATGCTTGACATAACTGGATTAATCAATGCAAAAGATGCTAGCAGGGCTACTGACATGGATTCATTTCAGTTTCACTGGCACACACTGGCAGATGTGCATAAACACGAGCAATCTCACAATGCAAGTAAGTAGAGTTCAGTTGGACACAGATTTACAAACTGGTTCCCGAATCTTTGCACCGAGTTTTACATTTCAGTTCAGAAATGGGGTGCTGCTGCTTTCTTACATCATAAAATGGACGAATAGTGGGTCATTTACTCTCAAATATATATAAAAATTAGGCATTTAAACGATACCATCAGCAAGCAAACTTAACTTTGGTATCCAATAGAGTTGCTTTTTCGAGGTTTAACTAGTTGTCGGATGAGGATCTGGGGGAATCTTTGTGTCTGTCTAGCAAAGCTTGACTTACCTTTACCTTTTCCTAATAATAACTCTGCTAGTACAGAGAGTGATAAAAACATCGGAGAACGGGGCAAAGACCTTGAATTTATCGCTTCCTACTAAAATGCATCTCATACAAGACAAACCCCTAAAAATTTGCTTTTAATTTCAAAAGGGGGGAAATTCAACCAAGGAAGCCTGCGAGGGCGCATCACAATTGTTTTGAATTATAAAAGATATGGTGGAAAAGAATAAAACTAGCTGTGTTTTAGGCAGCCAGGTATTGTGCGAAGCCTTTTTCATGAGAAACAGTTGACAAAAATTGCAATTTATTTCCTGGCAGCAACCATAAAACTTCTACTGATTGAATCATTGTTTGTTCGCTTTTGATGAGAAAACTTTCACACAATTCAAAGAATGTGCTGACTTCAGACTCTTTACTCACTGTGGATTTAGTCAAATTTCTTTTTCAATTATTTTTATTCAATCAAGACCTTCATCACTTGTTTGTCTTAAATATGTGGTGATATGCAATTTTTTTTAATGTTTTTTGTTTTGTTTTGTTTTGTTTTCAACACCGTTAGTGGATCTCCTGGGTTCCTGTTGGGCAGTAATTGGCTTTGTGTGTTGCTGCTGCTGAGCCGTGCTGAGGTTTAGAGCTCACTCAGTTATGAAGGAACACAAAAAAGGAAAGGGAAGACACAAAGAGGCGACAGGCACAGCTTGAGGTGAGCAGAGAGTTTAGCTTTTATTAGAAGTTAAGAAAGACATAACTGTAAGATGCACAAACCGGACAGGACACGGGAGATTAGTAGCAAGAGCTGAAAAACAGACTCACGAGGAGACTAAAGTCTAAATTCAAAACAGTGCTTCTTCACACCAAATGCACTTCACCCTCCACCACCACTTAACATCTATATACAGAGATGAACAGAAGGTAAACAGGCAGTGCGCACCCAGTGAAAGCAGCTTTAACAAAAAAAAAAAAGCGGCCATTTTTAAATCAACACAGTCTGACGTTTATTGAGAAATCATCGGGTCTACATTTACTTTCATCATGCATGAGTCCTGTGACCACCCCGGTGTCCTATTACTGATGCTACAACATAGTTCAAGTGACTACACTCTAATAGGAGCTGAGACCTACAGAGCTACAATCGACAGCGTTCCTCGTCATGCTGATGAGTGACGTGGATGGGTATTTACAGTGTGTTGAGTCACTAAGCGTGTGAGATGTTCCGATTCACCACGATAGATATCAAATGTTACTGCTGATTTAAAAACTACATTAATGAAAGGGGGATGAAAGCTTTCTGAACCCTCCGGGGTGACGGAGACAGAACATTTTCTTTGACCATCTCTGACCTGGAGATGAAAATGTTTTGTGTTCATAAGTGTAGGAGACTTGGTGCATAGGGGCTGGAATTAGCAGAGAGCTGTTGTGAGAACCCACATATTTTGTTTTTGTTTTTTTTAAATCAGTTTGACATTATCTCATATCAAATTATGCTTGTTCTGCCCTGGCCCTTGGACCTTTTGACATTCTCACTACACCAAATAGATCAAAATCCTCCTGTTCTGGTTAACATTGCCACCATTGCCGAAAGGCCTGATTTTACAATGTTGAATTTAAAACAGAAAAAAAGGTTTTTGATGAGCTGAAAGATAAACACAGCCATAGCATTATAGGGACCTAGCCAAACTGGGGGGGGGTTAAAGGTCAGTTTGAAAAACGGGGTGAGGAATATTTTGTTTTATGGTTATAGCGTCGACACCCTAACACAATTTCCCAAACATTATATCGAATTAGTCACAAAGCACAAGTTCGACACACTTGAAAATAGGAGAATGAGGGAAACAAGAGTAGTAGAATTAGGGAAAGAAGAACAGGAAGAAGGGAAAGAAGAAGAAGAAATCAAATCAAGAAGCTTTAGTTTTGTTGCCGAAAAGAAACACTTCATCAGTTCCAGAGCAGATGCACAGCGGAATGGGTTTAAGGGGGTCGTTTTAAGATGAAATGTTGTTCTGGCTTAACACGACATGAAGAATCCCAGCAGAGAAAGGACAGGGGGAGTCAGAGTCGAAGAGAACTGCAAAGCTGAAGGGGGTTGAGGCGAGGCATCCATCATGCAGAAGACAAGTTTTTAGAACCATAGCAAGGCATCTGGTTATGCCTGCCAGTCAGACGCAGCACGGAGAGGAGAGAGAGAAGGAAATATATACAGTGAAAAGAGAGAAAAAAAGACTGAGACAAAAATGTTTTTAGACACTCTGAAAGAGGCGGTTAGGGAGGTGGAGAGAGGAAAAAGAGGAAAGAAGCAAAAGCAGACAACAAAAACAGGTGGGATGTGGTTCTTATAACAGTCAGTGTCCAAATCCACAATTACACCAGTATCTAAGCACACAGTGAAATACTACATTAACATCTCTAGCCCACTGTGCTTAAAATCTGGGGCTGCTTTGTTGAACTAAATCTTTAAAACTAAGATGAAACTAATGGGAAACCAACTATTTGGCAAATAATAGACACAGCAGGACTGCTTTGGGTTGGGAATATAATTCATAAAAAGGTCTCAAGACTAAATATATTCAATTTCATTGGAAATGTCAACTGCAGAGCGCCAATCCGCTGCCAAAGCTAATGCAGTTTAGGCCACTGGGTGGCGCATTTCCCCACCCGTTTCATGCAGACGCTGTCTGAGTCGCAGTTAAATTGTACCAGGGATAGAAGGAAAGGAATGCATGAGAGCAGCCAGAAAAGAGAGAAAAGCTGTAGGCCATTTAGGAGTCCATGCTTTTTTCATCCTAATTAGGGCACCATTTCAAGTGGATGTGTCCAAACCTTTGATTGGTAGGGTTTTTTAGTTTTTAACGTTCATTAGTTCTGTCGTTTGAAGAGAAAAGGGCTCATTTATAACTATAGAGGCTGGTTTTAGAACAATTAATCTAATTGTTTTTCTCAATTGTATGTAAATTTTTACTTCTATCTTTAATTTGTCGGCTGCACAATGATCTCAGCCACACCTTTGATTTTACTCTGGCTGCAAACATGATGGACAAGCGTCAAAAACCAAGACAAAAAAAGTCCAAGTTGGCACGAGCATCACACAAATGAAAATGACAGACTAGCAGGGGGACATCACAAAAAAATACATACAGGTACATGCGTTACACAACAGACATAGATCATGAACATTAACACCGAAGGAGTACAGTACAGAGCCCCATGTTGAGTCAGATAGACCGATGAGTCAGACTTATTCAGGAGAGAAAAGGAGAGTGTGTTTTCAAAGCTGCCTGTGGAGAAAGCTGTAGTGGAAGTGATGATTTGTTTGACAAGTTCAAAAACCAATAAAGTAGTTTGACAACTAAAAGGGAGGCATTAGGGAGTAAACATACGGAGAAATGTCTTTAATCCACTTTATATCCTCTAAGTGGAGGGAGGTTTTAGCAGTCTATAATGGTACAGAACTACTAAAAAGAGTAATTATTTGAAAAAACACATAAAAAATAATGTCCATTTTCATACGGTGGAATATATATATTGTCCTTTAACACTATGCAAACACCTGCTGTGTCAGGTAAATGGATTTGAGCCATAAACATTAGAACTTTTTTGGCTGCTCTAGAGCAGCAGCACGACACAACTATTAGTCAGGCTGCAGAGGTCTTAAGAGTTTTGAACTGAAGTTTAAATGCTTAGGGTAGCGTTTGGACCACTTTTAGAAACAAATCTGCAGTAAATCAATATCCCTCCTCCCTTTTTGGTGTTTCTGGCTGTGTCTTAGTGCTGCTGTGACGCAAAACCTAAATAAGGATGTATTCATATTAAAAGGTCTTTCATGGGATCGATAACTATATTGGTCTTGCAGATCAAATGATATCTTAAAGATACTCCAATAAATAAATAGAAGGAAAAGGTCTTCCAACTGAAGTGCTTTCCGATCCATACAGTTTTATTTCATATTCAGGAGATCAGCTGGTAATTCTATAGAGAATGCTGACAGAATACTGCGTATGGATATTAGTGTGTCTCGCACTGAACCTTAGAGAGCCACAACCAGAGGTGCAGTAGGGAGTTGCTGATTGGTTGTTCAGGGCACCATGACTACTGTTGCTATGTGAGCTGACTCACTCTGCAGAAGCAGCAGCAGCAGCTTTTCAGAAATGAGGTATCAAACAGCCTCAAGTGGCCCGACATCTAGATGTGACTGCAGTCACTAGAAGCCGAGAAAATACTGACGATGCTGGGAAAAAAATTTCAGTTTATTAGGAAAAGAGGCTCTGAAGTGGGGCGGGTTTCAATGTGTGACCGTGTTAAGAGTTAGATGGAAAAGCAGAACTATGGAATTGTTACATAGTGAAAGGACAACACTGAGGGAAACTACAGCACCTGCAACAGTCAATCAGCATTATCAACAAAAACTGATTCCCCTGTTGTAGCTGATCTGACAGGGTAAATTTGATTTAATCATAAATAAAGGAGGAACTTGGCAGTTCATTTTAGAGTGGAAAAGCCTTTAAAAGTCAATTTAAAGCTTACAGAACCCTCAGACCTAAGAAACTTAAGCATTTCAACACGTTAGATGCTTCAAAAATTCATTTTGAAAGTTAGGATTAGAGAAAATTTGATCGGATTGATCTCGATTCATATCAAAGCTTTGGAAAATTCTGTAATTTTGTATTGTTATTTTTTAAATATGTGTTTTGAACTAAGGTAAATCTTACAAAGACTTATGAAATCTGTAACAGTGTTTGTTTTTTTAACTACGTTAGCAGCTGTGCATTATGCAAACACGTCTTTGTCCCTAATTAGAGCACTCTGAGAAAGGTGGGAAGGGCTGTGTACTGTACTTACCCCATTCCACTCCACGCTCATACTCACTTCCTCGCCACCGTCTGGCCCGCTCTCGTACTTCACTGTGTCGGAGGTCAGGCTTTCGCGGCTCCGTTGCTTCTCGCGGGCCTCGGGCTCACTCAGGACCTCGGCCACGCGCTGCTTGTGAACGTTGTCCAGGCCCTGGTTGGGCAACGTGCACACAGATGTCGGCAAGACAACAATTGGCGTCAACTCAGATTAAGCCCATTAAAACAGAGGCTGTGCCACCAGCAGCTTGAGCACACAGTAACACACTCACACACACACACACACACACACACACACACTGTGCAGCTGAAAGCAGCTAGTTACAATTCATCCAATCAATTATCGTTAAAGCCAGAGATGTGGACCACATGCTGCTGTGAACAGGCAGGCACTAACTCCTCACATCTGAGTCAGTACATTCAAATTTCAAGTTAGATTGTTCCTTATCTATAAAGCTAAAAAATGCCATCAAGCACTCGCAATACTCAGCACAATCTGATATGATAACAATATATTGTGATCTACGTCCTGGTCTGATACCTAAACAATGAATTATTCAGAGTGAGTGAAAAATTCCAACTGCTCAACAAAGTGAGAAACTGTTGCCGGAGTCATTTCCACCTTTACCAGATCCCAAGAAGATGGTCTTATCCTCACGTGTACTTATTTTAACATTCGGACATCCCATACAAAACTGTTTTGACAACCTATAACTATCGGAAGGTGATTTGCTTCCAACTTTAACGGCAGTGAATCTACAGTGCGGCAGATTCTGTGTTACTTTTATGATGCTTGACGTTAAATCCTAGAAGAAAGTCCTAATTCTTGTTAGAAGCAGATGAGTTCCACCCTCTGCCCCCACTTCCCCAGCAGGAGACCCCATTATGTCTTCTGAGTAAAACATCATCAGAGGCTGTTGAAAATTAAGCCTGAGGCTGCACAGCATCACAAGTTCATCGTTTTCTCCACAATTTTCCACTAAAAAGACCTATTTTTCAACTTATCTAATACTTCTAACTACTGTTAACCCTAAACTGTCCTGTTCCTTCTCAGTTTTGGCAAATTGTTATGTGCGACCACCTCCTGGGTGAGCAGAAAGGCTTGTGTTATCAGGTCAATCAGGGACCACACCTGCTTTCTGGAACGCATGGCTGCTTCCTCCAGAGTTTCAGCTGCCTCAAACTTGCCCTGCCGCCTGTAGAGGGCTCCCAGGTTCTTCAGGGTGGTTGTAACTGTGGGGCTGAAAAAATGAATAAGGACAAATGTCATCACAGAGAATCGGGGTTCACTCATTTACACATTTTTTTAGGTTGAAAGTTCAACTTTTTAATTTCTTTTATATTTATTCAAACACTCATAAACCACTTTATTTGGTACTCAATGCATGTATGAATTTAGAAATGGTCCCGGGAACTGGCTGAAGTTCCAAGCGAGCTTTAGAATGGGGGAGAAATGGGATTTAAGTGACTTTGATCGTGGCACAGTTGTAGGTGCCAGTCAGGCTGCTCTAATTATTTCAGAAACCCCTGATCTACTGGGATTTTCCTCCACAACCATCTCTATGATTTACAGAGAATGGTCTGAAAAATACAGAAAATATCCATTAAGTGACGCCTGTCTGGAAGAAAATGCCTTGTTGATGTGAGACGTCAGAGGAAAGTGGTCCAGGATGCTAGAAACGCCACATGTAAAAGTTCATTGTACAACAGTTTTTAAAAAACAATTCTACAAACACTAGGGAACTGCATTATTTTATAGAATGATCTGAAAACGTTTGATATCCTCTAGCTGCTTAGAGCATCATCAAAGTCTATTGTGAGAAAAAAAATAGACTGACCTGTCAACTTTACAGGCTTTGTACCAGCCTCCGTATTCTCCAAATGGTGAGCTGTCCTTTTGCTTTCCCTGTGAGACAAGGTATCTCATTATGAACCCAAGCTTTGAGAAGCACAACATTTTAAAACTTACAGACTAAATCAACCAAACCGTAGGAAATAACCACCCCCAAAAAAACTCCAGTTTACAAATTTGTTCATATGTAGGCTTTATTAATGCTATGACAGAGGTTTAAAGACATGTCAGGGCTCTTCCCTCTTATGAACTAAAACCATAGAAGGCATTCATCAGAAATTAATCTTATGTTATTAGTACTTATTAGGGGGAAAAATAGAAACCTTATAGCTTCAGAGAAATGAAAAAATAATACAAAAATATAGACTAACTGACAACTTTATAAAGGAAGGGTTCCTGACAGCTGCCGGTACTCACCTTGCTTTGCTCCTCCCTCTCCTCTGCATGCATCCAGATCGGCTTGTTCTCATCTGCAGGAAACAGCACGTCAGCACTCGCAAACCAAACTCAGATTACAAAAGTCATCCTTTGTCTGAAGCACTGCTTTCCTTATGGCTTGTCTCTGTTTGCCATTAATAAGCTCCCATATTTAAGGAGATGAAAGCTTAATTCAGTCTTAAGTCTTCATACGTCATCAATAATATCCTCATGTCAGTTCTAAGATTTTGGCAACTTCTTACCGTCAACGGAGCCAAACTCTCTCTCGTGAGCCCTGGTGAGGATTTCTTTATACAGAGTCTCAGCCTGCTTAAACTTGCCCTGCTTTAGGTAACATGACGCCTAAAGAACAAAGACGAACAACAGCATCAGTCGGCGTGACAAAAGAATTACAACACAGCAACAAACAGATGAGGGGCAGGTTTTTCCAGGCTTGGGCAGCCTTTTCAGTCAGATGAGGACAACACCTTTTCTCTCTCTTACCAGGTTGTTCTTGGTTTTGGCCACATTGGGGTCGTCGGGGCCCAGTTTGGTCTGGTAGATCTCCAGTGCTCTCATGTAATAATATTCGACCTCCTCGTACTTGCCCTGGTTTTGACACAGCAGGGCCAGGTTGTTCAACTGCTTGGCGACATCTGGGTGGTCCTTGCCCAGAACCTAGGACGGAAACCAGGAGGAGATGGGGGCGGGGGGGGGTTAAAACATCAAGTCATAGACAGTTGTTGTTGCAGACGGCAACCTGCGACCCTTACAGTCGGCAACATTCTGGGAGTTTAATGTGTCAATACCCACATGGTTTGCCCAACTGTCTAGCTTGTGATAAAAAATTATTCCATTATATTACAGTCAAAAGCTAACTGATTCAGATTGCAGGCAGGAGAGAAACGTCTGCCATTAAGCCCACTTTGGTGTTACATTTCGATGTGAAGTGGGTATTCAATCCGAGTTTGAACCTCAGCCAGATTCAAACTTGCCATGTTGCAACAAAAAATGTGCAATTATTACAGAATATGACACTATTCTCTTTTCATTGAGCCGGAAGAGGCAGAAACACCAAAGAAGGCATCTTTATGAGAACATGTTAGCATCAAAGTGGGTTTGACAACAGTGTAAGCTCACCCTGTGTGCTGATGAGGATTTGAAACCTCATCCCTGAGAGCTGTAAACGTGGGAGGGACGCTGAAGGATGGTTGGAAATGAGGTGAATAAACTTTTAGAGTTTTGTCTGAGTGTGACTCAGCAGCAGGCCTGAGCTGGCCGGAAAAGGAAGGTATGTGAGGGTCAAAGGGAAAAAGAGTTCTTGCTGTGGTCCTGCTCGTTCAAAGAAGAATCCCAGAAATAAAACAGTACTGGGTGTCAGGTTAAGCTGTAAATCCTGAAACAAGCAGCTTTTTGTTGGTCCTTTTGGGGACTATGTGGCTTCAGTTTATGGCAAGCATGTGGGAGGTCTGAATCCTCCTTATGGCCTATCTGCTTGTTGCAAAACCACAGCATCTCAGTGTGTGACCCACATAATGCTACAGAACTGTCAGAGGATTGTTACAAACAGAATTCACTCAGTCATGTCACATGACCCATCTGACAGCTTTCCTGGATTATTTGTTAGCTTGCAGAAGAGCTGCGGTGAGCCACTTGAAAGTGCACCATCACAGAGGACCCAATTGTGCTTATTGATGCTTTTAAACACCAAAAATGCGGGTGTCTGTTTTGGTTCCTGTACAGCTTTTAAGCAACACTGGCTGCATCTAAAATTAAGTCAAATTATCCTCCAAGTCAGAAAATGGCAACCTAAAACCCTCAAAGTGCCCTTTGAACCCATTTCCTAAAAGAAAAGAAAACCCTTGGAGTCTAAAATAAAATCTAAAATGAAAATAACACTACGCATCTCTTGTTTAAGTCGTAAATTAAAGGGAAAAAAGATAAGCATCCTTAATGTCCATTCCCAATCTATTCTGGTCCTTTATTAGACATAAACCCTACATCATCACTAAAAACTAGCTTAATATATTTTAATGGATCTGAACTACATAACATATCCAGCATCATCTTTGACAAAGAAGCGATGACATTCATCACCAAATATCCCCTTCATCCATTTACCCACGGTCCATGACAACTTCTCTTTAACCCGCTGTAGGCTTTATAGTTTGGTTAGATTTAAATCTTATTTTCTACAGCCAGTTTCTTACAATAAGTCACAATGACTCGAGTTTCTGTCCAAGTTTAGTTGTACATTTTCCATTTTCAGGCACACTGCTTTCACTGTTCTGTGTTGACATCTGTGCTTCCCCCATTTTGCAACCTTCCCATTCTGGTTGTGCTTGCTCCAAATTTTAGACACAGCAAACCGGAGACGACCACACTTCCCGTTTTATCATTCTTTCCATTGTTTCGACAGCTCTGTAGCTAGGGCAACGCTCCGTGGCAATCAGCTGAGATCAACATCTCATTGAATATAAGCACTCCCAGGCTAATCTGAATCCTTAAGTTGTGCAGGTATTTGTTTTCAAAAATGAAAATAACATGGTTATTCCACCCCCTCCCCCTCAAAATCAACAAAATACTACAATTTTAATACATATTTTTTGATGGAGGTGGGAGGATTAGAACAAATGATGATAAATTTCATAAGAGAAAATTTTTTTTTTCCAAGTTAAATGCTCAGTTTGTCGTTCAATTTTCACAGTGCCTGCCAGACTGTCAGGAAATTGATTTTCCTGAGCCTAAACAAAAATCTTTCTGATTCAAGCAGCTCTGCTACAGAAACACTACACGGCTGGGCCAGCACAGGACAACTCTGAAGCAAGTCAGGCAGCTTAAGCGAGAGCATTATCATCCCACTTTAAGTAGCATAAAAAATGAACTCCCTGAGCTTAAGTGAAGCTGACGTCTCATTTTTAGCCGCTCAGTGAAGGCATGATTTCTTTGAAGGGAAAAACTGAGCACCAACAACGAGGAATGTCCTGCTGCATAAGCTTTACATAAAAAGGAGTAGTGGATACAGAGACGGTCCCACGAGTCACTGCTCTTAAGAAGAGGAAGTGAAACTTGCCAAACGAAAGTTGGTATATACAGACATTAAAACTTTCAATGCATTTAGTTGGGCAAATTCAAACATACTTTAAGACTTACAAGAACAAAACATTTCCAAGCCTTCAGCCTCATCTAAAATACGGGGCGAACATTAGGAGAATAGAATATATGGTAATTAAGTTTGAATAAATCAATCTCACCAGCTAAAGGGCTGCTGATTATGGAGGAATTTTAGATTTTTTAAAAAGAAAAAAGGTAGACCAAGGATTAAACCAGAAACAAAAAAGAAATAAGAAAGTCTAATCACATCAC
This sequence comes from Menidia menidia, assembly GCA_907169785.1. Classification (NCBI taxonomy): domain Eukaryota; kingdom Metazoa; phylum Chordata; class Actinopteri; order Atheriniformes; family Atherinopsidae; genus Menidia; species Menidia menidia. The sequence goes on along the minus strand of CAJRST010002224.1, from coordinate 16,209,922 downwards.
GTCGATTTGCAGAGTTACAGGTTAAATACCTCTTTATATGCTGTTCCATTCTGTTCATGTAACAGAGAGTTGGACAGTGACTTTTTAACCAGCCAACAGAGCCTGACGTTGGGCATTGTCGACAGACTACCACTCAAAAGGATATCATCAGGCTGAGATATATATAGTTGTTGAGCTTGGACATGGGAGTGCACAGGGGCAAGACATGGTGAAATGATCTGAAGGTTTTCTTGAAGAGAGATGGAGCGCAGACGTATCCAAAGTTACAGCAACAGGATGTATTTAAAAGTGTCAGCAATTGCTTAAAAAGTTGCTGCACACTTTTGAGAAGTTAAACTCTTTGCATATTTAATCCCTTGCTTAATCTTTCCTATATAGTGTTTACTGAAGTACCTCTGCATCCAGTCATGGTGGACCCACCTTTTCTCTAATCTCCAGCGCTCTCTTGCATAGGGGCTCTGCTTCCTTGTACTTCCCTCTCTTCCCATACAGAACAGCCAGGTTATTTAGAGTGGCAGCGACCTAAGAGGAACACAAAAAGATTATCATCAAATGTTATTACAAGCCTTAAAACATCCTCAACCACGTTTGAAAGTGTGCGTAAATGAATGCACAGCAATGTGATATCGCTGATTCACGAAGAGGAAAAGGTTGTGCAGAATCAGGAAGTAATTATGGTGGGCTATAATTTGATACAGATCAGCGGAATGATGGATCTCTAAGAGGCACCGCGGTGGAGGGAGGCTGCGGAGGCCTCTGTAGGTCAGATCTGATCTCTGATTCACACCGTGTCCCTGTGGCCATGTGGGCAGAACAGGAAGGAAGAGGGGGTGAAGAGGAAGTTTGAAGGTGAGCAAGGAGACAAAAGTAGGCGAGCATCGATGAGCAGAAAAGAAAGGCAGAAAGTTATTTTTCACATGTCTGATCTGGAAATGAATAGGTCTTCATGTATTTTCACGATACCCAACAAGTGAACTGTTCTAAAACATTTTTAAAAACAGTTCATCAGTCAAGATTTTACACAACAAAGACTGAAAAAGGAAACAAATCCATTACAATCACAACTGACTTATTCAAATATTTGTAAGTAAAATGAAAACTGCACTGATCAGACTGTATTTGTCTTGCCGATATCTCTGTGGGTGCAATATCAAACATTTAGATCTTGGTGAAGAGAAAGTCAAGTAGATCAAAGTCGGTACGATTTAAAAGTAGGGTAACAACCAAGAAGCTGAGTCAGTGTCAGATGACGAATATATTCAATCAGATCTTTTCATGAATGATAAATCACAGAAAAACAAAATCACTTCCTTGAGGGAAAGAAACCTCCGGGCCTGGCAGACTGAAGGGATGAAAGAGGAGAGATGAGAGCTAACCTCAGTTTGACAAATTGGAGAGTGATGGCAGTCCATACAGTGGAGACATAAGCCTGCTGGGGTTAAAATAGTTAGTGGAGCTGCTTTAAGCCAGCGGTCACAAACAACTAATGGCAAACAACCCGAAAACAGCTCTGGATCAATTAATTATGACATCAAAACAGCCTTCGACAAACAGGGGCCACTTTAAGTGAAAAAAGTTCACATACAAATCATGTTTAGAAAACATAGTTCTTAGTTGGAGAAGAATGTGGTATCATTCTTTTTGATTATCTCCCAGTCAACCTCAGGAGTTTGGAATAACTTCATTGGCAAATGACTGTGACAACTATCCTTTGTTGGAAAAAGACCGTGAAATAGGAATGTCACAAACAACAGGGTGTACTTACAGCTGGATGGTCCCTGCCAAGGGTCTTCTCCCTGATTGCCAGAGCATCATTCAGCAGGTTAGCAGCCTCCTTGTATTTGTTCTGATCCCTGTCAGAAAGAAGAAAAAAAGGTTCAGACGCAACATCCAGACGAAGATGGACAGAACAATAGAAAAACTAACAAAGAGAAGGACTGCAAACTATGCCAACGTGACACTTGTAGCCCTTTGTCTTCAGTTGGCATGGTTGAATTTTTGTGCCTTGGTTCCCACAGTAAGCCGGTCCGGCCATGAAAAGTCAACACCGGCCTGCTTCTTTCAGGGTGCCCCAAATCACTCGGAGGGCGACTAATCTTTGCCTGTTTCGGGCTATGCTTGGCTTTGCCTTGCATAGACGGGCCCTCATTTGGAGGCCAGTCACACAACGCTCCGCATGCTGAAGGTGGCGAGGGACATGCCACAGTGTTGTAAGGTCAACGAAAAGACTAAACACACTGTCATGATCACAAGCCTATCTGCTGTAAAGGGAAAAACAGCGCTATGGTTACTTCAAGGTAAAAAATGTTCCTCTCAGTGCTATCTACTGAATGCAAAGAATGTATTCTTTAAGGTCCTGAGGGGGGGGGCTTGTAAAATCAGAGAAGGCAAATTTGTTACAGTGTTAAAAATACTTGATTCTGAACACATGAAGAGCGTCAGATGGACTAGCAAACTGCAGATATCCAGATTATACAAATAGTAGATAGCAAAATATGACTTGCATATAAAGCCTTGATTAAGAAACCAACATTCCAGACCGGGCTAGCTTACCTGTAAACAAGAGCTAATATATTAAGCATGGTGGCTACATCTGGGTGGTCGTGGCCAGAGGTTTTCTCCAAGTCTTCCAGGGCCTGTTTGCAGAGGGGCACGGCCACCTCGTACCTGCCCTGGGAGGCGTACTGGATCACCAGGTTGTGAAGAGTCCTCAGACGAGCCGGGATCTCATAGCCTCCCTGCTGGGCAGCGGCTGCCGCAGCACTGCCATGAGCTGGTTGGACTGGACACAAGACAAAAAACAAAACAATGCTAAACATAAGGACGTTGGGATCTACACATTCCGCTGAGGGCCACATTTGAGTTGTAGACTCTGAAGATGTGAGAATTCTGAAAGTATAAACCATCATTATCAATTTATTTGATTTTTTTTTTCTTCAAAACTTTCGTAAGTACTTTTAGACTGGAAAATATTTGAAACTTTTAAAACTCTTAATCAGCAGCATATTTGGTATTTTAAAGGGTTATTAATAAAAAAAAATCTGAGTCATTAGGACACTCTCTGGACCTCTTATGATATGTTCACTGACCCAAATCCTAGCTTGGACATTTGCCTTACTGTCACATTTATCACAGATACGTGAATGCTTTTTTTCTTCCGAATTCTTTTGTTGTTGTCATTTTATGGATTTATTTAAATTAGTGTGGGTTCTTGATAAAAGGGTTCCATGAGTCTGTCACAACCCTGAGGACACAAATTCCACAACGCTGCATCAAAGCAATACATCTATTTAGGCTGCTATGTTTAAAAAGAAATAAATGTCTGATTGAAAAAAGAAAATGCATGACCAAATTATCCATCCATCCATCCATTATCCACCGCTTATCCGAGGTCGGGTCGCGGGGGCAGCAGCCGGAGCAGGGAAACCCAGACTTCCCTCTCCCCGGCCACTTCAGCCAGCTCCTCCGGGGGGATCCCGAGGCGTTCCCAGGCCAGCCGGGACACATAGTCCCTCCAGCGGGTCCTGGGTCTTCCTCTGGGCCTTCTTCCGGTGGGACGAGCCCGGAACACCTCCCCAGGGAGGCGACCAGGAGGCATCCTAAACAGATGCCCGAGCCACCTCAACTGGCTCCTCTCCACGTGGAGGAGCAGCGGCTCTACTCCGAGCCCCTCCCGGATGGCCGAGCTTCTCACCCTATCTCTAAGGGAGAGCCCAGCCACCCTGCGGAGGAAACTCATTTCGGCCGCTTGTATCCGCGATCTCGTTCTTTCAGTCACTACCCAAAGTTCGTGACCATAGACAAGGGTGGGAACGTAGATCGACCGATAAATTGAGAGCTTCGCTTTTAGGCTCAGCTCTCTCTTCATCACGACAGACCGGTACAGCGCCCGCATTACTGCAGACGCCGCACCGATCCGCCTATCGATCTCACGCTCCCTACCCCCGTTCGCGAACAAGACCCCGAGATACTTGAACTCCTCCACTTGGGGGAGGACGTCCGCTCCGACCCGGAGAAGGCACTCTACCCTTTTCCGGTGAGAGACCATGGTCTCGGACTTGGAGGCACTGATCCTCATCCCAGCCGCTTCGCACTCGGCTGCGAACCGCTCCAGTGAGAGCTGTAGGTCCCGACTTGATGGAGCCAACAGGACCACATCATCTGCAAAAAGCAGAGATGCGATCCTAAGGCCACCAAGACTGACACCCTCAACACCTCGGCTGCACCTAGAAATCCTGTCCATAAAAGTTATGAACAGCACCGCAGACATAGGGCAACCTTGGCGGAGTCCAACTCCCACCGGAAACGGATCCGACTTACTACCGGCAATGCGAACCAGACTCTGACTCCGGTCGTACAGGGACCGAACAGCCCGTAACAAAGGGCCAGGTACCCCATACTCCCGGAGCACCCCCCACAGGATACCCCGAGGGACACGGTCGAACGCCTTCTCCAAGTCCACAAAACACATGTGGACTGGTTGGGCGAACTCCCATGCACCCTCCAGGACCCCGCTGAGGGTATAGAGCTGGTCCAGCGTTCCACGGCCAGGACGAAAACCACACTGTTCCTCCTCGATCCGAGACTCGACTATCCGACGGACCCTCCTCTCCAGAACCGCTGAATAGACTTTCCCAGGGAGGCTTAAGAGTGTGATCCCCCTGTAGTTGGAACACACCCTTCGGTCCCCCTTTTTAAATAGGGGGACCACCACCCCAGTCTGCCAATCCAGCGGGACTGCCCCTGATGTCCACGCGATGTTGCAGAGTCGCGTTAGCCAACACAGCCCCACAACATCCAAAGCCTTAAGGAACTCCGGGCGGATCTCATCCACCCCCGGAGCCCTGCCACCGCGGAGCTTTTTGACTACCTCGGTGACTTCAGCCCCGGAGATTAGAGATCCTAACTCCGGATCCCCAGGCTCTGCCCCTCCAAAGGAGGACACGCCAGTGGGATTGAGGAGGTCCTCGAAGTACTCCGCCCACCGACCCACAACGTCACGAGTTGAGGTCAACAGCACCCCATCCCCACTGTAAACAGTGTTGGTGGGGCACTGCTTCCCCCCCCCTGAGACGCCGGATGGTGGACCAGAATCGCCTCGAGGCCATACGGAAGTCTTTTTCCATGGCCTCCCCAAACTCCTCCCACGCCCGAGTTTTTGCCTCGGCGACCACCCGAGCCGCATGTCGCTTGGACTGCCGGTACCCATCGGCTGCCTCCGGAGTCCCACAGGCCAAAAAGGCCCGATAGGACTCCTTCTTCAGCCTGACGGCATCCCTCACCGCCAGTGTCCACCAGCGGGTTCGAGGGTTGCCGCCACGACAGGCACCGACAGCCCTGCGACCGCAGCTCCGGGAGGCCGCGTCATCGATGGAGGCACGGAACACGGCCCACTCGGACTCAATGTCCCCCGCCTCCCTCGGAACGTGCTTGAAGCTCTCCCGGAGGTGGGAGTTAAAGCTCCGCCTAACAGGGGACTCCGCCAGGCGCTCCCAGCAGACCCTCACAACACGTTTGGGCCTCCCGGGTCTCACCGGCATCCTCCCCCACCATCGGAGCCAACTCACCACCAGGTAGTGGTCAGTGGAAAGCTCCGCCCCCCTCTTGACCCGAGTGTCCAGAACATGCGGCCGCAGATCAGCTGAAACGACAACGAAGTCGATCATTGAACTGCGGCCTAGAGTGTCCTGGTGCCAGGTGCACATATGGACACTCTTATGCCTGAACATGGTGTTCGTTATGGACAATCCGTGCCGAGCACAGAAGTCCAAAAACAGAACACCGCTCGGGTTCAAGCTGGGGGGGCCATTCCTCCCAATCACGCCCCTCCAGGTCTCACTGTCGTTGCCCACGTGAGCGTTGAAGTCCCCCAGCAAAACGAGGGAGTCCCCAGGGGGGGCACCCTCCAGTACCCCCTCTAAGGACTCCAAAAAGGGTGGGTACTCTGTGCTGCCGCTAGGCGCATAGGCACAAACGACAGTCAGGACCCGTCCCCCCACCCGAAGGCGAAGGGATGCTACCCTCTCGCTCACCGGGGTAAACCCCAACGTACAGGCACCGAGATGGGGGGCAATGAGTATGCCCACTCCTGCTCGGCGCCTCTCACCGGGGGCAACTCCAGAGTAGCAGAGCGTCCAACCCCTCTCGAGAAGGCTGGTTCCAGAGCCAGAGCTGTGTGTCGAGGCGAGACCGACTATGTCCAGCCGGAATCTCTCCGCCTCGCACACCAGCTCAGGCTCCTTCCCCGCCAGAGAGGTGACGTTCCACGTCCCTAGAGCCAGCTTCTGCAGCCGGGGATCAGTCCGCCAAGGTCCCCGACTCCGGCTGCCGCCCAGGGCACAACGCACCCGACCCCTATGGCCCGTCCCATGGGTGGTGGGCCCATGGGACGGGGGACCCATGTTGCCTTTTCGGGCTGTGCCCGGCCGGGCCCCATGGGTGAAGGCCCGGCCACCAGGCGCTCGCCATCGTGCCCCGCCCCTGGGCCTGGCTCCAGGGGGGGGCCCCGGTGACCCGCGCCCGGGCGAGGGAACGTTGGATCCAATTTTGTTAGACATCATAGGGGTCTTCTTGGCTGCGCTTCGTCTGATCCCTCACCTAGGACCTGTTTGCCTTGGGTGACCCTACCAGGGGCTTGAAGCCCCGGACAACATAGCTCCTAGGATCACTGGGACACTCAAACCCCTCCACCACGATAAGGTGGCAGCCAGGGAGGGCCAAATAATTTGGGAGACCAAATTATTCTGGTCATATTTAAAAACAGCTCAGAGCACTGTAAAGGGGAATAATCTTGACTTTAAAATAGAGAAAAGATTCACATAGTCCTGCTTTGTTACTGGAATTAATCTATGCCCTTTGTTGCGTGATAAATTATATATATATATATATATATATATAAACTGCTTTAAAAATATTTTGCTGGAAAATATATTTTTGTGTTTATTTTTGTTTCATATTGAATTAAGTTTTTGTCAGACTTTCAATTGTCTTCTTCTGTTTTTTGTGTGTGTGAGTGTGTGGGTTTGTTTTGTGTAAATAACATATTTACAGTCCAGTTAGAAATATTTAATTCGGAGTTTCAATTTTATAATGATGTCAGAAAAAGAGCAACGTTTCAGACTAATGGTTATCTGAATCAATACACGGTAACTGGGTCAACAGCAACAACAGAGCCGGCTGTTAGAGTTTGTCCTACACAGAATCATTCAAACGTGAAAAAATGCCCTCATTCGGTGAGCACATGCCCAGCTAAGATGCCTCCTGTCTGCTAACGGTGTCAGGAATACATAACTTAAGATATGCAATCCGTTTCTCCGTCCATCTGCACGTACGCCTACAGGAATGTCAGCGAGAGGTCAGGAAGCCACCTGATCGGGCTTCTTATGAAACAGCAGACGCAGAATGAGAGATGCTCTGAGCAGAAGTCAGACACAGCCCAAAGGTATTCAGAACTACCATCAAACCAACAGCATGCCCCTGCTTACACTCAGTAAATGGAAGAAAACTACCCTTGCCAGTCGTTTCCAATAACAATAATAATTTTTTACAAAAACAAAATGCAGTAATATTTGTGGAATTCCAAAATAATTGAATCGCAAAGAGCTCAAAATAATCGCATCATATTGGGCAGATGTCAGCCAAAATGAGATTTAAAATTATCAAAAATCTAAAAGTCTCAAACTCTCCTGTTTTCTACTGCAGCTGGCAATTGTTCGGAGAATTTCTTTTGGGTTAGGGTTAGAAAAAATGACTACATAAAAGCCAAATTCTAGAAATGGTGCCATTATTAGCACAATTAATCATCGTCACAATTATTATCATGCTAATCCACAAACAGCCATATTTATCAGTGTTTATTGCAAATAGTGTTCTTAAACTTCCTATCCTAACCCTAACCCGTACCTCTACCTCCCCACAGCTCCTTCTGTAGCCCCTCTACCTCTATCTCTATCTCACCACTGACTCTGATCAGTGTTTCTGTTCTATATAGTTTATTGTCATTGTGATGAGAAATGTAATATTGTGTCTACTCTGTAAGTCGCTTTGGATAAAAGCGTCTGCCAAATGCATAAACATAAACATAAACATTAAACTACCGAATTTGAACTTTAAAATTAAACCACACCATAACCAAAGTTTGGGTGATGTACCTGTTCATAAAAGAGTCATAACATTGCTTTTTTTTGTCGCCCGTCTTTGTATTGTATCAATTATTCTCATATATATTTTTTGCAATTGGGGGAAAAAAAGAAAAAAGGAAAAAAAAACGCTGTAAATATTCAGTAATTTCTAAGATAGTTCAGCAACTTTGATTTAAACAAATCTGTAAGATGAAAATATTAGCACACAAATGTGAAAAGTGTGTGCACCAAGGGGTAATTCAAATAAAGGCAGAGATGTCATCGCTGTTCTCTTCATCCTGCTGACAGCATTTTACCAAAACCCCCAAAAGCTTTTAAGGCTGTCTAAATAAGCTGAGAGAGGATAGAATTCTCATCTTCCCCGTCACTAGCCTCGCATCTTCCAGGCGCACACACAGTCCATAGAGGATTAATGCCAGTGGAGGAGGAAGCGTCTGATGATTCCTTGTGTCTCCATAAACACCACACAATTTCCCCCCACTTTTTCACTGTACTCTGCTTTTCCCTCGCTCTCTTTGTTCACTCAGTGCATTTACACGAGGTGCTCCACAGCATTAAATTGGATATATATTTTGACTGACATTGATTTGATGTTATGAAATGGGGAAAGTTCAGATTAGATTCTCCGTTTGCAGGGAGACATACACGAAGAAAAGTCGCTGCCTTCTCCATGCTTTTTTAAAATTCTTGTCCTTTGTGCTGTGTTCTCAAACGCAGCTGCATGCCTGTAGACACCGAGGCTTAAGCAGGAAAATGTGGGCATGCTTGCAGTTTGTTTACGTTTGAATGAATGCCAGTGCAAAATAATTGCACTCACACCCTTTCCATCTTATTTTCCTAATAGCATTCTTTTTTTTCAGCGCTGCACAATTAGGAGCTTTTTAATTAGTCTTAGTCTAAGAAATACTGGTTATCTGATCATTTAAGGATTTTTTTATTGAGTTAATGATGTTCTATGTCAGTAGGATGAATTAAAAAGGAAAAATCTCTAAGCCACTATGATTTTAACAAACACCAATACCCAACCTGACATGACACATAACCTTTCCCTATTCTTTGAGAAGCGACACCCCATTTAACCAATCGATCTTTTAGTTTGCCAAACCAATTCCGTTCTGGCAGCTACACGCAATAAAACGGTCTGGTCAAGATTTAGCAGACCTGCAGCAACAAAAATAACAGAAAACTAATTTATTATGACAATTTTCCATCTGAACCACAAAGCCCTGTCATTTGAAAGTGTCCCAAAAACAACCAGGAGGCAGAAATTTGCGACCAAATAAATCCAAATAACAGTCACTATGGAGAATTTCACTCCAGCCGTATAAAAAAAAAAGTCCCATAAGTCTGTTTTATTTCCAAACCCAAACTGGATAAAAGGATTACAGAATAAAAGTAAATCATGCATTATTCTCTGAAGCTTTGTAAAACTGCACTTGTAGGAGTCTTACTTTTCCAAATACAAGGGATTCTTCTTGTTTATGATACTATTAAAAAGAGCCCATAAAATATTAAAGCTCAAGTCTGTCTACAAAACTTCAAATAAACACACATATGGTTCTATGTTAAATGAGGCTTTTAAAACCTTCGTAGTTCCCAAATATCAAGGCAATTCAATCTTCCCTTTCTTTTAATTTAAAACTTCTACATACTAGTGCTACAGCTGCTCGATAGGTCCACTGACTTGCCTGTGGCATAGAATAGAATAGTTTATTGATCCCACAGTGGGGGAATTTACTATTTATTTTATTATATTACAATTTTATAGTAGTCATAAGGTCTTAAATCAAGTAATGCAGAAACGTTACCAAAAAACTCTTGGGGTCTCCTTGACTGAAATCTAAAAAGGAGAGTTTCAGTGGGCCTCTGTGCAAGTCCCGCTGCTCCCTCCGGGATAAATAAAGTATTTTTTAATCGAATTGAATTGTAACATTCAAATTTTTATGGGGAATTTATTATACAAACAGGCACTTTCAACATTTTTCAAAAGATTGATCTGAAAAAATTTATGGTAGCTTATCATACTCCAGTTATTGTATCGGTTAAATCAGTTTTCTGTTATGAATGCTCAATTAGTGTAGAACTGGATACATTTTTTCTGCTATAAAATACCCCTTTTATATTACAGGGAACCAACAAAAGGCTAGAAACAAAAATGAATACAGGCATAAAACATGTCTCAAAATGATGTTGCTGCATTGCTATTTAGATTTGCTAAAGGTGTTGGCATCTCATCTCAATAGGTGCGCAAAAAGTAACACATTTTAGAAATGTAACCTTGTTATATGTAAGACAAGCTGTCACAGAGTGTGACAAGTGGGAAACAGCAGAATGTCTTCAACATTTACTTACAGACCACAAACTTCCCACTATGCATGACATGACATCACCACTGAGTAGGCCAGCGTGATACAATTTATAGCCAGTTTTGATTAAAAAAAATAAAAAATAGGGATCAAACCAGCACTAATATAGTGGAAGATGAGGTTTGTGTGTTTAATGGAACTCTGTCAAAGTGCCCAAATATTTAACAAAAATTTATCATTTAAGCCCTTTTATAACCTTAAACCTATAAGCCTATAATTACATTTCATATCTACTATAAATAAAAATAAATGTGCATAATTAGAAAGTCTTACTGCCAGGAGCCTGGTCATCCTGGTCATCTGGGAAGAGATCATCAAGAGTTTCTTTAGTGGAGTCAGAATCCTTTTCCTCCTGACAGATAGAGGAGGAAAGAGTTATTGTTTATATTGACAGCTTTTTGCCATATTAGCTTGCTGACAGTCTGAGAAATAATGGAGCAAGAATATTAACAAAAAAGTCTAAAGAATTTAAGGAATGAGGAGTTTCCCGAACCTAGTGGTTACCATATCAAGTCCATCCAGAAAGGACAACAGGATCGACAGCTCATTCAGATACATTAAACAAATGATCACACTGTAAATTCAGTCCCCAAAATGCAGTTGGGAGTCTCTTAGGCCCCCTTCCAAAGCTGTCATCCAACCAAAAAGAGAACAGGATTGTCAACTTATTTGCTGTAAACCTGACTTCAAACACACATCCCTAACTTGCTCTAAATACAGCAGGTTTGTATTTGCTCTAGTTTGTTTAAACTGAACAACAGATAATCCGATAAAGACACATGGATGAGCTCACTGATCAAACAGCTTGTATGAACTTTTTTTGCTGTTGGGCATTCCAAAACTAAGCAAAGCAACTTGTACTTGGTGGGTTTCAGAAGGCAACTCATGGTATTTTTCTTTTGAGAAACAAGTGGTAATATCACAAAAATGTATATAAAGGACTCGACATAACAGTTTCTATGGAAAACTTGTAGTAGCATGAGATTTCAGTTGTTTAGATTAATGGCATTAGGTGAAATCACTTTATATTTTTGGGGTTTTTTTATATTGTAGTCGAACCTCACCAAAGCCCCTTCAGAAACTGAGAGCCTTGAATAGGCTAGTCTCCTATCAATAATTTGGTTTAATGGTGCAAAACCAGTAGAAAGTGAATACACCTTACATACCACACATTTCTTTTCTGAGTTAATCAAAATGCTTTAGGTCAAGCATTTCAATAGATCTTTACCAATATGGTCCCATTCCGTTTCTATCTACCAATACATTAGACATGGCGATAAGGATAAGGTCTCACCGAGGGGGACAGGTCCTCATCATATTTTTTAAGTTGATTCATGAATTCCAAGTGTTTCTTCTCCTCTTCCAGCTGGGCCACAGACTGCTCACTTTTCTGCAGTTTCTGCTGCGTCCCGGCTAGCTCGTCCCTCAGCCACTGGTTCTCCTGGCAGAGCCGGCGTACCTGAGCCCGCAGCTTTTGTTTCTCAGACTCGACCGAGCTCAGGTGGCTCGACAGGGCCATCATCACCTGGGCAAACGGCGTTTGGGGGTTCAAAGAGAAATTGTTCATATCATACAATGAAAAGTTTTTTCAACTTAACCCATAAGAACCCAAGAACCCAGAGTAACGCAGGTGTGACAACCTATTTAAACTATAAAGCATTTATTAAAAATGGCCAAGGGAACTTCTGGAAATCACAAATTTTTCATATTTTGTTGTGGTACATGATTTTTTTTGTTATCTAATAAATGGGGTACATTTGGTCAGTTTTGTATTCCCTTTCATATCTCTTCAGGGAAAAATAGATTAGGGCTCTTATGGGTCAAAAATTACAAAGATACTATCCATTGAGTGGCACAGTGCAAGAACGATCAACAATTTACACCTCAAAGAACTTAAAATCAATGTGCTAAAGTTATAGAGAGGAAATCTGGGTAAAAGTATCTACTTTACAACATATACAGCGAGAGGGGAGTCAGGGAAATTTAATTGGATGAAGGGTTTACAGCTCACAGGTGTTAGGAATGTCTGAAAATAACTGTAAGCAAAAAGCTGGAGGTGTCAATTAACAGTCTGCATAGTATATATGAATCACATTCATAAGACAAATCCTAATAGGAGATGGAGAGGATAACCATCAGCGATGACTCATCGCTAACTCATACCTGGTGTTTGCCGGGGGAGCAACGACACGAGCGACTGTTAGCTTTTAAGTTGTGTCTGCAATTTGAACTTTCTACGTTTATCTTTTAATGCTTCGGCTCTGAGTTGTAAAAACTTGTTTTCATTCTTCTTTTAATGGAAGACATCTTTGTATCCTCTCTACCAATCCCACTATGGAGACTCTGTAAACTTTAGAAACCACCGACTTCAGATTACTTGAGTTAAACAACCTCTGAAAAAATCTCCTGATTTAAGGAGAAATACGACCAGTTCATTGGAAACCATCTTCTATTTCAACAGAGGTGTGCTTTCTTTTAGACTGAAAGCTCCTTTAAAGGCATTAACTTTACAGTGGCTCTTATGAGCGCCTGGCATCTCATGTGGGCTGTATACCCTTTACAATGTGGAGTGCACACTATAAAAACTTGGAACTTAGCAGCATTAGCTTTATATTACAACACTTCAACTCGTCACCCACCTACATTGGTTTTTGCAGAGGCTCTGCACAAAATAGTTATGGTAATGTCATCATCTGTTAAGTATCAGTTCGCCTATCAAGATATCACAGATTCACTGAGTAGGCCTAAATAAATAAAAATAAGGTGCTGTGGAATAGCCTAAGCAGTCATCCAGGTCAAAAAATATGTAAACACAAATGAGGAGTTTCAAATAATTGTTTTTTTTCATCCGCAGATGCCTGTAGAGACGGGCCTGCTCACCCACTCAAGCGTAAAACTTGACCCTCACACAGGATGCGCATCAGATTAAAAAATCTGGAGGTTTATGACGACTGAAAACAACTCCATAGCACCAAAAGCACTAATTATTTCTATGCCAATTCTGGCAATCTGCCGTGGGCATGAGCACAATGAATAACCAGCCAATAAATCAGTTGCAGACCCCAGAAGAAAGAAAAAAAACAGAACAGGAAAGAAGAAAGATTAAAAATATCTTTAAATGTACCTGAGCCTCACTCAGTCCAAGTTCCAGCATCTCTAGAGACTTGCGTATCATGTGGGACTTCTCTTCCACCAGGACACCCTCCTCATCCTGTTTGAGGCAGCGCAGCGTGCCCAGCAGGCCGTCCAGGATGGAGTGATGCTCCTGTTTCAGGGCCTCCAGCCCCTGGATCACCTGCTTGGTCCGGGAGATGATCTCCTCCTGGGACAGCTTCTCTCCCAGGTCCTCCTCCTCCTTCACGCACACCATAGTGGACATGTCCTCACGCATCCTGCAAGTTTTGATGGCGACGACACGGGAGAATTCCAAATCACACAGATGCATTGGTCTGTTCAAAAGCTCCAAAACTATACAAAATAAATCTGTCTGTTACAAACTGAGGACCAAATAAAGTCTCCAATGATGAAAACAGAAGAGTAATTCCAAAAGCTGGACAAACAGAAGCATTCTATAAGGCCAAACTTGTTGACATGAACATTGACTCATCTTGTGACTGCCACGCTTTTGCCCCAAGAGAACAAAACGCACTCGAAGGGAGAAAATGAATTAGTTTAATTTTATTGACCCAGTTTTAGACCATTCCTACTAATGTGAATCTTTTAAAGAGAAGCCAGGACCGTCGGGGATTGGCACCCTGCTTGGTAGAAAGGTGGCGCGCTGATTAAAAGACCAACAGTCGAATGTTTTGGTAATTAATGCAATCCTCAAATGGATTCTGATCTCACGGCAGGCCAACGGCCTTTTAAATGCCCCGTCAGTGATTCATCTCCCTTTCAATCAATACTTGGCGGCAGCTAAAGGAACAACACCAGCTGAGACAAAAGGTTACACCTCAAATGTCTAACTGGTTGCTACTGGGTGGCTCAGGATGTGAAAAAAAAAGTAAAAGTCACCAGTTAAGATTCTGTATGAGGGTTTGGGAAAGAGGGGTTTGCTTCAACTGGGACGTAACCGACAGGTTTGTGGTCTGTGAATCATATACAGTAAACAGATAACTGACAAGCATCGAGCAACTGAAAGAATCTGGATGACATCTTTACATTTCAAAAGGATGAATAGTGAGATATGGACAATCTTTAACAGTATCAGACTTTAACATCAACAGAAATCAACAAACATGAATCAGTTCATTCTAAATACAGGATAATGTCATGTTTACTATGATAGACACAGGACTTTTTTTTCTTTTTTTTTCACGAAATCCAACTCCAGTTTGTATTCATGGTAGCCGCTTTATCCAATTATCAGCTTCTTAGTGGTGATATAATGCTGTTGTAGAATACAATAAGATCCTGAATCTGCCTAGGTAATTAAAGATGTGTATTCTCAGGTGTAACAGGTCAAATGGACTCTCCTATTAAACATATTTACTCATTAATATTGGATTAACATTAACTCTAAGGCATAGCTACTTGACACACTTCCGTTGTACTCTGTCTGACTGCATGCATACTCTCTTGCTCTGTATTCATTGGACACATGTGTGTGTACACACACACACACACACACACACACTTAAGAGGATTATATGTGATCACTTCGGCAGCACTTGTAGTGAGCTACCTAATAAATCTCTGGAAGCACACTAGACAAACTCTGCACCGCATTCAGTTGGACACTGAAAGAAATTAACAGGGTTATTGTCATTTTACAGCTCGAGTCTGTGAAAATGCTGACATGAAGCTCCTGGGTGTGACTGAGCTTATATTAGGTCTGTTTTTTGATGGAAACATACAACCAGCTGGTACACCTTAGTATAAAAGCTGCTGTGGTACTACATCAAGACAGCAGTCTTGTCCTGAAGTCTTAGATTTCAGGTTTTAATTTGAGAATGGAGGAAAAAGAAAAAAAGAAAGACAGTAAGCTGACAACTGCCCTGAACAGACGGGGCTGGCTGAGGAGGGGCTGCAACCCCGATCATTCCATGTGACTCAGCAACCAGCCTGCAGCCTATCAGCGGAGCAGGAGGAGGGAAGCTGTCACTTTGCAGGGGGAGACGAAGAACTGCAGCGCCCGGTGATGAGGACAGTGAATTACCCAGGGTGGGGTTGTAATACACTTGAAATTATAGGGGGAAAAAGACAAAACTGTCCAGCTAACATTTACCAAAAGGCTCTCAGATCTAATGCAAATAAATTATCACTAATAAAATACGAATATATTGAGTTAGCTGATGCTTAAACTTTTAGAAAAATCTACCTTAAATAAAATAATACCATCAGAAGGCATAAACGTCAAATATCCATCCTCTTTCCAGTTTCTCAAGAGGGCAGACAACAGTAAATCCAATGCCTGTGGAGAGCTGGACCGATAGAAGTTAGCTACAAGCACATTAGAAAATCTACATTATTTAAGAATAGACCAAAACCACCAGAGGATTTATTCGTAAATCATTCTGTTGACTGAATAACAGAAAACAGGAAGCTGCTAAGTCACATCTACAAAATTATTCATTCACAAATCATTTAAGTTTTATGAAATTAACTCAAAATAAATAGTGATGATAAGCACTAATAAAAGAATAATGATAATAATAATGATAACAGTCATACTTATGTGGGTGGATTTGATCTTTTCTTACTGTAATGCCAAAAAAAGAGTTTAACAAAAATTGTACCTGCATGAATTCAGAGTAATTGGATGTTAAAAAGTAGTATCATGCTTGAACATTAGAAACTAGAAAACCAGAGAGCCCAACTGAAAACTATCATTTTAGACCTTGAAATGTAGAAGTGAAACTGAAAACACAGACTTTTCTTTCCTGTTCCTAATTATATTATTTCAGACGCCAAATGAACTGAGCCACAGGAAAAGAAAGAAAACCCTTTTCAGTGTCAACTTTAAATTTGGTCTGCTGCCTGGAACCCGAACACAGGTGTGGACGAAGCAGCCTTTAATATAAACAAGGTCAGGAAGTGATGCCAGATGTAGGAGGAAATGGAGAGAATAATGGTGGAATATGGTTAAGAGGGGTGGCGGGCTGCGTGTGGAACCCACAGGAAGTACTGTCTTTGGGCATGGTGCAGGAAGACGAAACAGGCAGCGGTCCGAAGAGCTGTCTTTGTCAGAAACGTTTGGGCCTCTAATACACCACAACAGTTAAGCAGAAAGTTTAACCTACTAATAATTGCCATTTTGTCTTGTATAATAACCTATTACCTTAGGTGAGAGTGCTCACAGCATTAGCCCAAGAAGGTGATCAGCACGAAACAATGTATGATATAAAAACAAAAGAATTTCCGATTAAATGAACTTTGTGTTTCCTGGTTGGAGAAACTAAATTTTCCTTGACTAATTTTCACCAAGCTGGGGTCTCTAACTTTCCATGTTCATGTTAAATAGAATTCTTCCTTGGATCTCAAGCAGTTACGGAAGCATCATGTGATATTAGCTGTGAGCTGAAGAGACTGAGAAAGGGGATAACAAAACGATCTGATCACATGAATCATAGCTGAAACAGGAAATGACAAGAGTGATTGGTAATAATCAGGAGCAGATTTGGTGAAATGTGTCAGAGATCTGGGAGAGTTAGAAAAAACTAAATGATTAAACTTTTTGTCCAACTGTATTTTCTGATAGTGTGATGTATAAATAGGGGCTTTCATCAATTAGCTAAAGATTAGCCAAAGTATCTTAAATGAAACTATCAACAGAGACAATCTTGCACTATTGACTTAAAGTGAACCATAACTTTTTAGTTTGTCAATATCAGAAGTGGACTGACAGAGCTTTGAGACAGTTAACTGCAGATAAATGAGCACAACTTGGCTGACTGTTAGGGATTTCCAGACTTGATATCTGTAGGCTAATCGCTTGTCTTGCTTTCAAACTGTTCTTCATTTAAAAGTCACTATTACTTTATCTTTGTAGTAATCTATCACAAGTTCAAAATATTTCACATTTTTATTAGATCTTAGTGCACAAGACATTTCTTGCCCACAAGGCTAAAAGTCAACAGACATTCTGAAGGTTTAGGACAGCCTTTAATTAATTTGAGAGTTTTAAGGTTAATCTTACATTCCCTGACAAAAAAGACAGGATTTTCTGCCCAGTTTTGACTTAAACACTTGATTCAGAAATAGATGTTCTGCATCTATTCTCTGTGGGTACTTCAGAGTAATGGTTATCTGCAGCAAGGAAGGTAGCATCTATCAACCCCGGTGGGAAATTTTCACATCGGTTTTCCAATCATGGCATCTGAATGGCTTGAATAACTCATTGAGACACCTTCAGCCATAGGAAATGGAGGATCATGTAGAGGTAGAAACTTTCCCATTACTGATAAAGGACAAAGCTGCAATATTCTTAGGATTATGGCAGACTCGTACAAATGATTAATACGGTTGTACAAATTAGCACACATAGATAGGGTCAGAGCTCATTAGCATCTCAAGTAAATTCACACATTCTGCAGGTAAATGCAACCAGATTCCCCAAAACTGCTCTCAATCATGTTTTTTTTTTTTCGTTTTACAGATGGCAAAAAAAAAATTAAAAAGAGAATGAACGGCAGCCTATTAAACCAAGGCCTGAGCCCACAGTCTCTTGTGAGGCTTCCGTTCACTATCAGATCCACATTTTTTTTCCTTTTCTTTTTTTAAGGGACAGTAGGAATCCGCCTCAGGCTAAATGATTGCAAGATACCTTTAAGGAAGAATGTATAAACAAAACCAGCTGCATTGGCATTGGTCCTCTGGAATGCTATTAATCTAGATAAGATGAGTTTAGGCATTCATGTGAGCATAAACCTCGTCTGATTTTTAGAAACAGCCAATGGATAATCTGACCCGAGTAAGGTTTCTGTCCATCAAAGCTTATTTGGTGTTGATGTTTTAACTGCAGCCATTTTCAGATCCTGAAATTTTAAAAAGAAAGAAATCACAGGACTTGCATTAACACAGGTTCATGATCCTCCATCTCTTAAAGCTCATATATCATTTCATTGAGCCATTTCCTGGTTAAAAAGCAGGACATTTCTTTTAATCAATCTCCAATCCTCCTTTACCTTAATGCCTAGGGTTTACACTACATCTTAAAGTCAAGTTTGTGCTCTTTGACATCCTACGCTTTAGACATTAGTTCACCAGTCTATTACCAATAATCTCATTCCAACTTTTATTCGTTTTTATATCATTGTGAAGATTTTAGTGGCCTTAACTGCTTTGGACAACCAGAACATAAACATCAGACTGTGGGCAATTACTTGAGAAGTTTAAGCAAATAAATAACCTAATTGATTATCATGTCTACCCCCTCTGAAAAAGATTGCCATACACCTAAAGACAAACATTAAGCAATAAAAAAAAGAATTTCCAACAGAAAGACAGCACTGATTTCATATTTCTTGACAAACTGAGCTTGACACAAATAACCTCCCATCCCAGGGGTAGCCGATGGTATTCACTGGAGGTAGGAGAACTGGAGGTTGCCATGAGTGCATCTTTGGGGGGGGATTAACGTCAAATTCCATAGAGAAGGGCAAGAAGAATCCTCAGGTGCCACTTGCGTGGAAGTAAAACTGCAAATGTTCACAACCACCCCCTTGAGTCTCTTTCTGTTTCTCAGCTGTGAGTACGACAATAAGATCTACTGTCTCTGAGAGGCTGTCTGCTCAACACAGGCAGCCTTCATCACACTTCTCTTGCTTTGAATATCAATGAGAGGACACAGCTACCATCACATGACAAAACAGGAGTCATCAACAAGATTCTCTGACTACAGTGGCCGGCAAAAAGCGTGTTCCATTCATATGAAATGTCCGGGTCCTTGCCCAAACTATCTCACTTTACAATCACAATCGGGTGAACTTGAAGAACCAGTTAGCCTTTACTTTCCTGTCAAACAACAGTGCTAAGTGCTAACACTTAATGACAGTTTGCGAACGCATGGCGTCTAATTCCTGCTATCAACGTAAACATGGACCACACAGCAGCAGGGTTCTTCTCTCAAACACGGCATAAACCAAATGGCAGAACTCCAGGCACCCAAATGCGTGTACACAGATAAAATAGTGACTGAATATACTCATTTTAACGAGGGAGTTACATAGCATTGGGCACAGTTCAAGAAATACACGGATCCTTTCTCACCGTTCCCTGGGACATTCGTTGTCAATGTACCTCGGCTGTAATGTTTCTTCTTTCTTTGTGAAGATGGGAGTTGTTGTTGTTGTTCCTTCTCCCGGTAACGTGTGCAAGTGCTTGAGAAAATTACACCTCGTCCCGATAAAAACGTCCACACTGTGCCCGTGTTTCTGGTGCTTGGCGCCGGACTTCACTGCATCAACCGCCGATAATTTTATACCCAGTTAGCTACATGCTAGCCAACAAGCGGCTATCTGTCAAAACACTGACTTTAGTCGGAGCCATTCGCAAGGCGCTTCTTCTCCGTTGGTTCCATGGCCGCCGTCGCAGCACCACGAAACTAACCTGCCAGCGGCGTCACAGAGTTTTAAACGTGTTCCCTTCTCTCTAAATGACAGCTCCCCTGCCCGCTGACTTACTGTGAAAATGGCGTTAACCTGCGCCCCCCCCCCCCTCCTCATCCGACACCACTGATGTCATCCTACCCGGCGGATTAAAGGGGAAGCTGCGGGTCTAGTTCGACAGCCAGATTTATTCACTGTAATATTTTAAAAACTAAAAACAAGAATTTACTGTGACGCAATACTTGCTGCAAGACTTTTACTTTAATTAAAAATGTAAAGCCTTTTTTAAATATAAAGCTTTCAAATGTGGTCATTAAAACATCAAAAGACCCAATGTTGTTGTCAAACCACTGCAATGCTAGCACAAATAAGGGGCTCGATAAGTTTAGCATAAAATTGAATAAATTGGGCGGAAAAACGAGGACAAAACGGCCACCGAAAGATAGAGTGGTGCATAGAAATGTGACACAATATCAGCTTGAGGACTAATTAGCTCAAAACAGAAAGAAAAAAAAACTTACATTTTCGGCAAAACGACTGATTTAAAAACGCAATTAAGAAAAAGATGCGTTTGAGTGTAAATGGGAGCTGTGAAATTATTCATTTTAAATGTTCGACCACTAAACATACCATAATTCACATATCCCTGGGCAACCCCGGACTCACCCGTAATCAGACGGTAAACTAAATATCCCCAGTTAACCAAACATACATGTTGTTTGTCTTTGGGAGGAAGCCGGAGAATAGAGATTGAAACCACAGGAAGAAAGCACAAACGCAAAACAACTGGAAGGCATCTGGCCAAGGTTTGATCCAGGAATTTTCAGCAGACACCAAGTGAGTTCAGAAGCACAACATAACTGAAAATGACCACACAAAGAATCCATAAAATGTTCAAAAGTATTACATAAAGTAAAGATACCAGCTACAAAAACCAAGGATTCATGCTCATACTCATAGGGACACTGTAGAATCATCAATTAATTTGAGACATA
>CAJRST010002224.1:16153042-16178872 GCA_907169785.1 Menidia menidia | reverse complement strand
TGTATATAGGTCTGGGAGCATAGGACCATCCGTAATAATCCCACACATGCACAGGAAATGTTTTTTCTATAAATTGATAGAGTTTTTTTTAATTTTTAATGGGGGAGTGGGGGGGGGGGGGGGGGGGGCAGTAGAATGTTTAAAACAAAAATACTAAACGATTCTTAATTGAAATGACTAAATAAGCATTTTTTTTCCTATTCTCCTGTCTTATAAATGAAGTCCCATTACTATATTAGCCCGTTTAAAGATAAAGAATGCTAAATATTTTTAATGGATGTCTTGATTACTAAAATGTATCTGAAGGGGTCCAGGACAATCTTTTACATTGTCTGTCTTCGTCATTCCAAACGTGATGAAGCAGAGTGATTTAAGTGGCTGCGTGTCCTGTTCGTGAGAGATGGCAGATTAGAGCAAGAGAATGTACAAACGGATTGCTAATATGAGGGCAGCGATCCGTTCTTTTGTGGCGAAAAGTGTGTGTGGGGGGGGGGGCAAAACGCAAAGCTCCCAGTTTATCGGACCAACCTTGTTTTTCGACTGTCACCCCTGGTCACAGATCTGGCTCATGACCAAAAGAATGAGATCGCTGATACAAGTGGCTAAAATATATATGTGTTTTTTCAAAAGGTGGCAGGACTCGGCTTTAGAGACAGGGAGAGGAGCTTGGATTTTTAGTTGGACTTGTATGGGGTTTGGGTTTGCCTCCCGGTGGAGGTTTTCCAGGCACATCCTTCTGGAAGAAGACCACCAGTGTAGATTCAGAACTACGTGGAGAGGTTCTGGATCCCGTCTGGCCTTGGAATGCCTCGGGAGTGTTGCTGGGGAAAGGGATGTCTTGGTTTCCCCTTCTGTAGATTTGTTTTGAACTCCTCTGGACTAAGTAGAATGTTTTCTTTTAAAATTGTGTTCTCGGATTTGGTTAGAAACTCAGTGGTGATGGCTCTGTCGAGACTCTGCCGGTCCCCGTAGCTCATTGTCCTGACATCGCTGTGCTTCTGCTCGCGTCTTATTTTTTGGTTTTGTTTTCGTCAGTCTTTTCGGGAAACCCTTTGATGGCGGGAAGAGGATGGACCATGGCGGCCCGCAGGAGCAGCAGCAGCAGCATCCGACGGACCCCCAGCAGCAGCCCTACCACACGCAGCACCCGGCCATGACGCGGCTGTACGAGGTCCAGAGAGAGGTGTCGTCCCTGGGGCCGCAGGTGTGCACCTTCGGCGGCCTCCAGAACGACCGCGAGTACAAGCGGCTGGAGCGGGAGCTGACCCGCCTGCTGCTGGAGGTGGACAAGGTGGACACGGAGGGCCGGCCGGAGCTGCAGGGCGCGCGCAAGCGCGCCGCCCAGGAGGTGGAGGGCCTGCTGCGCTACCTGGAGGAGAACGCCTCGCACCCGTCCCGCCGCGCCATCGAGGACCTGAGCGAGCGGGCGCGGCAGCTGGTGGACGAGCGCGTGGTGGCGCCGCAGCGGTCCGGCGGCGCGGCGGAGATCGGCGACGAGCTGGTGGACGCCCTGCAGGAGACGGTGCTGCGGCTCACCCAGGTGAAGACGGAGGGCCGCGTGCCGCTGCGCAAGGCCCGCTACCGGGCGCTGACGCGCCTGTGCGCCGTGCAGGACGTGCTGGAGGGCCGCACGCAGCAGCAGACGCTGCCGCTGCCGCTGTCCGGGGACACGCACGAGGCCGTGCACCGCATCAACCAGATCATGGTGCAGGTGAGCGTGGCCCGCGGCCAGCTGGTAGCGCTGCTCATGGGCCTGAGCGGCAGGGACAGCTGCGCCCACCTGTCCCGCATCCTGACCGAGATGCAGGTGGAGCTGGACGCGCTGGACGTCTCCGGGAACGCGGCCATCCGCAACTACCGGAAGCAGGTGGTGGAGGAGATAAACGGGCTCCTGAAACACCTGGACCTGGAGGGGGAGGGAGACGACACGCGCAGGTACCCGTCACTCAAGAAGGAGGGACTTATTTCAGTCTAAAAAGGGTCCACTCTGAGGATTTGATTTCTTACCTTATGCATTTTTTCTAAACCACAGTGTCTTTTTACACCAGCTGACCATTTGCGAGAGGATAGATAAGATGTGGATTTCTTTTTGTTATTTAGTAGATTAAAGTCACTTCACCACAGAGTATGCAGTACTATTTATTCTATTTTTTTTAGCACTATAAAGTACTTCAATATGTAGAAATCCTGAAATGAGCACTGTCACTGTTCGTTTATACTCGAGGTTATACAAGGAAATAAACATGTATGTTAAATTAAAATCACATGCGAATGTGCTTTTATGCTAAGATGAATTTTAGCTTGGTTGAAGCTTTCTAGTCTTAAATATCCTAAAATAACACATGAAGGCTGTTGATTTGATTTTCTCATCATCTTTCTTATCTTTTTCATTAGTTGGAATCCCCCTGAGCGCTCTCATTTTAGCAAAGCAAAGCCCATTCATGAAGTAGGAGGCTCTGTGCGCTCACAGAGCAAGGAAAAGAGGAAAGATCGGATCATGATGACACATATTATTTTCTTTCAGTTTGTTTTTCTTCTGCTATATATAAAAAAACATTTCCTATTGATTCAAATTTATTTGGATTTGACGAAGGGGTTTTTGGCGCCTATTTATACTTTACCAGATAACAACCCAATTTGTGGAATGGAGTTTGACAGATTGTGTTTTTTTTGTTTTGAAGGTACGATTTAGCCCAGAACAACTCCATCCGGGAGATCGAAGCCGTGCGCGCCCACGTCTCGCACCTGCGGGAGGGCGTCCTACGGCACTGCGCGGTGGGCGACCTCGGCTTCCGGCCCAAAGCCGAGCTCCAGAGCCTCCTCACCCACCTGGACCAGGTGGACACGGCCAAGAACCCGTGCATCCGGGAGGCGCGGCGCCGCGCCGTGGTGGAGGTCCAGGCCATCATCACCTTCCTGGACCTGCGCGAGGCCCTGGCCCGCCGCCAGCCGGGGCCCGCCGAGCCCCCCTCCCACCGGGCCGTGTGGCTGGTCCTGGGCAGCCTGTCCGACCTCCAGGCGCAGGTGCTGGGCTTCGACGGCAAGCGAGCGGACAAGAGCTACATGATCTTGGAGGAGCTGCTGACCAAGCAGCTGCTGGCCCTGGACGCCGTGGACCCGCAGGGCAACGAGACCACCAAGGTGGCCAGGAAGCAGGCGGTGAAATTCGCCCAAAACATTCTCAACTACCTGGACATGAAAACGGACGAGTGGGAGTACTGATTGGCCGGGGAGGTGCATGTCGATGAAAGTGTGTAAATAAGCCAGAAAAAAAAAAAAAGAAAAAAAACGGAACAGAACCAAAAAACTGGGACGTTGTTATTCCACGGACTGTACATATTGACTCAAATCCCCAGAGTGCACTGCAGCAGCTCTCGTCTCTCATCTTTTGTGGTAGTCATGGCCAACACACAACTCCTTTTGTTGCACACGTTTTCGTTGTTTTTTTTTGCGCCTGTGAGCTTTTTAGCCATTCCTTTGATATTTCCTAAATGTGTGTGTGTGTGTGTGTCTGTGAATGGTAATCTGCTGGTAAAATACTATACTATTAATGCTTGTGGCGGCCTCCCCCGGCTCGTTTGACAGTAGTTAACGGAGACTACCAATGATGTGTTGAATAGGGCGGCCCAACTAGGACGAGTGGCCCTCTGCTATATCGAAAGCGGAGTTCAACCCCGATGCAATAACCTGCCGTTTCGGAGTGATTAACCAGTCCCAATATCAATATACGTTTTTAAAAAAGATGTATTATTTCTGTATTTGCGGAACTCAAAACCATCATTTCGTCAAACTTTGTTTGTAGCGGATGATAGACGAGCCGAAACGTCAAATGTTCAATTAGGAGCACGATTAATCCGCGATAAAAATGGGTTTTCTCTTCAGTTTAGGGAAATTCAAAGGGGCATTTTTACAGGGATCAGCTGGCAGCGAGGGGCACGTAGTCTGTGTTTAAACAGATTTATTTAGAGAGTAAGAGGTGGGCGTTCGCTGTCCTCGTGCACTCAGACTCCAGTGCTTCTGTATCTCTGTTCATCCCCCTCAGCCTTCCAGATCTTTTTAGGTGGCACTCCCAATTGTCCAGGAACAGCCGAGGCAAAAAAGGTGTTTGAATTCTTTTCCCCGTGATTTGTAAGCCATAGGTAGAGTTTTTAAGAAGGAGCAGGATTTGTTTGTTCGTTTGTTCGTTTCACATGTTCGTCCTCCCTTTTTGTACGTATATATATTGCACAAAGCTTAAAAATGGATAAGAACGGAGGGCAGAATTTAGCCGCTTTTTCCTCCTTTGTGCTCCTTTTTCTTCGTACTGACAGGAGAGTTTACCAGAGGTCTCGGGGAGGAGGAAGGGAGGCTGGGGCACTGATTCGGAATGGCAGGCCTGAAGCTCACAGAGCCCACATTTGCGTCCCGCGCAGCTCCGTATTGAGTTAGATTTGGGCTGACAGGGCCTTCCAGAAACTTCTTTGAGCCGTTGGGCGCTGCTGGAGACATTGTGATGGAAGAAGGGACATGACAAGTATAGGAACGTGAATCTTTGTGCCTTTATTTTCACCTATTTTCTTCTTTTTTTTAAACCGGTTCGTGGAAAGCAGCCTTAAAAAGCGCAGCAGAAAATAAAGCTTTTTTAATATGCATTAATGCACAAGAATGAGGAAGCTAACGCACCGAATGTGTGTTTCGGACAGCGCCTTGGCCATCGGCACCACGAGTATCTTGCACTTTGGCAGAAACGTAGGCTTTTTTTTTTTTTTTTCAAATGAAAAGCAGTGTTTATTTCCTGCTAGTCCAGGACAGTCATTTTGTTTGAATGAAGTAACTCGTCAAGCAACAACAGTACAACAATGGCAATTTTGGTGTTGGTAGCAGAACAATCTATATAGAAAACTGAACGATTAGGCAGTTAATAGACTTAACATCTTCCTGGAAAAAACATCGGTAGAGGAGGTAATCTTTCTTCTTAGCAGGAGGAACTGGCAGCTTAAGAAACAATCACGCCTCCGATTTTTTTTTTGTTTTCCAGGTGATGATTTGCCGTAGAAAGTATTCCCAGCTTCCACGCAAGTCCCCATCTTTTCTAGTGTGTGTCCTCTTGACTTTTATTGTAGAATTTGATAGAAGGAAAAAGAAGTTGGTTTACGTATCGGACATTTCAAAGGCAAATCCAGCAAAGCCGAAAAACTGCAACCCGGTTGACTTTTGGCAGCGTTTTGGCAACAAGAGGAAGAATTTTGTGTTTGTGTGTGTCTGTCTGTGTGTGTGTGTGTGTTGTCTTGCTCATGAATTACACACACATCTACCGTTGGACATGTGATTTGCAGCTGTGCCTGACATTTCTTGGCTGATCGGGCTGCGGTGTGGAACAAGTTGCACCTGATTGACTACAGCAACAAAGCCAAAACGGATTTGTTTTCCCATTTTTTCAGGGCTTTGTTGCTCATCCCAGTTGGGCAACTTGCTTTGAACTATGACCTCTGCTACACATTTTTTAAAACACGCGCCAATCAGCTCCTACGGACTTCAATATTCTTGTTTTTATCCGCTTCTTCAAGCTGCTTTCGGAAGGTTTGTGGCGCTCAGTGTCTCCAGGGGATGGAGCTGACTCATTCAGGAGGAAATCTGATTAGTCAGCGTTCATTAAACATCGCCGAGCCCGTCTGGCTGGACGCTCTCTCACGGCAAACCTTAGGCTCTCAGACCAAACCAACCCGAGCATACCTTAAGTTTACCCCCGCTTCGTACGCAGATCCTCACCCAGATGGACGTTTGCTCCCCACTGTCCCCCTCCAACTCTTTATCTTACTTCCTTTTTAAACAACATTTTGAATAATTGAACGTACAAAGTGTCTCAAAGCCTCACAACCAAACATGTTTTTTACTCCGCTTCCTATAGAACGGAAAAGGGAGGAAGGTAAAGAACACATAAGGAAGGGGAAAAAAAGTACTCCAGATGGATTTGTCAAAATGGAAGCGAGTGGTCATTTTTCAGTTATTTTGAAAATGAAGGCTCCCCCCAGAAACCGCTATCCATGACACTTAAAATGAGTTCATAATACGTTATGTGTGATCATATGCTGCATATTTGTTGGGGTGGGTGCCCCATGACTGAGGTTTTTCTCAGAAACGGGATGTAAAAGAGATCTGAGGACCAAATTAAAAGCTTATAGTTGGAGCTTACCATATCACTGCATAAGTTGGAATGCTTGAAAGTGGTGCATTGTTGACTTTTTTTTTTTCTTTTTCCTTCTTTTTCCTTTTTAATATATTGTGAACTGACAACACGCTAGCGGGTGTTTTTGGCTTCAGCTCCAAACCCCTCATCCATTACAGCTGATGTAAATATTTCAAATCAGCTCACAAAGTTGCAAATTTCCTGTCACACAGGAAGTATAAATGTCCACCCGCCAACAGACTAATCTAGAAAAAAAAACTTTTCTATCTTTTTTTTGTTTGTTTTGTTGTAGAATGTTTTTATGGTTGACATAAGTTATAAGCAGATAACATGCTTTTATATATATATATATATGTATGAATTCTATTTTAAAGAATTTTATTGTTGCTGTGCGAGATGATGGAAATGGATGTTATTACTACATTAGGCTGTTTAATTCAAGATTCAGTTTCAACAGTGTGATGAATATGGGCTTTAATTTCCTGCTCTATATATGCAGATGGAATAAAGTGCAGCCCTACATTCGTCACATCCATTTGAAACTTTGCCGGTTGGTTTTTCGTTGGCTGTATACGATAAAACACTATGGTAACTATTGTTGGAAACAAATTTAAAATTATGTTTAGCTTTACATTTTTTTTTTTTTTCAAAAAGCAAAGTTCTAAATTGTTCATTCTGTATTTTACAGCAGAAAATGTTAAGCTTAAAAAGATTCTTAGTATTCAACGACTACTTTTATTAAAAAACATTTTTTATTATTCAATCATTTCTTTCCATACCCCCCCCCAAAATAAAAGGTTAAAAAAATATTACACAGAAAAAAATAATAATAACTGAAATAATGGAAAATCAATACTGCCTTTATGATGCATTTCTGATAATATTCTTTTTTATCTCAATATATTTATATATCATTTTTAAGAAGGCAATTTGATAAGTTGATCAAAATGGGGGTAAACATTCAAAACTACGATCTCAACAGAGAATATATTGTCATTTTAAATGCTTCTGGTGACAGCTAAGCAGAGACCATCTGATATCACCACAGCCCTAAAATCATACACGTTTTCAATGGGCAAATATTATTCAGTTTTCTTCCCTTATTTTTCCTTTAACAAAGCCTTTGTTCAATCATACCAAGTGTTATTTAAATGTGGCTTTCTGTCACTGTCAGCAAGAAATATTATTTTGGATTGTCTGCTGAATATGAGACGAAACAGTATTTGTGAGCTGATTCGTTTAAAATTGATTTGAATTTGAATACAAGACTCAGACTATAAAATCTTCTTGTTATTTTCTCCTTGTACAGTTCAAATATTAAAAGCAATCCAAGGTAATTTAGAGTATCTTGGCTTGGTGGCACTGGAGTCCATTAGGCTGTTTTTGTTTTGTTTTTTTGTTTTTTTTCCAAGATTCTGATTCCGAGCCAGTGGAAATTCAAGGGCAGGTTTTTACAGGAGGATGCATTTAGAAGCCGACAAAAAAAAAAACTGAATGGCCCGCCGATGTAGTTTAAAGACTTTTTTTTTCTGTTTTGGGTTGAATGTTTTCATTGAAGAATGTTTTTTTTATTTCTTGTTACCAAAGTCCATTTTAAAAAGAACAGATGAAGCAAAAACAAGCGAGAGTTGGGAAAAAAGGGGTTTGAGGTAAATATTAGGATGATCCAAAATAGCTTTTGCCTCAAAGGATTGTTCATATAAAGCTGTGTAACAACTTGCAACTTGGATGTGGAAAAAGAGAAATGTCACTTTTCTTACATTAGCACCTTCCTTTTTATTACCATTCAGAATTTTTTTTCTACGAGCAGCCAGATTGGCCCAGTTTGGCACACTTGTGACAAAATGTTTAATATATTTTTATGTTAAAAAAAACTTTTGGTTTGCGTTCATGCCATGTCACCGTTACTGTTACTTTTTTTACACTAGGAGGCTAGAACGAGTCATAAGACTTTCACCAAGGGAATGAAAGTTTGTCTCCTTATACCATCTTGTGTTTACTCTTGATTTCACTTTAGATTTTCTGAATTTTCAGACTTTATTTTGGTTTTTTCGACCTGGTGTTGGCTTTAGTTTAGTGTTTAGTTGTGTTTTCAGTTGCTATTTGTATAGTTTAGGAAAACATAATTTCCTTTTAGTTCAAACTGACCCTTCAGCCCTGTTTTATTGGCACAAATCCCCATTATCTACTTCTCTCAAGTCATCCAAAACACTAAGCGGACTGCATTTGACAGCTTTTTGTGTCTAAAACCTTTGTTTATATATGTTTTTATTTATTATTCCAAAGGGTTTGCAGACAAAAACAATTCATATGCCAGATAACAAAACTGATAAGAGCAGCGAAACATGGAAGGGGATGTTAAACAAGTGTTATAGTTTGAAACCAAACTCCAAATTGTTGGAACTCCGAACAAATAAGTGCATTCTGCTCCATATTTGATGTCGGCGTTGCAGCTAAACACTAAGCCGTCTGGACTTTCAGAGAGCAGCTTTGATAGGCCGCTGCTTTTTTTTTGTTTTTTTTAAGAATTAGAAAAAATTGACAGTCATCAAAGGGGATGAGCTTGTGTCAAAAGTTCATTCTGGCGCACCGTCTCGTATGTTCTTAGCTGTGCTACTTTCTCGCTGCCTTGCCTTTCTTTCTGTGAATGACAGGAATCCGTTTAGCGACGGATACGGTATTGCATTGCGTTGGTTTTTTCTTTTTTTCCGAGTACGTTTTTCTCAAGTCGCCTTTAACTGCACTGATTGTGAAAGGCCTGTGATGTTCTTTGCTCCGATAATGCGCCTGTACAGAAAGCACATCGATACTGAACTTAAATGTGTCGTGTGAATGTTCCATGAATGGCTGTGTGTAGAATTTGTATTTTCCACTGCAAGAAAAATAAAGACAGTGTCTTGTTCTGTGTGCTGTTTATTTGTTGTTTGTTTTGTTTTGGTCTGTGTGGGCAAAAAATTCCAACTTTTAAGGCCTCCCTCAGAGTTGCTTTAAAAGGATATATAGTATCGCCAAGGAAGCGTGGATAACAGATGTTTTATGCATCGTAACCTTGCGTCCTGCCCGAGATGTTGCATTAAACTTTTAGCTGTCCTGTTCCTGCGGAGGATGGGAAAGGTTCAGTGTCTCTCTCGCTCAAGGGCACTTTGACAGAATGCATGGCTGCTGCAGGGAAGATTTTATTATTCAGTCCCTGTTGCTGAGATTAGTTTTTTTTTTCCACTTCATGCAGTACTCTCATGTTTTAGATTTCTCTTCTGCTGATTACTCAGATAAGTGGGGTCCAGTTGTTGTCACCTTTTTTCACAGAACACCACCCTTTGGCTTCCAGGGTAGGTTTGGATTGGCTTTTTTAAACATTTTTTATTTTTTTAACTCCGGACGCCCTTCCTGACACAAACCATGCCTTCATCTGGGCTTGGGAATGGCACAAACGGGACGCGAAACACTGCACTCACATGATTCTGCATTGCAGGAAACGAAGAGACCTCAACCCCCGTTCCTTCTCCTTAAGGCTTAGCCACAGCCGACCATCCATAAAGTGGAGTGGGGTTCAATTTCTTTCCAATAGCTTTGACTTGTTAAGTCGGTATCAGGAGTGAGTCAGGTTGAGTTTCCCTGTGGTGTAGACCTGTCTCCCTTTTCGTGCTGCCCAGAAAGACCCCTTTAATGCCAGAAAAACAATGAAATTTGCAGCATGAAAACTAATCTCTTAAAGAGTCTAATATTCTATCGTCCTAAACTATACATACATAAGCTGTAAAGACTTTTCAGCCTTTAAACCACAGCCTATATTATGTATTTTAAGTGTTTACGCGAACCACTGGAGCTTTTTTTTAGCACCCCACAAAAGAAATGGAAATAAATATTGTCAGTTTTAGGTGTAAGTCAATGCATCTCAGTATTGTATTATCCCTAAGAAACTCAGTGACTGGAAGTTCCCTTTCTCAGACAGTGCTTTTCTCTCCTTGGTTTATGGAGCTCGTGATTGTTTGGGCCAGTAGGTGTCACTAGCGGAAAATACAGGATGTGCTACCCTCAGGAAGTTAAGTTTAGCCATCTTTTGTAGGCAGTGATGAAGGAGGCAGTGGAGTGGACTTAAAAGGTCAGAGCTTGAGAGATATTTTTTTCTTGTTTTCTCTGCTCTCTGAATGCACTTGACCTATCTCTCTGGAGCAAAGCTCTTTCTGTCCACCAGAAGTCAGCTTATTTCAGACAGCACTTTTTACTTAGAAATGCAAGTCACAGAGCATATTGCTACAGAACAAAGAAAATACAGTATGAATGTAAAATTAGATTCTAAGGATTAACATTGGTTGAGATTTAAATGTGCTAATA
Organism: Menidia menidia; assembly: GCA_907169785.1. Classification (NCBI taxonomy): domain Eukaryota; kingdom Metazoa; phylum Chordata; class Actinopteri; order Atheriniformes; family Atherinopsidae; genus Menidia; species Menidia menidia. Next base: position 16,168,371 of record CAJRST010002224.1, on the reverse strand, counting down.
GTAGTGAGAAAATGGCAGTACAATGAGACCCAAAGGGTAATAAGATACAAACCACATTGCAACTAGATTTTAGTTTTAAGCTGCATCTTTTGATGCAAGCTGTTTTAGTTCTGAGGAGCAGAATGATTTATAATATATATAATAATGTATGTAAATATACCCCCCTTATAAAATGTGTAATTTTGGTAAGATTGGTTACAAAAAGATTCTCTTCGGGCTCCCATGTCTTTTGGGCTGAATTATGCACTGCCTTTGTTACAGTGCGATAAGAGATGACTCCATTCAGGTCTTCAGCAGGGTTAATCTACATCATTTTGATTAACTTCTGCCATTTTAAACACATTTTTTTGCACATTTTTTTCCTGCTTGCATTAATTCTTTGCTGAGAAGATTTTCCATGTTAAAGCAGCTGGAAAATACTTTTTTTAAGAGTACACATTTTGTATTTCTTTGCGGCAATGTCGCTTGTTTTTAGGCTAAATTTAGGTTTCATTTAATCTATTTGGTCCCGTCATACCTATTTTGTTTGACTTATTACTTGTTTTCTGTCTTTGAAATTCACTTCTTTGAATTCCATCTCTGTGGGTTTGTTTTGAGTCTGCTTTGATTTTTCTTTTTCTTTTTCTTGTCTTTTTGTTTTGGTTGAGGTCCCCCATTCAGGAAAAGCAGTGAACTAAAAAAAAAAAAAAGAATGTTGTAACACTTGTGACCACCAGGGGGCGCGCTTACCACAGCGGAGACTGCATGGGGTCAGGCAGAAGAAATGTGTGTGGACAGAACTGGGCGAGGCTGCAAACAAGCAGGCTGTGTTTGTGGAAACAGCCAATGGCATGTTTCAGAACGCAAAGCCGTGCTGGCTGCCTAAGCTGTAACATGGTAACCTCTTATATAATTTGATTTCAGCCAGAGGCTTTATGAACGGTTATCCAATTGACTGCTGTGCTGTCTCCCTTTGACCAAAACAATGTTTATCTATATTTAGACAGAGCACAACATGATTGTTAATGATACTTTTATCTCAAGGACTATATTATTCAGAAAAACTAGGGTGGCGATTGCTGGATAAATGTAGTGTGTGTTGACTTTTAATGTAAAAGAATCAAATTCTGTTTTCCCTACCCCACAAAGAAACCATTCGACTGACAATATGCTTAATATGTTTTTTAGTTACCGATTGCAACTCTCTGGGTATTTTTATATTATGTCATGACTGCTATTATTTTCAATAGTCTAGATACTTTATTTTTCAAAAAATCAATTTCATAGGTTTTCCACCATACCGAATACATTGAATTATGTAATTTGTAAATTCATTCAAACCCTTTTCTAACAGATAGATGTTATCTAACATACATTAGATAACAGATATCTAACATATGTTTTCTCATGTAATTGTACCAAAACTCAGTTGGCATTTGTCCTTGGGTAAGTAGGACAGTGGGAAGTTACCTGGCTTGGTTCAGTTCAAACATGTCCAGCCCTCCATCCATTTATTTTCTGGACCGTTGGGAAACAAGCAGTGTCTGATGACCTGCTTAGGTCTTGTTACATATCTATGAAATACCTTTTAATATTTACAGATCCTGACTAAATTGGAAAAACAAAGGGAACAAGATGGATGGATGAATGGATGGATGGATGGAATGTGTGTCTTTGGTTTTACCATGAATAACAATTAGGTACAGATTAACAAAATAACATGGCGTAGGACAATAACAAACAAACAACAGTGAAATTGGTATGAAAGCGTGTGTGAAAACATAGTTTTTGAAGCATTAATCTTCTTATTATGTAACCCATATACTAAGTCTTTGACCATATGTGTGTGCTCAAAGAATCAGAAAGCAAATTTAGATAGGATCAGAGAACCAGACTAAAACCCGACAGAGGTTTTTTAAGGACACTTTTTTTTGTGTGGTGAGGGTTATGTGATGTAAAATGTGATGAGCAGAATACACACGTATCAAGCAAAGTGCGACAGGGTGGTGCAGAGCCAGAGGTAGAATGTGAATTTCTTTAAATAAACGGACCATCTGTCTGCTTTTTTTGCAACGTAAAAATAACCACGTCCAAACAGATAGGGAAGGCAATCAGCTGCAAAGGGCGCCTGAAGGGGAAAACAGAGAGGAAAACACAAAGCGATGAAGGGGGGGGGGGGGGGGGGGGGGGGGGGGGGGCGAGAAGGGGAAAAGAGAGGGGAAAGGGGGAGGGGGGGGGGGGGGGGGGGGCGGTGCGCGGAGAGATGTGCTGAAGGTTATGTCGTGCGGTGTGCAGCAGGGTCCCTGGTGCCGTAAGCTGTGCAGCAGAGCAGAAACAGCGGAGTTATGTAACACACCCAGAGCCTCCCGAGTGAGAAAATCCTGCATCATTAGCATCAGATGCTTCCACTGCACAACCGAGGGGGTCAATGTAAAAGGATTTAAAAGCTTTCTGGTTGGTATCGAAAGCAATATGCAACAAATATCTATACAGACAAATAAATGGTGGTGATGCCAACATTTGAAAAAGGCCTAAAACCTATGTATGATGCATATATTGTTTTTAATCTTATTTTTTATTCAAACAAAACATAGGGAAAGATCGAATTTGCAGGCCAAGGATGTTTGAATCATGACAGCCAATTGGGAACATAAAGGAACAGTGGAGGGTCTAAACTCTGATGCGGGGGCAACATTAGCCAGGTGGAACTATGAGTGTCAGGACATCAGCTGACTCAAACTCAACCTTTCAGATTCAAGAGTTCAAGAGAGTTGAAACAAATAAAGCAGATGTGTACGATAGAACCTTCAACTGGTCTTGACACTAGATGAGAATGACTGAGGAGAATAGAGTTTTAAAGGACAAGAATTGAACTGATCATTTTGAAAGAGCCCTGATGATGGAATAAAGAAGGAGAAGACTTGACAGTGTGGGGAAACAGGAGCGATCAAATCCAAACACCAGAGAATGAGAACACATGTAAATAAACTGAATGTTTTACTACTATAAGAAGCACAGCAATATTACTGTGTAATGATCGTAATCCAACTCACAAACTGTAAAATATGATGATAACCAAATATGAAAAAAAAGTTTCATAACCAAATACCTAAAAAAAAAAAATCTACCTGTTAAAACCCAGTTTCTTTTGTTTGACCAGCCTATGTTTAATATGTCTGAGCTCAGAACATTGGTACCTGACAGTGACGGCGCCACGTATGAGTCAGTAACTTCAGGAATTAGTCAATCCTCCTCAACATCTGCCCTCCACCGCAGATATTTCCATGTGTCTCTACTCCCACATATTACATATTCAATCCACCGAGCCTGCTGCGCAATCTGAGAAAATGTATGATGAACATCAGCACTGTCAGAGGCATTCAGAGCGAATTTTGACACCTTAATTTTTTTCGTAATGCAATCTAAGACAAGGAAAAAGTGTCTTTCCGTTAAAACTTCCCCGTAAAAACAGACAAAATGGCCACAGAAAGTGGGTTATGTGGAATGAGCAGCTTTTGCTCTGCATTTTTTATGTGTGCTGGCACATGCAAGAAAAGCCTAAAGCTGGCGAGTAAGAGACACACTGCCATTCTTTATTCAGATTCCTAAGTTCTGATGTCAAGTATCCTTTGCTGCGATGAAAAGCTCCAGCGCTTCTCTTTCAGCATACAGAGAAGCATGCAAACATGTCTTCAGAGGACCATTGAACTGGGTGTATGAGGGGAAGCTGTTGCTCCTTCCTAATCCTCTTCAAAATGAATTTTTCGCCAGGGATGGTTTAGTGGAAATGAATATATTATAAGAGCACTTGTGCTGAATCTTTTGCAGATAATTCAAGAATCCAAATATTATGATGAATGTGCCTGATATGGTGCAAAACAGCCATGGAAGCAAAAAAGATGCAGTGCTTATTCCTATCCTTTTTTTTATTGCTGGGAGAGCATATCAAGTGTCATGAAAAGCAATACATCACAATGTGCTTATGTATGAAAAGTGACATAGGATGAATTCATGTGCTAGATATCATGTTTGTCACATCCTTGACAAGCATGATATATTATCTAACACATTACTAACTCACTTCATTTTCTTTTTGTAGACGTTCACTGCTGTATTTGCTGCATTTTTATATGTAGATTTGTGTCTGGGTGGGTCAATTACTCATTCCATTGGGGTGCTGGTAGCTTTTACAGAGCCCATAAACAACATTGCCAGCCTCTGTTGATATTCCTGTTGCAGATGGAGCCCATGGCACACTGATTACTTACTATGGCAGTTTACTCGCTTCCAAACCCAATTCACTTTTGACCTCTTTTATTCAGATATAGCCAGGCATTAAAAACTAACTGTTTATGGTTGCTGGAATGCTTCTGATTTCTCTAGGTGATGATTAGTGCCACACAAATATGCTGAATCACATTACTTTGAGAGTAACTGGCTACACAGTTTTCATCCAATCAGCAAAAACTGATGACATTCTTGCTATTCCATTCCAAGCCTTGCTAGAAAATGAAACCTTTCACAATTTTTTTCCAGCTGCGGGTAAATGTCTGTGTTCACTCTGTGAAATGAAAATGTGGAAGTATACTGTACTAAATTTAAATAATTATTCTATAGGCCTTAGGACTGACGTCAAAACCATTTCAAAATCTGGAATTATAAAGTTAATGTTGCCTCCACAAGGTGGAGACAAATGTTTGGCTCTGTAGGGTTAAACACAGACGTTTCTATTGTTAGCCAGATGTCAGATGTCAATGCAGGCAAATCCTCAGACAGAGAATTTGTGCCCGTGTTTCTGTTTTCTGAAAATAGCTCAACACGCTGGATGCTGCTAAGAACATCTCATGACACAATGACTCACTCAGAGGCTGGAGACCTGGAAAGTACAGAAATTATTATGACTGTTGGCAGCTCAGCTGTAACAGCATTCATGGTGGGAGATGTGCAAATGTAATGCAGTGTTGTTTCTCACAACGCAACTTCAATTCCAAATAGACAAAAAATCATTTGAATAATCTTCTCATTGATGGCATCATTTTTTGCACATCTGTTTGCACTGCTGACTGGTTTATTTTCAGTCATCACATGAGAAGAAATCCAGCTGACTTCCAGTAAAGCGGGACCAAATGAACATAAAGTCACTTCAATAGAATGTATTTATATGTTCATTATACCACCTTGAAGTCTGTCTAAATATTAACCAACAACCTGTTTCTCATAACATGACTTTGGAACTTTAGAGGAAGAGCTAAGTACTGTCTCTGGTTTATGTTTGCCCTGTGATCTATGGTAGCAGTCTATGTTTCTCACTGATTTAACACCCATAATGTTTTAAAATGTCTTTAAATTGTTTTGGAGATTATGCTTGAACTGCTATCTGGACATTGATGTAAAGATGAGGCAAATAAAGTTAATACTAGCATGCGTGCTGCTTAAAATGATCCCCTCAGTTTCACAGTCTTAACGACACCTTTGAAAGTTTTCCTTTAAAGAAGAGTGATCATGCATTGATTCTGAAATGGCGCAGTCAAGCAAAATCTTGTAAAATGCAGGCTACTTCTCTAAGTCAGCAAACCAGCCAGCTATTCTGTCAATAGCATCATGTCAGTGCGACGAGATAACAATCATGATTCCGGCTAAAATACATTCATTCAACAAAGAAACTTTTGTTGTTTTTTTCACTTTTCACTGGTCGTCTTGGTAACTCTAGTGAGCATGCTGTGACTACGTTTTATCTTCTGTTTGGGCTTCAGGACTAATAGGATATGCCTACAAGTCTTATGATTTTGCTGCCACTTGGGGGAAATCCCATAATAATGATTATTAACACTTCATGTTCTTCCCTGAGCTTTTCCAACTTCCAAAATGGTCCAGGAACCAATCCACCCTTCTATGCATGGCAATGTGTACACACATTTAAAAATCGTTGGTTTAGTCTTCATTGGGAAAGTTACTGTTGCAGTGCTTATGAGTGAAACAAGCTTTTACAATTTGAAACTACAGTATGTTGTTGTCCTATTGTGCTATCACATGACTGAAACCTAAGACTAAGAGTGTTAGTGCATTTGCTGTTCAGGCAGAGATTAGACAGGCACTGAGCTCAAGGGTCAGTAGGTTCTTATTGCCAGTAGGTTCAAGTCAGTAGGTTCTTATTGCCAGGTTATGATACGTAACTTCCTCAGAAAGAGAGCAATCAATTCAAAGTAAATTCAGTTTATGTATATTGTACCAAACCACAAGTGTCATACAGTGAAGCTGGCATCATGATGGAGATTGTACGATGCCATCTAATAAGTATTACCCATTGAACTTATTAAGTGAAAAGACTTGGTCCAGAAACAGAACCCTAAAAATATGTTTGACCTTCTGTGATATAATGTTGATAATGAATCGTGTCGAATGCAGTACTGAGGGCAAACATAGTTAACAGGGAAATACAGATACGAGCTCACCATCAAAAGCCGAGAGGAGATCATTGGTAACTTAAAAACACTCACTTAAACCAACTGAGGTTGGTATTCTTCTATTTTTCCAAAAGTGTTGAACCTTTACTATATTTACTCTTGATTGCCTCTCTAAGTACCTCTTTTACACAAAATGAAATTTCAGCGTTTCATTTTGACATGTTTTCAACTGAATAGCAATCTTAAATGATTTGCGAATTACTTTGTTCTGTTTGGCATATTAATTACACAAACCACACCTTACCATACAAACCAATTTATTTGCCATTTGGATTACGAGTGAGTCTTTTTATCTCTGAACTCCAAAAGTATAATGTTTTTTAAAATTTTAATTGAAATGTTTACCTTTAGTTCAGTTAAATGATATTTAAAACACCACTGGACTTGCAGTTTTTGGTCAATAATCGAACTTGGCCTGATTTATTTTCTTTTTCCGGGTCTTGATGCTGCTGCGGTCCCCTCTGTAAAGGTAGTTAATGGTTACAGCCTCAATAAAAGCACCATATCTGCTCTTATATGTCCTCTGTTGCTTGCCATAGGTCAGGCCTGACATTTACATTCAACTAAGATAAGATAATGATGACTGCGCTACTTTACTTTTGGTTCATTGCGATACGTGAGCTCAGTGACAAATTTATCTCGCTGCAGTGTGTGTTTCATGAAGATGGAAACCAGAGACTGGGAGGAGACATATGCAGGAGACGGTCCTCCTCCCACAAACAATCCTGTGGAGGATAATTGTTCCTGTAGGCTCAACAGCCTGCAATTTTGATGTGCTAATTGTGGTGCAAAAGTGAAAAGATAATGAAAAAGAGACTGAGAGGTGAATTTCTCTTCTGCCCTGCCCGAGGCAGATGGCGTCAGATGGCAGAGGCAAAGCAAAGAATCATTCATAGCCAACTCCAATTTACTAATTGGGGTCTTGTGTTGTATAATTTTGTTTTTGCTTATAATGCTTCTTTTCTGCCTCTCAGTAAAACGCTCAGTGTAGACCTGAGACTAACCTGTCTTCTGACACTTTGACTTAATTCTCACTCCATGTTTATTCTGCTATTCAGATGTTTTTTTATAAGTAGTGTTCTGTTGCATGGTTAAGTGGCCTTTGTCCATTAGACACCATTTAAGATAATGATGTTTCATGTCACCACTTCATTTGAAAATCATAAAATATCGTGAGGATTTTTAGCTTTATATGTAAATATGATATTCTGTGTTAGCCTCTATTTGCAATAGGTGACAAAAAGCTATGCTCCCTTTACCTCGTTGACAAAACTTGGGAGCTGTTAATCCTCTCACATCCTGCACATAGTTTAAAAATGTCATCATGTTCCCGGTTTCCTTCCTAGAAAATGATGTTTTTAGAATGAGCTGCGGAAGATGTTTCTTGCATGAAGGCTTTTCATTTGGTGGTGAGGGGTGCTTATTAATCACGTTGATGAAATTCTATCCCAAACAGTTAATCTCCTGGCCTGGAAATCCTCTCAGAGCTCCGTGTAGTCTGCGCGGGACACTGGAGGCATTTGGAGAGCCACAGAGAAAACTGTGACAAAGACTCAGCTGATGGCTCGCTGACGTCAGAGCGAGGCAGAACAAAGCCTCGCCTTCGACCTCTGAGAAATCAACACTGATAACGCGCTCTGACCACAAGGCTGCCAGCGATACAAAGACTCACAGTGCAGCACAGAGTCCCACAGTTTTGTGCTGTAATCTGCAGGTGTGGACACATCCTGCCTGCAGCTTTTCTGTTCAGGACAGCGTATGTTCAGCCCAAAAGACTACAGAAAATGTGCTGGCTTATTTGCAATGTGGGGAACTGAGGCTTTTACGAGGCGAACGAGGACATCATTTGAGTTTAAATATGTTTCACCGCATCAGTTCTAGACCGTGGAACAATCCCCCTCTTTTTCCAAGCCTACAATGTTCTGCCATTTTCACTGGTGCAGCCGTGCCAGCTGTTACGTGAAGATGGGCAAAGCAGTCCGGCTCTTTTATCTGCTGTGTTTCCCCGATGAAGGTTCTATTGTAGAAGCTTCCCCCCTCTCAGTGTGACCTTACACCTCACATTTTAAAACGGCTGGCTGGTGTCCAAACTGTGCCACAGGAATGCTGGTGGAGGCTTTGCAACGGGACAAGTGGAGCTGAGTTTTAATGAGCTCGGTTCCCAGGGAAACACAAAAACGGTCCCCGAAAGCTCAGTGGAAAGTTGAAAAACAGCGAATCTGTCTTTTAATTAAAAGCTGCCTATTTTTATCCGCAGTTTTAATCTCTTTGCAAATTTAAGCCCCAAATGAGACAGACTTTATTATCTGATTATCTTACATCACAGACTCCGACCTAGATGAAAACAAAAGGCCTCATCTGACCTTGATATAAAGAAAAAAAGGGGTAGGGTGGAAGCAAAACAACTGCCTATGTGTTGATTTGTTATGTCGAGGGATCCTGACATGGCACTGCGTGATGCCACTGAAATGTGAATAATTAAATCAGCCTCGAATGCCAGGGATGTGGCCTCAGCATCAGCATTCAATACTCTTTATTGAACTGTCAGTGGACACTTGCTGCTTAGTATGAGCTGCACGTGGTGGGACTTAGTGAAAGCAATGTGAGAGTAAAAGGGCTGCAGCATTCAGCTGCAGAAAAGGAGGCAGTCATGCTGTATGGTGTGAGTTATCCATTTCTATAGAGCACATTCAAACTCAGGGGATATTAACTTAGCTAGAACATATAACATAGAGATCATATAACACAAAAAACATGAAATACACAGCTAAAAAAGCAGGCCATGATAGACACTGCTGCACAGGGGACATCTTATTTTATCAACAAGTGCTAGTTTATTTAGCACCATCAGTACCCAAAATACTCCTTATAGTTCCTGATATAGTTCCCGATTTTCCTCTCCGGCTCTGTCTGTTTCAGCCTTAAAAAAAAAAGCGTGGTTTTGTTTTTTGTTTTTGTTTTTTGGGACCTTAGATTTAGATTCTTACCTTCTATAACTTCCACAAACCTGACAACCACAAAGTTTTCTTCACATGCCTGCCTTTGGCCCCAAAGACTTGAGTTTGGGTCTGATCCTCCCTCTGGCTCCAGCCAGCATAGTCATGGATGTTATTATTACAGAACAACAATGAAGCAATTTAATATGGATGAGAACGGGACATCAGACTTTCCAGGACAGCATACCGCCCACTTCAAATTCTTAATATAAAGACAGCGTAACAATGTCATCCGCTGAAATATTCCACCTCAGGTTATGTCCTCATGGAAACATAATAAATAATTCAGTCATACAAAAATGGTGTTGATCCAATATTGTGTTACACTGTCAATTTCTTTATTCAATCACATAGATAATATCTTAAAAGCATCATGTTTAGTTTAATTCTAAAGACATATCAGCCTTCTGTCCGGCACAAATGAATTGCAATGAGACAAGCCTTGAAAAGGTTAATCAATATTTTATGGAGTAATCTGATCGCAGGTCAGCATGGAAACTTTCATCCCTCATTGAATGTCACTGTGAGAGAAAGTGGGTCAAAGGCATTTATCACTGGTGTATGATTAGATGAGCCCTTTTTCATATTGCTCCTTCAAAAACTGAGGATAGGAATTGGTTGTTTCTTTTTTCATATGACTCATACTATCTAAAATAAATAAAAGCTGTTCAAAGCCATTCAGTTGCAACAGATAACCTCTCCTCAAGGTTCAAATTAGTGCAACATTAACAGTAGTGTGCAGAACTTAATGTCTAGAATCCAAATAATTTCAATCCAATCAAAATCTGATCAATGCAAGCTCATTCAATTCCAAATACATCCAATTCATAGTAATCCAGCTTTTCTAGCTAAGAGAACTGGCATTTTCTACCAAATCAAGTCCCCGATGCTGAGTGTGCACCAGGCGACCCTGGAAAGAAACAACTTGCAGAAACCTCTGACAGAACCAGACTCAGGAAGAGTGGCCGTCTGCACCAAACACCGTAACAGCAGGATAAGCTCAAGTGTGTTACAACAATATAAAGAAAAAAGGAAGGAAAAAATTTTAACGGAGTGAGAACAGGTGCATCATGGGAACACCCCCATCACTCTAGATCTGTGGCAGTATAACTATGGGATGTTTCAGGGTCACCTATAAGCTTTATCAAAAAGCTTAAAGTCTAATCATGAAGGTAGAGTGGGTCTAAACTTAAATCATAATCTCAAAGGTACAGTAGAGAGTATAATCTGGTTATCATGAGAACTTTGACTGTGGCATTTTGTAACAGCGGTAGGATTTACAAGTATTTCTTTTGGGACAGCCCAACAATAAAGGATGTTTGATTCAACTCGCCTGAGACAAATCAATACAACATCAGCAGTCCTATGAAGAACTTTACAATCTTTTGAAAGATCTGTTTAATCTGAATCAGTTGTGTTGAAGCAGGGAAACATTCTAAACCTGTGGGACAGTGGCCCTGATATAAACTCAGTAAGAAAACATTTTTAAAAATTACAAGTCAACAGTATTTGTGATTCATGTGTGACAACAAAGTACAACGTTGCCAAATGCCCATAAACCCATGTACTAGATTTCTCTGAATAATTTATTTCAGGTTAACTGTGTGTTTTACCTTTAATATGATAATTACTTTCTTGTTAGTTTTAAATTTGAATGTTGTTATGTTTCATTTTTCACCCCAAAACTAAATAAGATCATTCAGTTGCTAGATCATGCCACAATGTGTCAATGATACGACATCTGTAGTGGATCAACACGTTTTCAATCTGATGGAAAGAAAGGTGCTAATTCACACACTGTCACATCTGACCTCCACCAACAGTTATTGATCTACATGTATTTATCCACGTTGCAGCTCTGACAACTGTGTCACTTGTGTAAGAGCTTAACTCGAACAGTTGAGCAGCAACATACAGCTTCACTGTTCAGTAATCTTCTCTGATCTCATCATCGCTAATTCTCTCATCTCCCTCTCATTCTCTTTTAGTCCCTCCAGGATTTAAGGGTTAAAAGAAAACCAAAGAGGCCTTTGCTATGAACATAGGGTGGAATAAAGAAGAGCAAGGCCTACATTGCATCCCTCCAATCCCTTAATTCACCATACTAGCAGTCCCAAGTATCCATGCAAAGGCATGTTTTACAGATATAAAGAAGAATCACTTCTGATGTTTTAACATAAATATTAAAACTCAAGTTATGTTTTTCCAATTTTCTCATCACAACTTCTGTGTGTCAGTTCAAATAACCTTCAATTGAGAAAGGTTGAGAATGAAATTAGGAATATCCTTTGCGTCAGTGGCCGTCATGTTAGTTTGGACGCGCTTTGACTCAAATCATCTTTTCCTCCTCCTCCTCCTCCTCCTCCTCTTCCTCCTCCTCCTCCTCCTCCTGCCTCGGCTGACCCGCGGAGGCCCGACATGCCCCTCTGATCCAGTCGCGTGCCGTCCAGTCCCGTGCGGCTTTCAGGAGCCGTTGGTTGTGGGGTTTCAGGCCTGGATACTTGCTGGGTATTTGCACTTAGCTAAAGAGTTCAAAGGACAAGCTGATTAGGCAGCAGGATTTCAAGCCGCTAAGAGCTGCTATTCCCGGCCTTGGCCGGGCAGATTAGACCCTCTCGGCCAGGCCGCCACTTCTGCTCTGTGTGTAGCAGCGTTTGGCTGAATGATAAAACATGCCATCAGTTTCTAGTTCACTTGTGTGTTGTTGTTTTTTTGGAACCAGACCAGAAAAGCTGCATCTTATCTAACAGAGTAGCATAAATATGCTAAAAACTGAAATGATGAGCAGATTTGTTTGCAGTGTTCGGGTTAGATCGAAAGTGCAGCCCCAGAAAGGGACGAGTTTGACAGCTCAAGTTTAATTTGCTTTGGCACAATCTGACCGGCCCCCCTGTTCAGCGCTCCTCCAGGCGTTGTGCATGCTGGGCCAATCACAATGTTTAGCTAATATGGCACAGGTTTGATAGGATAACTGTCCCGAGGCACTTCTATAAACAACTAAGCTGGCTAAGCTGACGTGGAACGGTCTTTTGAAGCCTCTAATGTTCCTACTTAAAGAACTGTATGTCCTACTTGCTTTTAAAGGTAACATGTAAAAAAAAAAGAAACAAAACATCCCCTACCCACTCCTATACTGAGTGACCAGGAAATAAGAGCCCTAATCTATTGCTAGTGGCTGGTTTGTCCCATTCAGAGACCAAAATACCTTTCTTTCCTTGTATTTAAATTTGTATTTACCAGTCCATTCATTCTTAATTTAGTCACCACCAACAACTATCTCAACCCATGAACGAACCAACAATTTAATCCAATTGAGGCGGCAGCTCACTTTAGACCTTAGTAGGCAGTTTTTCTCTTTTCCCATTGGAGGAAGCACGGCCACAGACGTGAAAGGGCTTATTCTCATCCAGGCTAGTGCCTGCTGAAGGTGTCTTCCTTTATTTGCTCTTGAAAATCTCACATAAATACATTGCATCTTCTTTTGGGGTAGAAGGCAATTGCAGTTTTACTTTCTTTCTACTAAAGCAACAATCTCCAGGAAATAAATTACAATAATAAAAAACTATGCAGTTCTAGATTTATCCAATCATATTGAACATTACGTTTGGAGAAAATAATATCAGTTCTTTGCTGGGTGAGCAGTCACTGTAGCAGTCACTATTTTTTTTCATGTTTGAAAAAAGTAGGTAAATACTATGAATAATGAATACTTATTTCCCAATAATAGAAGAACCGTTATTCCTTGTCACTGTATACAAATTGTACAGATTTCCCAAAGATTGAAAATGATACAAGAAAGAGTTAAACTTTTGAAAATTAGCCTGAGACACTAAAACATGTGTAAACTGAAGGAGGGGATGAAAGGTAAGTTCATTGAATGGAGGGATAAAGAGCAGCAGCTTGAAATATAGCTACTCTAATATATTAACAATATATAGTTAATTCTTAATATAGATCATTTGTCTGTCCAATTATTCAGTATCAGAGCCAATGTTGGCTTTGCTACTCTTTACAAAAGAACACCTGCTTGTAAATGATGATGTTATGATTAGAGGAGGTGTGTCTTTATGGTCTGGAGGAGATCACCAGCAGCAAAAATCCATGTCTGTAGATATAAGAAGCCACAGGACACCTTGAACAAACTAAGACTATACTTTCAGGGATCATTTCTTTAGTTTCTGACTTGAGAAATGTGCTTCTAAAGAGTGTGGTCTCACTGCCCACGATAATGAGGAAAGATGTTTCCTTCAGAGCAGGAAGCTGGTGAGAAGATACAGAGTCTTCTTCACTGTTGGTGACTGTTCAGTGTTGCTGCTTGTTTCACTGAAGGAGGAAACATGACCCGAGTGGTCTGATCTAATGTTATATCAACTCTAAAATGATTTTTTCCCCTGTAACTTATAGCATTCACATATGTGTCACATTTAGAATGTTCATGGTCCAAAGCAGACATGTGATTTTTGTACATCCAAGCTTGGTGTTTTTTACAAGTTTCCATTAACACTGTCTGCTGGTGACACACCATCAGTCGTTCATCTTCAGTGGAGCTTAATAATGGTGTGAGAAATATATGCTCATGTTACCAAACATTTTCCACAAAGTATTTTTATTATAGTTTTAATTTTTACATATTTAAATATGTGTAGTTTGGAGACATAACACATACGTGCATTCATCCTCCAATCTAATTGTATTAAGAAATATTTTTACAATTTACATCAGACCTTTTTTCTGTCCATCAGTCATTGTTCCTTCTTCAAAACAGAATATGCAGTTGCCTTTCTTGTCATTAAGATATTGGTAACATCAGATTTTATCAGAATTTTGCCTAGTTTAAAGCTCTTGCTGGTGAAAACCGAGACAGATTAGAGGAGGTGTGTCTTTATGGTCTGGAGGAGATCACCAGGAACAAAAATCCATGTCTGTAGACATAAGATGCCAAAACATAACATGAACTATCTAAGACTGTCCTTTCAGGGATCATTTCTTTAGTTTCTGATTTGAGGAATGTGCTTCTAAAGAGTATGGTCTCGCTGCCCACAATGATAAGGAAAGATGTTTCCTTCAGAGCAGGAAGCTGGTGAGAAGATCCAGAGTCTTCTTCACTGTTGGTGATTATTCAGAGTTGCTTCTAGTTTCACTGAAGGAGGAAACATGATCTGAGTGGTCTGATCTAATAGTAAACAAACTGTTAAATGATGGTTCTTTGCTGACTGAGACCCTGAGAGAGGTTTTTGTCTGTGAAGAGCCCAGTGCTGATGAACTTTGCCTGTGACCAAATAAACATCATTTTTTGTCCTTTTGATCCACTCTGGTTTATTCTCAGGTTTCCAACTAAAGAATTGGGTTAACACTCTTGATTTATCAGTCGATCTACATTCCCTATGGCCAGGAACTTTGGGTAGTGACCGAAAGAATGAGATCCCGGATACAAGCGGCCGAAATGAGTTTCCTCCACAGGGTGGCTGGGCTCTCCCTTACAGATACGGTGAGAAGCTCGGCCATCCGTGAGGAGTTCGGAGTAGAGCCGCTGCTCCTCCACGTGGAGAGGAACCAGTTGAGGTGGCCCAGGCATCTGATTAGGATGCCTCCTGGTCGCCTCCCTGGTTAGGTCTTCCGGGCACGTCCCACCGAGAGGAGGCCAAGAGGAAGACCAAGGACACGCTGGAGGGACTATGTGTCTCAGCAGGCCTGGGAACGCCTCGGGATCCCCCCGGAGAAGCTGGCAAAAGTGGCAGGGGAGAGGGAAGTCTGGGTTTCCCTGCTTCAGCTGCTGCCCCCGCAATCCCACCCCGGATAAGTAGTGGATAATGGATTGATGGATGGCTGGCTGGCTGGCTGGCTGGATGGATGGATGGATGGATGGATGGATGGATGGATGGATGGATGG
>CAJRST010002224.1:16121507-16132809 GCA_907169785.1 Menidia menidia | reverse complement strand
AAACTACGATTATACTTTCAGGGATTATTTCTTTAGTTTCTGACTTGAGGAATGTGCTTCTAAAGAGTTTGGTCTCGCTGCCCACGATGATGACGAGAGATGTTTCCTTCAGAGCAGGAAGCTGGTGAGAAGATCCAGAGGCTTCTTCACTGTTGGTGACTGTTCAGTGTTGCTGCTTGTTTCACTGAAGGAGGAAACACGATCTGAGTGGTGTTATCTAGTTGTTAAAAGGAAAAAATGCTCTCTTAGCTAAGAATGGAATACAAAAAAATGTTATTTTGGTGTACTGCTAATCTCTGATGTGATGTAGAAAATTATCTTCCTTAAAACCAATGCCTTTCACCTAAAACTTTATTCAAAATGCTGGGCAGATTTATGGTCCCTTTTTCATGCTTTTAAGAAGAATGAATAAGCCCACATTCTTCTGTTTTTCATAGTGACTTAAATTGTATTTGATTTTCAAATCAGCTCTTTTCAAAATGTGGCCTCATCAAGATGAGTTTAGTGATGAGACCCAAAACAAAAAACTGCATCAAGTCTTTAAATCTGTCGTTGAACTGCTCTGCACCTTCTTCTAGTTTGACAGCACTAGCTGGTGAAAACCCAGACTGATTAGAGGAGGTGTGTCTTTATGGTCTGGAGGAGATCACCAGGAGCAAAAATCCATGTCTGTAGATATAAGAAGCCAAAGGAGAGCTTGAACAAACTAAGACTATACTTTCAGGGATCATTTCTTTAGTTTCTGACTTGAGGAATGTGCTTCTAAAGAGTATGGTCTCGCTGCCCACCATGATGAAGAAAGATGTTTTCTTCAGAGCTGGAAGCTGGTGAGAAGATCCAGAGTTTTCTTCACTGTTGGTGACTGTTCAGTGTTGCTGCTTGTTTCACTGAAGGAGGAAACATGATCTGAGTGGTTTGATCTAACAATAATCAAAACTAAACAACGCCAACCTTACTTAACAGTGTTCAAATCAAAACTGCTTTTTTAGCTCTTGCTTGTCATTAGAAACAAGCCATCGAGCTCCCTTTGCAATCTATGGTCATCTCCCACCTTGACTGCTGCAATGCTCTCCAGATTGGTCTTCCAATGAATTAATGCAGCATCACATCTGCCTCATCAGCCCAAAGAAAATCCCACACCACCTCTCGGTTCGTTTAGTTGCACTGGCTACCCCTTGTTTCCCGCATCACATTCAAGTTACTGGTGATGGCCTAGAAAGTGCTTAAGGGTATGGCTCCCATTTTCTTGAATACTTTAGCAAAGGGTTGTAAAAACTTGGGTCACCCCTGTCGTCAAAGGGCAGTCATGTGGCAGTGCCTACAACCACGCTTAAGAAAATCTAGACTCTTTTCAGTTGCACCATGATGGTGGAATGACCTATGGAGCACAAGAAAAGTTTCCCTCTTTATCTTCAAGAAAAACTTGAAGACCCAGCTCTTCAGAGAGCATTTCCTATCCTAACACTTACCCTGTATCCCTCAACTACTTTTTTCTGTACTTCCCTCTATCCCTACACACTCACCACTGGTGCCTCTAACAGAGTCTGAGTACATTATTGATTGGTTGATGTTAACAGTAATGTTGTATTTGCATTGTAAGTCCATCCTTCTGTCCATTTTCTATATCACTTATTCCCAACAGGGCCAAGGGGCTGTGCCCTATCCCAAATCCAACAGCCTTGCATAGACTTTTTTAAAACCTGACCAGTCCCTTCCTCTGACCGCTAGGTATCAGGTGGCATAGTACGCTTTCGGGGAGGCCCATGGATGGTGTGCACTACATCCATATCTCCCACTGGACCGCCTGCAACAAATAACCCTGAGATCAGGATTATTGGGTGGTAACTTGTTTTTGGACACACATGCTACGGTATGTAAGTTACCATCTCTCCTCGGGTTAGCTCTGTAGAAAGACGGGGAGGTTCCAGTTTTGAGAAACCTCACTTCCCAGGAGGCTAGAGTACTGTAGCCCACTTTTCCAATAGGCCAAAGGCTGTGTTTTAGCTGAGGAAGACGGGCTACTTTCCAGAGGTCTAACTGAGTCGATGGTGTGACTGACTCAGTAGTTTCTTGCATCATCAATCGGGTTTGATTATTTTTATCACGGGGGACTGTTACTTTTGGTGTTTGGTCCACAAGATGGGCCCTCACCAGGTTATAATGGAAAAAATGATCCTGCAGTTCCTGCAATCTCAACTGCAGATATATAGTTACCCTGCACACAACTCTGGGAATGAGTCGTGTCTGGACCCTTTGTCCGTCAATTAGGGTTGGAAAATTTACGCCATGAAAAAGGAAAAGAAAAAAAAGAGCTTTGTGCAGCTTAGTCGGGTTCCTATCGAATTATCAGTGGTCTTACTGCCACTCAGCTGTTTTAGATGAGGAGCTTTGAGGAGTTCAAAATTTCCACCACTACCAAGACTCCGATAAACTTAACAGAATGAATCAGTAACCAAAACCCACCTCTGACCAGGAGTATTACTCACATCCTCACATTGACATACACAGTCAGCTGATGTCGGAATACAGGACAGAAAACTAAGGCACTCACAGTCATGTGTTTTAACAGGATTAGTACAACCCATTTAGCAATTCAATCCACGGTTGTGTTTTTTACTAAACTTTTATATTAATTTCTTCCGGTTTCTTGTCATATTAGTGGATTTGTAGAAGCAAAATACAACTATATTTTCCAACCTGAGTAGATTGCTTACTTAAACAAGCAAACTACAATGGCCTTTGATATTTTTATGACACAACAGAAAGCTCAGTGTGATATTCAACACTATCCGTAAAGGTTTGCTGAGACAAACTTCCTTCCTGGGATGAAAAATGAGCACTCCAAATGAAATGCACCGTAATGATTTCCCAGCACACCGGATATCTCCGATCAAAGAGGGAAGTGGGGAACCTCAAGGAGCCAAGTGATCGTGAAGTAGGTCAGGTTGGTTACATAACGCAGAACATGATGAGTGGATGTTTGGGCCCATCTCTGGAGAGGAGCTTCAACAGAAAAGATAGCATCCGGGGGTTTATAGGACTGTCTGCAGTTGCTCTCTTTACTCAGGATTTTTGCATATCTGTACAGCCAAAGCTGGTTAGCTTCATGTCTGACATGCAAATACAGATAAAATGTAAGTAATTTACATAATTTCATTGCTTTCCAGAACCGTTGAAGATACTTCAAAATGTGAGTTCCTGTTTAATTAAATTTGAACCTAGTTGTGACGAAGTTGCCTTCTGAAATAACTGAGACCAGGTCAAGATTCTACTCGTGTGGAAATGTACAGCGTAGAAGACATGCGGCTCCATTATCTTGGTGTTAAAAGTACAAAATTCCACCTTCTTAAAGCTGCCCCTTTACTATCTGCTTGATCAAGGTCAGTTCTAGTACCTCGTTTTTTTGTTCCCTCTTTTACAATCTGTTCAGTGATATGGGATTAGACAATATTAACGTGCAAACCTTCCAGAAATAATATTTACATCTGCCACAGAGGCGGAAAAGACGCAATATTTATGATAGTTTTATCTGGAAAATTTAAAAAGACGAAGACGCCATTTTAACCATTAAATTGACTATTTCCAAAACTTTTATTCACAGCCTTGTAGAGGACACTGTTGTGTAAATTTGAATGTAGTTCTCATTTTCATTCAAAGATTACAAATAAATGGAGCTGGTGATTTTAATGTAGTCTAACTAGGGTTTCCAAGGTTAATGAACTTTTAGGGGACGAAAGGCTTCACCCACTTCAGAACAAATTAAAACAGATGGTTGCTCTCGAGAAAAACAAATAAATCCTTGGTGTCTAAAAAGAGATGATGAATTGATTAAACAAGGATATATTCAGGTCAATAAATGAACAGCAGAACAGCAAATCCTTTTCTTATTTATTAGAAACGCTCAAACAGAAAAATGCAAAAAAAAATAAAAAAAATAAAAGCAGTTCTTAAAACATATTCTATTAAAAGGTTATACACATATAGAATAGATCCCAGGGTTATAAATCCTTTTCTTCACAAATGAAAAAAAAAGCCGGATTTTACCTCCTGCTTGATTCAAGCAACAAACTGATGCCAAAAAGAAAAGAAAAAAACTAAAATTATGTAATATAAAGTGTAAATCCTCTTGATGCTGCCGTGCGCACTGGGAGCTGGAGGAGCCTGGCACTCCTGCCGGATTATTAGTTTCACAAATGAGAAAAGGGGATTATAAACTGGGCTGTAACTGCAATTCGGGGAAAAAACCAAAAACCAAAAAAAAAGCTTTCTCCTGAGTTTTAACATCTCGGTTTGGTGGCAAAAGTGAGGAACCCGGTGTGGCCGGGGATTTCTCTGTGTGGAATGGTGGTCCTCAGGGTCTCGGAGGGGTGGTTGGGAGCGCCGGGAGCGGGCGGTTTCTCCGTGCCGTCCAGCTCGGTCCGAGCGGACGAATCCGGCCCAAATTCGGGCAGCGGCAGGGAGACGGTGCGGACGTCCAGAAGCCTCACCAGGACCTCCAGGGTGCTGATCTCCTCGAAGCCGTGGCTGGCCAGCGCCTCGCAGGTCCTCTGGACCTGCTCGATGCACGGAGAGAAGGAGCACACCCGGCCTCCTGCGGGAGAAACGCAGCTGTGAACACAACCCTCCCCCGAGATGAAGGAAGATCGGAGGGGACACGCTCTTTAAAAGGGATGCTTGTTTGTTTTCTAATTACCTAGCTCTGACCATCCGCAGAACTTCATCAACTTCAGAGAAGCTCCCCACGTCACCCTTTTAACTAATGTCTCTAGGATGTTGCAACCGTTAAATGACTTGTCCAGTCGAGTTGGACAATAACTGTTGCAAAGAGCAGTTCCAAACAGAATGTCTGAGGATAACGATAAAAGCTCAGATTATCGTCACAAAACTACCAATATTAAAAGGAATTTTTATTTCGGAGATCTCTGCATTCTTTCAGCGATCTCTCTTAAAAACAAAACAAAAAACCCCATCTCTGATCAAATATAAACAGTCTAGATTCCTGAAGTCAATAATAAGAGACGCTTCAGCTCTATTAATAAAGCACTTTCTTAGAAATATATCAAAGCATATTTCTTGCCAAAGAAAAGCCCTCGTGTGGCCCGCTGCGCTCTGGGCTGCAGTTGGTGGATCATCAGGGGATGAGCGGGTGATCTGATAAACGGAGATCACCTACGGGAAAGCGGCCTCTCGTCTTTTAATGAAACCCCACGGTGAGCGCGGCGGGAGGCCGCAGTTGCTGAGCCGAGAAAAAAACCTTAGCTGGCTGACCTGAGGAGCAAAGAATGCGACTCTGAGCTGCAGCTGCAGGGAACTGAGGCCTATGTCTCCAACTCGATTCGTAGTTTTTAGCTTTTTTGCTTGCTAAAAGGTCAGATAATAAGGGTGGGGATACTTTAAGAAGATAATACTATAGCTCAATTAAACCCCGTCCCATATATTGAAGGAAATGAGTTTTATTTTTTCTTCTTTCTTCCTCTTCAGGCAGATTAACAGGCATTAACAACGCCTTTAATCAGATTAATTTACCTGACTCCAGGTTCCAACATTTGCTCCTTTCCTATTCGCTTTCATCGTGGCAATAAACATTAACTAGCAAACTCCCCGCTGTGTGCTTTAGTCGTCCTCTGACTGCGTTTGCCACTGGGTTCAGAGGCCAGACGTCCACTACGAGAGTGGACGTTGGAGCGAGGTGGCTGTGTGGCCAGTTGATAAGCGATTGTTCTGGGACGTGAAAGCGCTCACCAAACGTCCGGATCTCAAACGTGGGGATATCTTGAATACGAACAAGCAGTGTGGCCCCCCCTCACCTGAAATGTTAGCCGTCTGACCCTCCCCGTATGCTACGTAAGCGCCTTGGGGCCAGACACTGAATTCCCCTGTTGTGTGACGATCAGAGATCCTTTCTGGGACGAACAGTCGGACTGCAGAGGGCAGCCTTGTGTCTGGAGTCGTTACTTAGGTCTGGCAAACATTACATCGAACCGCAGCGTGTTTCGGATTACTGTCGCTCCTTTGGTAAACAGGACCACCGCTCCCTCCGAACGGCCTCGAACCCGGCCGTCTCCTGGCAACCGGGGACGAGCGTTGCCGAGGGAGAGGTCGGGTTGATCATTACAAAAGGGCGTCGCCGGCGGCGGTCAGCGGCATCGGAAACCAACTCAGCTCTGTGAAAGCGTCCCGACTATGATTCTTTGTCCCGAGGTGGCCGGCTCTGTGTCTGCTTTGTGCTTACGTAATAACGGCCATAAGTCTGAGCGAAGCCAGGAGGGGAAGGGGGTGGGGGGGTGGGGGTGGCGATGGGTTCAGGGTCCCTCTCAGAGAGAGCCAGGACGCAAGCCAAGACACTGGGAAAATTACAACTTCCACGGAAGAGGAAAAAAAAAAAAAAGAGGGAGAGAGAGAGAGAGACATTAAAATGTTTCTCTCCCTCTGGTCTTACTCTGAATGAGCCAGCATGCAGGATATTTTTCTCTGGCCTCAGAGCAGATTCAAACCACAGACATGCCATGTAAAAAAAAAAAAAAAAGGAAAAAAAAGTCTTGTGTAAGAAACGTGAAGCAACCGTAAAAAGCCGAACCCTTTCCTTGCTAACATCTTTGGCCCACTGGGACCTAAGAGTGCTTGAATCAGCGGTTAATGTCTCTCTGGGGGTTCCCCGAGTCCTCCAGGGAGTCCCGAATCCTCGAGTCCCCGCATCAGTTTCTGAAAACAGTAACTGTTTCACCTATTCTGAGCCAACCGACCACCAAAAAACATAAAACATAGCTTTTTTTGGTCTTTTTTTTTTTTGGCCAAACTGAGACATTTCAGGCTCTACAAAACAATCGGGCCACAAAGTGCCGGACTCTTCCTCTGTCCTTCTACCTGTTTTGTTTTTTCCCCTTCTTTCTATGGCAGCCTCTGCATGCGGAGCCCGCTGCTTGCGGCAATACCCAGTATGGTCATGGGACCGCTGCTACAATGGGGGACCAGCAGCACTCTATTTATCAGGACCAGTGTGTGTGTGCGGCGGCCGGCTTCTCCTAAAAGGAATACGAAGCACTGGCACCATAAAAGGAGTCAGAAAAAGAGGTGGGAGAGTTTCAGGAGCGCCATCCTCGCTCCTCCTTGAATTCCTCTTCATGTCGGGATGTATTTATATAAACAATGCTGCATTTAACTCGTTGGGACTCAGATAAACAAAAGATTCTGAACCATTTAAATGCTCCGAGGGCTACGTTTCCCTTAAACCGAACGCTAAACAGCATCTTTCATTTGAGGCGTTAATAATCGCGGACCGCCAAGGCTGGCCTTGTTGATGGATTAGATAGGAAATGCGATTTGAAAGCTACACCGAGTAAATTGATCGCTGGCGTTGGGCCGACGCTGTCGGGGGGGTTCGGTTTCCATGCGCCAGCATAAAGAATGGTTACGATGGAGCTAGTCAGAAAACACTGGACAGTTGAGGTTAAAAACAATCCCAACCGGGGGCTAAAAGCTATGGAGACACCCTCCGCTGACCCCGACGGCCTGCCTGGGCTTGCGGCAGGTATCCCGGTTGCCGCGGAGACGCCGCCCCGGCCGTTTGTGTTGTGCCTCGGTATCCCCGGGCAGCGAGGATCCATGGGTACAGTGAGGTCCTGTTCACGGTCACAGTGGTGCTCGTGGCCCAGGACAAGTCACAGGAAACTCATCATCAGGTGGTGAGGAAGAAGAGGGTTAGCCTAACCCTTTTAATTCCCCCACATGAGTCAGTTTACAATGCTTGAGGGGAAGTATTACCGTGACGAATAAAGTTCAAGATATTTGTACTGTACAATTCCAACGCAGGCCTTTTCCTTAGGCCTGTTAGTGCTCGTGTGAAAGGGCGGACATCAAAATCCCGAATCCCGAAAGTGGTGAGAGTGGAGCAGTTGATCTGGTTTAAGTACTTTAATCCAGAGTAAATACTTTAGCTGGGAGTTAATGTGCATTAAGATACAGCTGGTTTCCGTGCTATTCCATAGAAAGCAGCAGCTGTGCTGCTGAGCTGAGCACCTCGGAGCAGCTCTTTTAACACCCCTTTTAACTAGCGATGAGTGGGGGGGGGACACATTTAGCTGGTTTATCTGAGCGGATAACAAAGCACTACCGTATGTGAACGCACCTCCTTTCCTTAAAGAGCCACAAAAAAAGGCTAACGGGAAGTGTTTTGTAATTAAAAGTAACTTGGCTTCTGTATGGCTCAAAGTGGATCGCAAATAAAAGGCTGGACCGGTGTCTGAATGCAGAATACCTGCAGCGGTTGGTGGAAACAAACACTCAAATCACAACAGCTGCAAATATACAGAGAAAAAACCCCCAGCTTGACTCATCTGCCACAGAACCAATGAAAAGTTGGAGGTTCCCTAGGGACGTGCACTTCAATTCAAACCTGCGCGTCTCTCACCGTGCTTCTTCATGGCGGACTTGGCGTGCCCCACGGCCTCCCAGGGGCTAGGGATGTCCAGGAAGACGGCGTCGGCCACGCCCGCCACGCCGAAGCCCTCCTTGCACACGTCCTGGTTCCGGACGGTGACCAGGTGGGCCACGCGGTGCTCGGCGAACTCTTCGGCCGCCTTCTCCGCCCGCTGCTGGTGGAACTCCACCGTGTGCAGGTGGCCCGTGGGGGCGATGGTGCGGAGGATGGCGTGGGAGAGGGAGCCGCTACCCGTACCTGAACACAACACGGGAGTTCATCAGAATAAATACACTTCAAACAAACAGACAAAACATAAGAAACTGTGTCTCTGGCTGTGTTTCTGACTGGGTGAAGAGCTATTAGACTCAATCTTTATGTGCTTATGAGCATGTACACGCCTTGTGGTCCATTTCACTCAGGGACATGTCATTTAGATTCAACTATAACGTCTTCCCTCCAGATTCAAACTGATGTGCTACCTTTGGAGGCTTTCCTCTGCCCTAAATGAGTCCAAATCCCTCACAGCTGTTTTTCCGTCCCGCTCCGACATTCTCACACGGCTTCGCTCTCCACTCTGGCCCTGTAAGTGGACGCTACAATTTCCAAGAGGACATTCTTTCAGCCTGTAAGCAGTCCAGTTGGTGCCTAAAACAATGGCTGCTAATGTGCGCCTTGTGAGTGAGAGAGAGAGAGAGAGATGCGAGAGGGAAGAAGAGCAACGTTGGTCACGTGACACTGTAGTCAAGGAGGGGTAATGGAGTGTTAAAAAAAAAAAAAAAGCAAAAAACACACAACAAAAAGCCAGCGGATCCCATCCTCCACCCGCTCTCCTCCTGACATTATGTCAGCGCTGCCTTTGTTACCGTGGCGACAAAGGGGGCAGTGTTTGGCCCGACTCTGACTTGCTAAAGACCTCACACTGTTGGACCGGATGGCGAGAGACTGCTGACAAACCAGACTCAATGGGTACTGAGCAGGTTTGAGGATAAACGGGAGACAAGAAACACATAAAAAGTCGTATAAAAAAATTCAGAAAGAATCGAATCGCCCAATTTTTTTCTGACAACATTTTTCTGACTTCTTTTTTTTTTAAAGAACTTACTGTTCTGGCTGCCCGCCACTCATCTGTGTGTGACTGCATTGTGGTTTAATATATCTTAAAAATAGAAACCGTGTCTGATGCGTGCGCATGTTCCTAGGGTCCTAAATCCCCCAGTAACTGGAACACTTCCATAACCCAGACCCCATTACTCAGACTTCATACCATATCATTTTCACCCACAATTCCGTGCCACATATTCTAACAAATTAACCCTAATCTTACACAAACCCACTTGTTTTTGTCTGAACACAGAGCTTTGGATGAGGCATTTTATCATCCCATTCTTAGTTTTATAAATCTGGATAACATAGGACCCCGGGAACATTAGAACGACAACAGAAGAACATTCCCAAGGAAAAATTTAATCTTTTCTTTATGTCGCTGTATGAAATGGAGATGTTTTATGTCCACAAAGGAAGTTTTTGATATCCGTCCCGTCTGTTTGTCCTTTAATCTGCACCATTATTTACAAGCTGCTTGGCAACTGTCTGTGTAACTCGGTGGAAGGTGAGACCTTGGATAAGAGTAAGAATAAGAGATAGGGAAGTCACACTCAACATAAGTCACATTATGAATATGCCAACTTTACGCTTTCTGATATCATATCTGACTCATTTCTAAGTCCAGCTGGTTGCCAACACATAATGAATGACATTTGAAGGGTTTAAGACACACACGCAAAACAGTTGTGGGCTGAGGCCTGTTGTTTTTAAGGCAAGTCTCATTTGATTAGTCCAAAACAAATATAACCCTAAAACCTCAGCATATGACTGACTTTGGAAAATGGCTGCTGATCATGTAAATGACCAATACGGTATTTTCATCTGAGTAAATTAATGTTCTGATGCATTTCGGCTACAAATTGTGTGACAGAATCACAGTAAATTCTACACTGAACTGTGAAGCTGAATCAATTTAGCTCTGGTGCTCGTTTAAAGTTAAGTGGGTGTTAAAGTTGGTGAGAAATGGCTGCTTGACTGCAGCGATATCTTGTTGAAGTGATAGTAGCATCCTGAGCCCAACATCTGGATTCAATCTGCGTACGCGGACAATCCCATGGCCAAGAACAAAATCTGGATGTCAGACTTCAGGCCAGGAGGTTTGGGCTTTATCCAATTTAAGATTGGACAAATCTCCCGAAGAGACCCTCAACATCAGCAGCTTTGTATCAGACCGACCTCTCTTCCATTTAAATGTAAAGCAGCCTGTCTGTCAGTGATGGGAATTTCGTCAAAGAAAATTGTAGCTCCAGAACAGCAGTCTCAGACTCCAGTCCTTGACGGCTGCCGTCCTCTTCGTTTATGATGTTCACTGCTTCCATTCACATCATTGCACCATTGGAAGACTTGCGAAGAACTTGACTAGGTGAGGAGATCTATTCAATCTGTATACAACCATGGTTCTTGAGGACCACTGTCCCGTATGTTTTCCAAGTTTCTCCACTCCAGCAAACTTGATTCAAGGAAGCGGGACAGCTCTTAAACTCTGCAGTAGGTTGATGAAGACCAATTTGTTTAAATAAGGTTAGGGTCGGGGTTAGCTGAGAAAGTTAGGGTTAGCAGAGAAGGTTAGGGTTAGAGTAGAGACAGTTAGGTTTAGCAGAAAATGTTAGGGTTAGGACAGAGAAGGTTAGGGTTACAGTGGAGAAGGTTAGGGTTATCAGAAAAGGTAAGGGGTTACAGGAGAGAAGGTTAGGGTTAGGGTTAGGGTTAGCAGAGAAGGTTAGGGTTAGGGCAGAGAAGGTTAGGGTTAGAGTAGAGAAGGTTAGGGTTAGCAATAAA
>CAJRST010002224.1:16107319-16121497 GCA_907169785.1 Menidia menidia | reverse complement strand
CAGAGAAGGTTAGGGTTAGAGTAGAGAAGGTTAGGGTTAGCAATAAAGGTTAGGGTTAGGACAGAGAAGGTTAGGGTTAGAGTAGAGAAGGTTAGGGTTAGCAAAAAAAGGTTAGGGTTAGAGCAGAGAAGGTTAGGGTTAGGGTTACAGTAGAGAAGGTTAGGGTTAGGGTTAGCAGAGAAGGTTAGGGTTAGGGTAGAGAAGGTTGCATAGATAAATTCAGAGGTTTTTCTTTTAGGTTGTGGCGATACAAGGAGAACAATAAAAACAGCGATAACATATCCTATTGGATAGCCCATCTTCAATGATAATTAATAAACTGCTGCTGTAATACATACAAACTGTTTTTTCTATGAATTAAAGAATTTTAAACAAAATAAAATGTCAAATTTTGACTTTCAAAATTCACTAATCTGCTCCAGTTTTACATTTAGCAGAAAGAGTTCCATTTTAGTGACGAAAAACCATAAAAAAGTCCAAAGTCCTGTGCTTTCTGAGTACTGCATTATATGACAGGAAGCTGTGATGAGGATTCATCATGGAGGGTGGTGGGGCTGTGAATATGAATCTAACAGCTGACATGAACTGCCGGTCATTTCTCCCCTCTTCTTCCTCCTCAGCAGAGTACAATGACTGGCCAGATGAGAGGCATAACGGCCAGGACAAAGGTCAAATAACTTAAACCGTAAGCTGGAAGAAAATAACCAACAGCATAATGTCCTTCCATCAACACAGTAGTTGGAAGCCAACAAGTTGTAGTGTGGCCGCTAGATGGCTAACCACAGGTTTCTTCAGTTATTTCGACGTGTTTTGGGAATTTGCCAGATGGCCGACCAAAAAAAAGGAGAAAAAAAGATACATCTCTGCATTTGTAACAGTAAAATGTCATTCTGAGACCGGCTGCTATGGGAAACTGACTGTAACATCCTAAAAATGGAAGGCTCATACCTCTAATAAGACATGCTTGCATGCCTCCACAAAAGGAGCTATTAAAAACAAATCCTGGATTCAGAAGGATATACAACTTAAATGAATTCTACCCGGCTTTTCTGTACATGGTCAGTTGAGTTAAAGGTGCCCCCTACTGCCTTTATTCCTCAGACTAATTAAAAAAAGGCACATTTGAAGGTGGCTGCACCAATTGTTCTACTGATTAACAAGTTCCTCCTTCGGGCAAGAACGCCATTAGTGCAGGGAGGGGGTTATCAATCAAGGAAAAAAACCAAACATGATGGAAATAATTAGCTACTAAATCTTCAGAAACAGTGGCTGTCTTATGTAACTGAAAGCTCCATCTGGGTCGGCCCAGCTCTGTGCAAGCAGCCAACAAAATGATCGCCTCTAATCTCTGCCTGTGGATACGTCTCACGGAGAAACGGTTACCCCTCCACATGTGTCCGCGCTGGTTATCAACCGTTAGCCTGGAGGTTATGAGTCACGAGCGAACTGCCTATTAGCACCTCGGCGGCACATAACAACACCCGAGTGTTGTCCTGCGTCGCTCGTAAAACGGTGTATTCATTATTCAACATCATAAATTGGGCATTTATCTGCCATTTGATGCTCTTCTGAGTTTGTTGTGCTTGAGCTGCTTTTTCTTTAACGCCTGTTTGCATAAAGTAATGCAAGACCAATACAGACTGGGTTGGGTAGGCCTCTCCATAGGGCTGCTTTAAGTGCTGACTAAACACATTTTTTACCGAAGTCATTCATCACCCTTGACAATTTAAACCAAGTTTCGATCAATAACGTGACCTATGGTGCACTGCCAGCAATAAAACCGAATGAAGCACTGCGCCATGCACATAGCCACACCCCCCTCTCCTCCCCCACCCCCACCCATCACTGCCCTTGGACTGAGAGATGCTGCCATAGAGCAGGCCAGAGCTCTGCAACACACTCACAAGGATTTCAATTAGACAAAGTGAAAAGGGAGCTAAAGCCAACTGAGAATTTAAGGAAATGCCAGGGGAATGAGCGGAACAGAATGAAGCAGTGTCCCTGCGAAGAAAGAAAAAAGAAAAGAAAAAAACATTACATAACGTTGTGAAACATCTGTGGCAGCCCCATGATGCTGAGTCACAGCTGAGGTTCGGTGACTGAAAACATCTGGCTGAACGTGGAGGGTGTTAAAAAAAGAAAAAGAAAAGAAAAACTAATAGCTACATCCAACTGAAAGGAAAAAAAAGGTGGGGAAAAAATTAATGAATAAATAAAGTGAAAAACATCTCATCACCTAAAAGGAGAAACCTTTATGTAATGTGTAATTGAAAGATTATCAAGAAGAAGCAGGACAGAATGAATCAGTCTGTTTTTGTCTAATCACATTGGAGGGTTTCTATGTAAAGAGTACATTTCTGAGTAGTTTAAAAAAAAAAGGGAACCAGATCAGCACCAACAACTTCCGCAAAGTTATTCATAACAGTCATTCATCCCTTGCAAGTGTTTGTAAGGACGATCTGTGGGCTTTGAATGCGTCACTGGCTTGGACTGTAAATAGGAATTTACTGTGCGCGCACAGCCACCACCCATGGGTTTGACTGTCGCAACACAGCGCTGGGCCCCGTCTGTTATTTTCCGTGTTTTGTAAAGACAACGCCGTGTTTTTCCCATCACATCACACGCTGGTCTCCACGCTCGCTCTCCCGCACACCCCTCCCCCTTCCATACAGGAGGTCCCCTCTACACTTGCTGATTGGAAGTAAAAGAGCCCGTGGGAGCAGATCTGATCAAACTGTCCGCACCGTGTCCTGAATATCTCCGCGGCTGATGTTTGGAAATGCTCATTTGTCAATATTTCGGATGCTTGCGGTGCTTTATGAGCCTTTCCATGTTTGTGGTCACACCCTCTGCATCCTTGGGGGTGGAGCACTGTGGGAGCTGCTCCGGTAGCAAAAACTGTAGATCAAAATCTGACATTTCTCACAGGCTCTCAAGAGGGTTTTAATTACTTTCTAGTTGACAAAAACAAAAAACAGTTCAAATTGAAAAGAAAAAGTCTTATGGAATAGACTTGTGCTCTCTACTCACAAACGACCAGACAAAGAATGTGTAAACAAATAGAATACATTAGCAAGTTGCACTGATGCTTATTTCACAGACTATTATTTAGAACTTCTTTGGACACACTCTAAAGCCCTGGATGAAACCTTTTTGATAAAAGAAGATGTTCAAGGACCAGTCCCTGCGTTTGGGTCCCGACAGGGCACCCACATTGGCTTTACGTTACAGTTGTGGTGGATATATTATTTTCATGTAAATATTAAATAATTTGCTTTTGGGATAAATATTTTTTTCCCCCACATTTAACTTAACTGAATGTGCATCTTTTATTTGAAAACTATGGGGTTATATTTAAGATAGCTATCCAGTAAATTAGTCCATCACAAAGACATGAAGACAAACTAATGGGTTCATGTGTTGTTCCAAGAATGTGGTATGACCTACAAAGCGCTACAAGAACTGTCTATCTTTAGGAAACTCTTAAAGACCCACCTCTTCAAAGAGCATCTCCTATCTTAACTCTTACCCATACCTCTATACTACTTTTTCTGCTCGTCCCTATATCTCTTTGCTGTCACCACTGACTGACTAGGGATTTTCCTCTAGAGAACTAATGATAACTGTAACATTGTGTCTACTTTTTAGTCGCTTTGGATGAAAGCGCCTGCTAAATGCATAAACATAAACATAACATACACACTCGCTCTTACAGACAATTTAGAGTCATAAATGAACCTGTCGTGCACGTGTTTATACAATGAGAAGAAGAAACCCACGCATAAAAGTAAAAAAAAAAAAGACGACAATCATTTTACACAGAAATTTAATTATGTGCAATTCTAAAGACAACGTCCCTCTACCACCATTCGGCTTTATGGTGCCATGTGAGATGAATAGCTGCTACACCGATGATGCAATCCAACTTTGAGCCAAATGAACCAGAGAAATGTCTAAGTGCTTAAAATGCGGTAGCGGCTTCATATCTTGGTTTCATTTTATGCAAATATTTTCACCAACGTCCATCCGAGTCAACTCTAACGCAACGCAGCATACTTGTCAGCTGGGTATGAGCCTTTACAGCAAAACAATATGGTGTTATGAGAAAACTGGACCTCAACGGGGGCCTTAGAATCTTTTGTACTGGGCGGAGGGGGGATCAAGGTTTTAGTTGATGACAGTTATGCTGTTACAACCCCTAAATTCTCACAAGCGACACCAGCTGCTTAATAATGACTTTATGAGAGATTCTAAGGCAAACTGAAATGACACAAGGACTTTAGTGATGTAACCAACTGAAAGTACTGATTAATCTCATTTGAAGGGCAAACATTAAGTGCAGGCTATGGCTCTCTCCTTTACTTCGACAGCCATGTAATAGAGACAACATCCAGCACACATCTCTGCATTTGGCAACTCTTCTCCGATGAGACTCAAAGATGTAAACTCTGAAGCAAACAGCAGACGTGCCAGGGACGAGTGTCTGAGTTTCTCATATTGTCTATATAAGCTAATGTATCGACCACATGTTTGCTCCCTCACTCTCTCAGCAGCCCAGTCAACATAAGACAAGGTTGGAACAAATTCCATCCGACAACAGACACGCGCACACACACACACAAACACACACAGAGGAACTCACTTATTTTGCCCTAATTCTGGCTACTGTTCCAACAATCCGTCAGCAAACCAACACATGTTTTTTTCCTTAAACCGATCCATAAGAGAGTATGAATGTGCACGATTGCTTCTCTTTGAGAGACTGCTTAAAACATTTCGAGATGGAGTTAAGAGATCACCGGGCATCTAAAAACAGCAATCCAATACACTTGTAACTAGAAAGCCTTTGCGAAATTCACAGCTCAACCGACCCATGTTACGTTTCTCTTTTAATTTTGATAAGTAATCTTCCTTCCCCTGCACCAGAATTATTTTGGGGCTTTTCATTAAAAACCTAAATATAAAAGCGTTTCTCCAAATTAGGACAGGAAAAAAAAACTGAGAAAAAAAAGAACGAACTGCAGTCAGGTGTGGTTCCATATTTAATAGTTTTCACCTGAAAATAAAGAAATAAATGACCCGAACGCAGTGATTTATGTCGCTTTAGAGGATCTGTAACAAAAAGGAAGCAACAGTCCTGTTTCCCATGAATAGAAAAGGCGCCCTCACCTGATTCGCAAACCACAGAGCCCGGCTTCAGGTCCAGCATCATGGTGATGGTGGCGATGTCGGTGGTGTAGAGAATCTGGGTGCGGTGCGGCAGGGCGACTGTCCAAAGCTCGGGGGTCGGGTGGAGCACATAGACCCAGCCGCCTTTGCTGCAAGTTACCTTTGATCCGTAGCGCTGACCAATAAGGTCCGTGGAGTGGCGAATCGCCCCATAGCGGGTCTGTGTTTGGGCGCCATGCTGCACCTTGACGGGCATCAAAGAGTTGTAGCTCAGGTAAACAATGGCGACGTCCCCATCTTGAATCAGGTCGTTATATTCCACAAAGCTCATGGCGAAAAAGATTACGCTGAAAACAAGAAAAAAAACAATTCAAACACGATTTAGAAATGTAAGCAGTTTGTCTCTGTTTTTCGAGCAGACTATAGTTTTGCATTGATTATGGCTGGTGGTGGTCTATGCTGTTCATGTAACAGCTGAACAAAGGATCAGATTTCTCTCAGGTAATGCTGATAAACTAATCAGGGAAAGGTTTGCGTTTGTTGCTGGGTCTTTATTTGCAGCTATGCCTAAAGAGGTCATGTGGGTCATGGGTAAGCTCCACTTCATTCAGGCTGTCCTTGCCAGTTAGCCACTGACTGCATGCTAACTGTATGGAAATTCTGTTTTGAGATTTGACATTAAGGCAGTTTAAAAAAACAACAACAAAAAAACAAGTTTAAAGTCCAAGTCAACTGGTCTATACTTCTGGGCCGACCAAATTTCTGATTGGTCGACCAATTTGCATGTTAATTCCATACTGTCTATGGTTAATTTCATCAGGAAGAAGGTACTAGGAGTTAATGGGGGCGTTTAGAGCACCCCTGTTTCACAGGTAACGCCTGTCTTCAGAGAACACCCCCTTTTTTCACTAATTTGGATTAGCCCAACATACTAGTTCCAGTTCCCGTTATCCACAGCTTTGAGCCTATACTTTATTTTTTAAGAAATGCAGTTTTATTTCGTCTGCACTTGTTTAATAAAGATTGTATGTTATAGCCATATTCTGCCATTCCAATACATTTTCTTTAATAAAGGGCAATTATATTGCGTTACGTGTTGTCAGAACAGTCGTGCCATACCGCCGGTCACACACTTTAACTGTACGACCGAACGAGTTTGGATGTTTGTGATAACTTCATCAAGTTATCTATCTAGTGCTCAAACAAAAACCAACAAATTTGAAAAATATTAAAAATTTTAATCTTGTTGCCAACGTTCCACAGTTGCCTTAGGGACGCCACTGCCGCGTGCACTGACCGGTATAATAGAACGTTTAACCGTTTGTTTATTTGTGAAAGATCACAACTTGAAGACGAACAGGTCGACATCCACACTCGCTGTTTTGAAGAAACAAACGGGACGAAATATGTGTGAGAACATGGAGATGATGTAAGTAATAGCACTTATTAATTGTTGTTTTAAGTGTTTTATGAGTAATTTACTGCATTGATCTTAGAAACTTTATGAAACTCATGGCTACTCAAATTCTTAAGGAATGTTGAACGGCAATTTTTTATTTATTTAGCTTCTTCATATATTAGATCAAGCCACCTGAATCTAATACACATTTCATTGCTCTAAGGGAAGAAGCAACACAAAGGAGATAAATATGACTGTTGTTGAATACCTTTTTCTTTAATAAAAGTTTTTCAGTTAACCGTTGTCGAGACCAACATTCGACAGCCAACTGCTGTTAGCCTACAGACGTTAATACAAATTTGGCATTCATGTTTGTTTCTCTTTAACAATAAGCATATGATATAACTGGTCACAGTGGAAATACAAATCTTGCTGTTTCGAGATAACTTACCACGACTTTGCGTTTGAGCGCTACACGTTGTTTCGTCTTCCTGGGTTGATGCTAACGTTAGCTAGGCTTAGCTAACTTGGTTTAGCCGGTAAAAGGAACGGTTGAAAATTCCGAATGTTCTTTTCCTCGCAACCGTTACTCTTTAGATGCGCGGAATCTTAATAAGCAGAGACTTGGACCCCAAAACGAGAGAAGACCGCAGTATCGCTCGTATGTTTTGGGAAGAAGGGACAGCCACTCGTTTGCTACCCCTGCACGTGGTATTGTTTTCACCGGAAGTCGTGTGGGAGACACCGGATGAGACGGCATGACACTAGTCAGTTAACCAGTTGTACAGGCAAACCCGATTCAGGGATGCTGTATGAATATGATGTCAAAGATGCATTAAAAAAAAAAAAACCTTGAGAAGAAACAAAAAAAGAGAGAAGAAAAAACGCCTGATAAATTTTGTTTTACAATTGACTGCGCACCACCATCGTCGCCGTTTAACAGTGATGGAAGCTGTACTGAGATCAGTTATTTTCCAACGTTCCAGATTTTGATTAAAAAATAAGAAAACCCTCGCTTTCACGTTCTTAGACGATCGAGCTTTATATGATAAAAAAATATCGAATTAGGGAAGAAATATCAACGTGCAAAGGGGTATTCCTGTTGGAGCCAATTCCGCGTGTCCAATTGAATGAATGGACTACAAATAACTGGCCAATGGGAACAGAGAGAGTCTGCTATAAATGTCCATCTCCATTCGCGAGTCGGCTCTGAGAGCTTCTGGGACGTTGGTGGTGGTTTGTGAGCTCCTCGAGCGGAAAAATAGGGATCTTTGTATCATCCCCAAGTAGTAGTTCTAGCAGTAGTCCACAAATCCGGAAACAGGTAGGGGCTTATTTGATTTGATTTGATTTTTTAATTTTATTTCATGTTAGCCAGTAAGCGACATAATTATTTTTTTGATACATAAGACATATCTGGGCGTTACCGATAGTATGATTTTTGATGGCCTTCTTTCCACCATTATGACTAATGCTAACGAGACTGGTCTTATTAAATGATGCGTTTGGGGACTAGTCGACGTATTTTGCTAGCATTGTGTCTGTCGGCATTAAACCTGCGTAGCAAAGCATATTTAATATTTTTTTGTTAAAATGTTACCCGTCTTTATCACGGTCTGAGCTCTCGGCTTGATTCTGACTTGTCCAGCTTAGGCTGTAAATGTGTTTGCATTTATTTATTTATTTATTTACCGTGTCTTCTCTTAAATCATCCGCCCAGGAAACAACCATGCCTTTCGGTAACACGCACAATCAGGTGAAGATGAACTATGCCTCCGAGCAGGAGTTCCCGGACCTCAGTAAACACAACAATCATATGGCCAAAATCCTGACTCCGGCTATGTACGAGCGGCTGAGGAGCAAACAGACACCCAGTGGATTTACTCTGGATGATGTCATTCAGACTGGGGTTGACAACCCAGGTAAAAAAAAAAAAGAAAAAAAAAAATCGAGCGGATTTTCATCCGAACCGCCATCTGTTCTGCTTGGTTAACCGCATTTCACGCTCTTGCGTTTTCACGTTTCGCGTTTCTACGACGAGGGGGGGGACTCGATCTGCTTTTTTTTTTTTTCCACTGTGACCTAGTCAAGGGAATCAACCACTGCCATCATTTCCATACATATGGAGATCAGATTCCATTTACCAACGGCCCCACCCCTAAACAGGCCTCCACTATCAGGGAAACATTGCACAGCTTTATAGCAAATGCTAAAAGATGACCAAAGTTATGTAATCAGAATCAGCAGCTGATAATCCCCCTGCTGCCTTCAGGTTGGTTACGTCACATGCTGCTTGTATTATAACATCCAGTGTTTCTCATGGGGTTTTAATGCTGAGAAAGAAAAAAACAAAAAAACAGGTCTTTAAGCGGCTAAATGTAGCGTGGCAAGCAGCGTGCAGCCCTCACTCTGTAGATGGTGTTTCTGTCTAGCTCTGAGAGTATGGCCAAGATGACGCTGAAGAGGCTGTCGGCCCAGGACGAGTTCCCAGATCTCAGTCAGCACAACAACCACATGGCCAAGTTCTTAACCCAGGACATGTACAAGGCGCTGAGAGAGAGGGCGACACCCAACGGCTTCACCATAGATGGTGTCATTCAGACAGGGGTTGATAATCCCGGTACAGTAGCAGTCCCCCACCCGACACCTGACCACACACTGAGTTTGCAGGGATGTTTGTCTGTGTCCGGCGCCCACTGTCTGTCCGGTGACCCTGCCGAGTCTGTGTCCAGGCCACCCCTTCATCATGACCGTGGGCTGCGTGGCCGGGGACGAGGAGACGTACGAGGTCTTCAAAGAGCTGCTGGACCCCGTGATCGAGGACAGACACGGAGGATACAAACCCTCAGACAAGCACAAGACTGACATCAATTCAGATAACTTGAAGGTACCGTAGCACTGCCCCCTGACCTCACGAGGATGAATAAAATCCTGGGAGTTAGGAGTTTAATGCGTTTTTTTTTTTTTTTCTCTCTCTAAGGGCGGCGATGACCTGGACCCCGACTACGTTCTGAGCTCCAGGGTCCGAACCGGCCGCAGCATCCGCGGCTTCTGTCTGCCGCCCCACTGCAGCCGGGGGGAGAGACGGGCCGTGGAAAAGCTCTCCGTCGAAGGTAACTGGGGCTCTTTGAGCTGTAAATGGAGAAAAGGAGTCGACTGAACTGAGACAACTCCCATCGTCCACACAAATGGCCACACGATTCCAGACTGATGATTATGTAAAAGAACAGGTTTTTGTCCTGAGAGCACAATGATGGCCTGTGGGGAGAAACCTGCTTTTATTCCTTGCTACAGTATATGACGCCCCCTAGTGGTACCAAAAGGGAACAACAGCCACTGAAAGCTAAAGAAAACAGACAAATCCTTCAGTTCATAAAAATGGGCATTTTGTCTGACTATAGCCAACCAGTTTAAAGTGGCTGATTCTTAACATCTTAAATTTCTTGATTCTTAACTAGAGGATAGCAAATAAAGGAGAGCCCATTTACTGCAGCTTAAATGGTTGATTGGAATAATTTGCTCTTCTCCAAAAGCACAAACAACCTTCCAAATGAGTTTGTTCTTAAGCTGAAATCATAGCTTGCGTAGTAATTTGCTCCCGCTGATGTCCGAATCCGTCCCTGCAGCTCTGGACTCTCTGACCGGAGACCTGAAGGGCAAATACTACGCACTGAAGAACATGACGGACGCCGAGCAGCAGCAGCTCATCGACGACCACTTCCTGTTCGACAAGCCAGTCTCTCCTCTGCTGCTGGCCTCAGGAATGGCCCGTGACTGGCCAGACGCCCGAGGCATCTGGTAAGAGTGGGCCCCGTTTATTCTGCCCAATTTGTACCCGTTCGTCAAGTAGTCTTGGGGTTAATCTGTTTTTTTTCCGTCAGGCACAACGACAACAAGACATTCCTGGTGTGGGTAAACGAGGAGGACCACCTGCGTGTGATCTCGATGCAGAAGGGAGGCAACATGAAAGAGGTGTTCAATCGCTTCTGCACCGGACTCACAAAGGTTGGTGGAAATCGAGCAAGTTTTTAAAATAAGATCAAATCAACGTGAGCTGTTCTAAAAATAAGGTGAACCCCAAACTGTTTATAGATCGAGAACCTGTTCAAGGAGAGGGGCCATGCCTTCATGTGGAACGAGCACCTGGGGTACGTGCTCACCTGCCCCTCCAACCTGGGCACCGGGCTGCGTGCGGGCGTGCACGTCAAGCTGCCAAACATGAGCAAACACGCCAAGTTCGAGGAGGTTCTCAAGCGACTGAGGCTCCAGAAACGCGGAACAGGTGAGCACTCCTCGTCGTGCTTTTAGTCTGCGTTTAAACTCACCCGTTCTGTTGAGAAAATCAGTCAAAAACCCCACGCGTTTCATTTTGCTCACAGGCGGCGTGGACACGGCTGCGGTGGGAGGAATCTTCGACATCTCTAACGCAGACAGACTGGGCTTCTCCGAGGTGGAGCTGGTGCAGATGGTGGTCGACGGGGTCAAGCTCCTGGTGGAAATGGAGAAGAAGCTGGAGAAGGGGCAGTCCATCGATGACCTGATGCCTGCCCAGAAGTAAAGCCATTCCTGAAACTCCCAACTCCCTTACCTTCACACCCCTTCAAGCCCCTGACTCCCCCCATCCCCCCCCCAACCCCTCTTCCTTCCTGCCACCTCTGAATGACTGTCCTGGAATGCACTCCGTTTCAGTTCGGAGTTGTTAAAATCAAACCCTTCCTGTGGTAAAGATCTGAAATGAAATAAAACTGGTTCAAGCTCAACAACTGGTCTTTGCTCTGATTTTTATTTTATTAAATGTGAAGGTATCTGGGATGTTGTATTCAAAGATGGCTACTGGGCCCTGAAGGCAGCAAATTACAACTTGTGGTTGATTTACTTCTGTAAGATTACTTTAAATTTTAAATATGGTGGAAAACCTTGAATAAAAGTATTTTTAATTTGAGGAAAAATGAGCCCAGACACCAATTTAAGCTACATTGTAGGGAAATGTAGAATCAAGACTTAAATTCTGCACAAATTCTTTCAGAATAGGAAACTAGTGACACCGTGAGGCGTTTGCATGCCCTTTGCCTATAATTTTAACTTGTCTACTAGACAATTTCAAATACTCCAATTCACTTAATCAGATGCCAAGAACCATCCATCTAGTAATATTCAGCCAAAATACTGATTTATTTTCTGCCAACTGCTCATGAATCTTGTGGATATTGCTGGGCAGGCAGTGTAAGGGCAGTTTTTAAATGAAGTGGTTGTTGTGAGCATATGTCATCCATTTCCTTTTAAATGTAAACACTCAATTTAAAACTGGCTTGCCATCTGAGCCAAATACAAATGATCAGAAGGGACATTCAAGTTGACAGACACTTTAATTGAGACATGAGTGACCCTTTACCATGAGGGCATTTACACCGACTCCCCATCTCTACTTTTTACCAAAATAAAAAAAAAAAAAAAAAAAAAAGGAAAACCAATGAGTATTGTGGTGAAGCCGTCTTGAAAGTAAAGATACATTATTTACACAGAAAAAAACGAACGCTACGTCCTTTCTTCCAGGAGAGAAACCAAAAGATGAAATAAATAAGACCAGAAATGCTTTTTTTGTCCACATTCACAGCATGACAAATCATATTCAACTTGTTAACGTTGACCCTGTGTGGTCAGAACAGACTGAGATATTAGTAGGTAATTCAGTGATTATTGCCAAAAGCCTTTTGTCTATACATCATAATATTCAATACATACTCTTGTATTTTGTTTTTAAAAAAGGAGACATTTTGAAACTGCTACTTGGATGATTGTACAGCTTAAATACCTCTGGATATATATATTTATTTATACATGTATACTTTTTAAACCTTTTTGTTCATAGCTTTAACTCGTTGGCAACTTTGGAAGCAATGTTTTTGAAAGCGATCGATGATCCGGATATCCTTTTGAAGCGGACGCCGTTGAGAGACAGGCGGGGCAGCTTGCAGACCTCCATCTCCCACTGCACCAGGTTTTCGGCCCGCCCGTCTCCGTGGACGCACAGAAGCAGGAAGCTCTCTTGCTGCTCGTAGTCGCAGTTGTTGGCGTCGAGCACCTTGCGAATCTCCCGCATGATGTCGCAAGGCTCCATCGAGCTGGTGGTTCTCATACTCCAAGTGAATCGGAGGGAGCGGGGTTTACCGTCTTTATTTTCCCCTTTTTGATCCCCAGGTACATGGCGACTGTCGGGGGGAGGGAAGAGCAAAAAAGGAGGAGGTTAGTTTAACTAATGGGACGCTTGTTGGGAGGTGCGGGGCGGGGGTGGGTTTGTCAGAGAGGGAAAAAAAATTTGAATCAGCTTTTACGGTCACAAAAACGAGACGTTTTTCGGGCTGATTGTAGCAGAATTAGTCACAATTGAACATGGAGAGTCCGGTGTTTCCTGGTGAAACACCTGCCAGCCTCACACTGTAACTCATTCTGTAGAAGTGACATTTGGAGCCGTGAAACTGACAAAATGTAGTGAAAGGAAAACCACTGAACCGAGCTAAACTCGGTTTGAAACTCAGTTTACAGCTCCCCACCCGCCCCCCAGCCGGTGTTTACTTGAGCTAATTAAAGTGTAAAGTTTTACCAGTCTTTACACTCCATTTAAAATCATTTTTCCAAAATCCAAATATTTAAAACTGAAAAACCTGTTCATTATTAGACGTTTTACTACATTTTGTCGTTGACTTCAAACTATTTGTTCGCTTGATTTTTAGTCAAAACAAAAATCTTTGAAAAACCCAGAACTTTGATTTAACTTTTAACTTATACTGGAAAAAGTGTTTAAATGTTAAAATATTCATAGTTGATATTTTTTCTTTTTAAAAAAGTTTTCACAATCAAATATTTTGCTTTCAGTTCATTCTTTGGTTTCATACCAGCCATTATTTGGTCTCATTCTAGAGTTATGCAATTTTGTAGGAGTAATTTACCTTTTAAAATGTGGAATATTTGATTAATCATAATTTTTTAACCTTTCTGAAGGCTTTATTTTGGATTTGATTAAAAATTTGGTAGTAAAAAAACAAGCAGATTAAAACCAGAAGAGAAAAATGTTGGAAATGTTTGGAAACCTGAACCAGTTACATCAAATTTTAAAGCAATGTTTTTCTTTAACAGATTATATTCCAAATTCCTATTCATATTCTGTTTCAGTTGATTTTCATATTTTAAAAAGCTTCACACATTCTTAACGTCTTAATGGTAAACTCTGCACAAAGCTGTTACCAAAACATCAGTGGAATCTTATTAAAAAAAAAGAAAAAAAAAAAAGAAAAGAGTGTAGCCGGCTGAATATTTTCTCAACCTGGGTTTTTCATAGATTCCATGAAAGGGTACTTATTCTCTCTGATTAAGACTTGATGTTAATAGCTGCTGAATTAATGGGTGTCGGGGCTTTTTCTTTTTTTTCCCGCCCTCTTCAGATTGAAAAAACAAAAAGACAAACATGCCATGCCGACAGAGCAGCGGACGAGTACAGCGTCATGCATCCGGAAAAAACAACAACAATACAGAAGCCAGATCACGCTGTAAATACTTAACACCCAGAGGCATTCAAACATCCCAGGAGGAACAAAGCAGGGAGGGGGGGGGGG
>CAJRST010002224.1:16026872-16107219 GCA_907169785.1 Menidia menidia | reverse complement strand
GGGGGGGGGGGGGGGGGGGGGGGGGGGGGGGGGGCAGCACTGGAAGTCGGCTTTGAGGACACATAACCTCACCTTGAGCCCTCAAGTCTCCCGTTTCTCTCAAACTCGGTTGAGACTCTGGGGGCGCACGCGAAGATCGGACAACGAAGGCGAGGGGGGGAGGGAGTCGGGGTGAGGGGAGGGAGATAAAACAAAAAAACAAAAACAAAAAAAGATTGTGGGTCGTGTACGACAGAAACAATTTCAGATCAGTTCCAGTGAATGCCATTTAAAAAAAAAAAAAAGGAAAAAAAAAAAGAAGAAAAAGAGAGCGTGACGAACGTGAACGGCCAAGTAAGCCACCAAACCCAAAGGAATGAGAGGAAATACAAAGAAATGGAAGACTGGACTTCCATTTAAAGACCGGATGAGAGAACTCAACGGTGATGGATGTTCGTCTCAAACAGAAACCCGCAGCAGCACACACAGAGAGGAGGAGGAGGAGGAGCGTCCACCCAAAAACAGCAGCAGAATAACGGATAGCAGAGAGAGGCACAGGCAGCCAAAGATCTTTGCTTTTTTTTTTTTTTTTTTTTTTTTTAAACGTGCGCAGACTTTATATCCAAGATTTACACTGATTTGAATCCAAACTGATTCTTTTTTTAGGTCTCTTTAGAGGCCTGAAATCAAGCTATTTAAACATCAATATGAACATCTTTCGCCTTATAATGTCTTAATTCCAAAAACACTGGCGTTACGTTTTCCAAAAGATAAACAAACTATTCTGTAATGAACCTGTTTTGCTGTATGTGTTGACAAACTCAGTCGTGTAAGGACCGGATTTTTGTTACGGGTCGAACAGGAGTGACATTTCTAAACGGTCTAAAACTGTTCTATTCGTAAATGTGACTTCAGATACAAGACTGTATAAACTTATTTTTTTCACGAGAACAAATAGAATCTAAGCAATGTGTTTTTCTTTGCGATGAGACTTTAAATGTGAACAAGCTGCTGAAAAGGTTCAAATAGAAGTAAATACGATAATGACACTTCAGGTGATGAAAGAGAAATCGTTAGAAGCCAATTAGTTTTCTAAACTAGTTTTGTGACGGACCATTTTGAATATCTTCTGCTTTTCGTGTGTCTACATGTTATGCGTCTATATTATGCAAGCTTCATGTTAATATCTAGTTCAACTACGGTTACATTGTCAGGCTAACCTCCGACAGACAGACAAAGACCCTCCTGCTTTTCAAGTATCTGTTTTCAAAGCTTATTTTCTGTTTTTATCTTTTGTGCCTGTATTCGTCCGCTGAGTGGAATCTTGACTGCAAAGTGAAGCACGAGGGTACGTTAATGCGAATGTCTGGCCATGTGTCGGCTGTTGCGGTGCATTGTGGGATCTGTAGTACAGATGGTTTGGGCAGCCATTTACCGATGG
The DNA here is from genome assembly GCA_907169785.1 of Menidia menidia. Lineage (NCBI taxonomy): Eukaryota > Metazoa > Chordata > Actinopteri > Atheriniformes > Atherinopsidae > Menidia > Menidia menidia. The sequence continues at coordinate 16,105,799 of CAJRST010002224.1, read as the reverse complement.
CTCATTATTGCTAAAAAAAATCTTTATCATCTCGAGGATCGTATGGAATTGTAATGCGGGCCATTTGTGGCCAGAAGGCCTTGAGTTGGTGCTCTAGAGCATGAAGACAGATGCGTACAACAAAGTCATACAGACGCTCCGAGAAACGGGAGGCTCATGCTTGGAAAAAGACGATGAATCAAACCAAATGTTCCTCTGACAACAATCTGTTCCAAAGCTTTACATGTCATGACATTCCCACAGCTATAAAAACATTTAAAAAGCTAAACATGCCCTTTATCTTGCAGACTAACATCAACAAAACCATTCCATAAATGTGGAGAACAGGAGATCTGTGATGAGATTGACGTATTTCTTTCCATCACCGAATAATTATCTTTTAAGTGTCTTAATGGAGCAGAAGGAAAACTTAGGGTACACTTATATGAAATTACTAAACAAAATTCAAGGTTTTTAAAAATAATATTCTGATAAATTACTGCTTTAAAATCATGTTTGGCTCACAAAAAACAGATTCAAAAGGGCACAATGTGCATGTGTGATCATATACTGGTTCTTAATCAACTTTTAAAAAATTAAATAAACGGAAACTTCATGAAAACAAGTAGAAAAATGGGGGGCTCAAACAGCGGCTCGGCCAAACTGTAAAAGGAATGTTATCAGTAAGCTCCCTGGCTCCTCTGACAGAAATGGGTGTGTTGTGACAGGCTCCCATCATGCATTGCAGCCTGCAGAACGGAAAAACAGGACGAGTGGAGGGAGAGACTTCCGAACTCCCGACAGCTAGAGGGACTCGACAACAAGAGGACGAGTGAACAGACAGGACGGACAGCTGGCCTCCAGTCGGCTAAAGAGGCTGTGAAAAATCACAAGACCGAGGGGGTGAGGCTGGAAAGAAGGGGGGGGGGGGGGGGGAAGACGGTTGGGGACCATTCTTTTTTCTCTTGGGGGGGGGGGGGGGGGAAATTGAGGGATTGAAACAGCCCTTACTCTAGATCTTCATCGTCCTACAACTCTCTATATCTTCTGCTTGTGAATCTGAAAGAAAAAAAGATGGGAATCTGAGGGAATGGAAAAATGGAACTCAATGGACGCGTGATGACAAAAAGAAAGAGAGAGGGAAAGAATATTTTCCGATGAATGGCATGAAAACAGGCCAAAAAAAAAGAAAAAAGAAAAACAACATGGGGCAACATGGAAGGGTGATGAGAAGGAAGGAAGAAAGGAAACGCCGATAGAGACTGAAGGGCAGAAGACTTACTAAGGGTCTTTCCTCCCTGGGTAGAAGGGTTGGCAGGCCCTGTTTTGGCCGCCTGCCGTTTGGTCGGGTCAATACTGACCCTGAGCAGAGAGGAAGAGCAGCAAGAGGTAAAGGTTAAGGACACAAGAAGGTAAGGAGGACAAAAACCACGAAAACTGTGAGGAGAGCAGTGGAGGTGAGAGCAGGAGGTGAGGAAAACTAAAACATCCTGAGGAGGAGGAAAATGGCAAAAAACTCACGGATCAAGTCCCAAGATGAGATGAGCCGTAAACAGCAGAAAAGTATGGAGGCCCAGAGCAGACAAAATGTAGTAAAAGGTTATCAAAGGGGTCGGGACGGAACAGAACGCGTGACATGTAACGTTGCCGTTTCAATCGGGAGGGGGGGCGGGTTACTAAAGAAGGCGTTGTAAACCTTTTACCACATTTGTCCACCTTTAAAGCCCCAATGAACTTATGACACATGAAAACCCAAAATGAGGCTGTCGGGATGAGAGGATGACAGCTCAGACTGAGCAGCGGCTCCAGATCGTGACACAACCAGATGAAGACAAGTTTCTAGAAATCAGCCACTGGGAGGTGCTATGAGCCTCCGTACGATAGGGCTCCGTGCTCAATAATCATAATAGTTTGATCAATCCTCTCAGATGTTTCAAGTCATAATAGCGGCCTGAATAGGGGACAACACAACACCTGGATTTACAGCTTTAAAAAACACTTGGTTTAACATTCAGAGTACTCATCCCTTAAGCTTACCCTCTCACAAGCAAAACCAATTTATAAATCACCATACGAGTCTAAAATCCAAACGGTTTTCCTTTGGCAGGGAACTCAAACAGCAGCTGTCATTGATTTTTCCTCGCATGCATAATTCATCCCCCATTTGGCTAATTTTCTTTCATCTAAAAATTCCCTTTCTTATTTTTACCCAAAAGCATAAAGAAGAGCCACCAGAGGTTCAAGATGTAAAAAGCTTGAATGGTCCCAATGTCGTCAGCTGTTATGTAAGACCGGAGACGGGGAGAAAAAATTGGGTTCCAATGCTCAATGATAAATTTAACTTAGCCCAGTATTTTGGAGTTTAAACAAATGAGACTGTATTTACAGTTCAACGTTCTTTGGTAGTTTGGTGTTGAACAGGATGTGAGAAATGGGAAAAAAAAGTTGAGTTAAGAACAAGGGCGAATTATTACTCCGAAGCGTCCAAAGGATTTGATGGTCTCAAAAAACACTTTAAATAAATAAACATAAAATTTTCATAAAAGATAACAGATTTTTTTTTTTAAGGAAATATTTTCCCTTGGATTCAATATCCCATTATTACAAGTTTATGTGGTGAAATGAAGAGAATGTTACATCCACTCCTGCACGAGGCTGCATTTACCAAACATCTGTTATTCATGTTTCTGAAAGGCTCTAAGAAAGGGGGAAAATAAATACATGTTTTGTGAATAATGCAGCAAGAGTAATGGCGCAAAGTTCAGTTAGAAACAACAATCACAGACCACAATCAATGGCAGCTGGAGGAAGCGGCCCCATGCATGCGTTGGCGATTGATTAGTGGCAAGCCGCTTTGTTGTTGGTTAATCCACTGATTGTTCGAGGACTCTGGTCCGCTCTCCCAATCAGCCTTTTTTCTCACTCAAACCAACCCGCAGCCCCCCTGAGTGCATTTAAACACACATTCACACCAGTTACCGTCAGATTAATGGCAAATGATCAGTTCGGTACTTATTTTGGCAAATCCCTCTTAAAGGGACAGTGTGGCAGTTTAGGTAGTGGTCCCGTTGAATTCTATTTCTATGAATAATAATAAAAATATGAAGCTACAGCCAGCAGACGGGGCCTTTCTAATCGGCTTGACGAAATACTAATTTTTCCCGCTGAATGCTGTACACAGTCGGACCAGGTGTTTGCACTTGATGTCTCAGCCGAGTTTAAAAAGGCAGACTACTCCTTTTTCGAATTTTCAGAAAATTTTACCCTAACCCTTTGGATTTAGAAGAAGCAAATTTCCCATTTCCCGACTATATTTTCTGCTCAGTGAAACTATTCTATTTTGACATATTAATCAAGAAATATGTATGTTCTTGACTATTTTTTACGTTAAAAAAAAATAAAAACAGTATATCTGTTAGCATTGATTACAATAATTATATCATAGAGCTTGTATATACTTGTGTATTTACTATTACAGAAAGATTATTTCGGTAACGACCAGTGCTGTTATTTCAGCTGTGGTCTGATATATTTGTTCAGCATTGTCTGTCAATATGTGCCCAGATGAACTTTTCTTTTTCTTTTCTTTTCTTTGAGGGATGTTAAAGACAAATTAACAACATCCTCTGGGGTATTAACAAACCCCTTTATGAAGAAAAAACTGTCTCTTAGAGAACACCGTGTTAAAGCTAGAGGCGTTTACTGGTTGCAGCTTCATTCTAAACAAGGAAACACACCAATCCAATGTCTGTTGAACATTAACCTGATTACAGTGTGTGCGCTTGTGTGGATGCACCCAGGGAGAGATGAGTTTCTGCTAAAGCGGTGTGTTAGTTCGGTGCCAGCAGCCCCACTCGTCAGAGAGTTTCAGAGTTGTTTTGGTGAGATTGGTCGCGTTAATTGTCTGGTACGGAAAGGCAGTACAGGAGTCCTACCTTTTGGTAAACCTGAATGACATGTTTCTACAACAGAATCAGACAAAGAAACTGTGAGAATGGTGAGAGAGAGGTGGAGGGAGGAGGGGAGGGGGCATGAGGAATCTGAATGAACCAACAGAAACGGGATGATTGGAATAATTAGCGGTGAGTGGAAGTTCATTTTAGCTATTGCATTCTCTTTTTTTCTCCCTTTTTAAATTACATTTTTTTTACATTTACATGTTTGTTTTTTTTAAAGATGTTATCAAATGACTTCAGTTCCTCATTTCTCCTCATAGGTCAGCTGCTGCGGGCAGTGATGTCGCTGACCTGGCTGCCGCTTCCATAAATGGTTCACAGAAAAGTTCTGCTGGGCTGTCCTGACCTCAGCTTTAAGGTAGGCTTCAAGTTAGCTTTGACAGAAATGAAGGCCTTATTGTCGTACTGTGCGTTTTGAGTCATGAAAATAAAATAGACAGTCTTAGTGTTTTTACACTAAAGGTGCCGTTTAAATTTCTTACGTGATAATCCCCAATGGGTTTATCATGAATGCTCTGTGGGTTAAGATTTGCTGTTCAATCTTCTGAAGAGGTATCTCTTGGTAAAGGATGCTGCTGTATCCTGCTATTCTTCTGAAATAACTTGACCAGTCAGGCCAGTCTTTGTTTTACAAAAGACTGTGGACGCTAAAATGTAACAGTCAGAAAGGGTTTAAGCTTCATTATAAGCTGCACATCAGTGGTCATGTGACTTAGACTTATCTACACATTTATGACATAGAAAGAGTCTCTGCCGAAGGCTTAAACGTGGTGCACTGGAGCAGCAGGGTACGGCGTTAAAAAAGGGGTCATTTTGCACCATTGTTAAATTTATCCTTTCAGCATTTCTCTTAAAAAAAAAAAAATAAAAAATAAAAAAAAAACTTTGTCCCATTTGTTCTTTGCTGAAACTTTTTTTCAGATTTTAAATGGAGGGACTCTGAATACTGAATTAAACACTGGCTGATACAATCGTTGGCATCTGAGGAGCTGAGGACTGTCATCAGTTTCATGTAAAAATAAAATAAAAAAAAAAGGTCAGTATGCAGCTCACTTGCAGAAGTTTTGTGTTTCTCTGGCAGGCAACCAGGCAGCGACAGATAAACAATTTAGATTTTCAAAATCACATTCAGCAGGACAGAGAAGGGTTCCCCCCACCATGTAATTAAAGATCCCAACTCTAAGAAGGCACAGCATTTGTAGGCCTCTAAACCCGATACAAGTTTGGCAGAATTTTTGCTGCACAGAGCAGGGCTGTGGTGTGTCCCCTTTCTCTTTCAGCAAAAAAAAAAAAAGGGGCAATTCTAAAACTTCTTAACATAAACGACTGTGGTGCTGGATCTCTGAGGTTCAGTCACACTGAAAAGAAAGAAACCAAACTCCAGCCAGGGGGTTAACCTGGTTGGAGGTGAGTCCTCGCCTACCTGCGGGTCAGTTTGGATGTGAGCTTGGAGAAAAGGTTGCTGGTTCCGCGGCTGCGGGTTTGGGAGAGCGGGGTGGCGTCGTGGGAGAGGGTGGGCGAGGCCGGCGGCCCGTTGTACGTGGCCGTGCGGCGGTCTCTCAGCTGGCCGCCGTGGAAGGTGCTGCGGCTGGCGGTGCCGCGGGGGAAGCGGAGACGGTCGGGCGTGGTGGCGTTGGTAATGCTATGGGTGGAGGCCACCGGGTTCCGCTGGCTGCTGGGCGACACCGCAACACTGCTGAGGTGGGTGGGATATGAAAAAGACAGCTTCACCATATACGTTTACTATAGAGAGACCCTTTTTTCTTTTTTTTTTTTTTTACTCTTCTTATCTTAACCATCCTCTAACTGTACAGAGAAGTAATCAACATTACACAGAAACTGTTCCATAGCACAATCTCTGCAGAGGAAAACATTTGAAATCCTGCTGCTTTAGGCATTTGAAACAAACGAAAAGAACACTAGCGAAAAATAGTCTTTCTTTTGACATGAAAGCACTTGAAAAAGAAATGTGTACGCTTTCCCAATGAGAGTCTAAGCAGAAACAGACTTGACGCAGGTTGCCGGGACAGCAGGGGGTGGAGGTGGGGGGGGGGGCTCGGCCCGTCCTGCTGGAGGCGGACAGGCCAGGGAGATTCCGAGCGGAGAAGACGTTGGGCTCGGAGTCGACAGCAGAGGATGGAGGTGAGATCAGGAGCAGAGCCGCGAGAGCTTGTTATTTTTTCAAGAGGTCTGCAGCGGAGGCAAGAGGGTGTCTGGTTCATGATGAGCAGAGGACGGATGGGAACGTAGAAAAACTATCATCACGCACACCACCGTACCCACCCGCAGAAGCCAGGCCGGTGTGTGGATAAATACTTTTTCACGTTTGGTTCCTCTAATTTTAGGAATGTCTGAAATAAAGCTCAGCGTGTGCCAAGTCCAGGTTAAAGTTAAAATGTACAGCTTTGTGGGGGACCTAAAAGGGTCCTCTGTACATAAAAGCTTAGGCATCATAAAGCTGAGCTAAAACCATTTAAAGATCCATGTGCTTTTTTTCTATTAAGGGTTTTCAGGAATTTTCCTTGCAGACATTGGTTTCAGCACATTTTGATCCTATTTTTTCCTCAAATGAATTTCTCTTTAACAGGTGATAAAAAATTTTGAAAAATCTGAAGTCTTTCTCAGACCAAACCGTATCTCATTTCAAATTTACTTTTCGCTTTACTGTTGATACACAAATTAATCAGAAATCTGGTTGATTTCTCAGGATATTAACACACTTTACGCTTGTGCATCAGCAGACGGTTCACTGTAAAAAGAAAAGTGATCCTTGATCTGAATACATAATCAGACCAGAGCCACTTTCTCACTCACTCAAACACACTTGTGTTCCTGAGGGGATATTATGTGAGACCGCCAACGGTCAACGTGCTGTCTGGACAATTTCTAAACAGTCCGGAGAACGTGCGCATTCTTACAGTCTTACATAGTCATAGCTGCTCAAAGGAGCACTTTGCTTGTTTTTTTCAACAGTTACCTTCCAGCTGGGAGGGCATTCCCCCACCGAAAAAACCTCCTAAGGAGTTTGTGAGTGATAGGTTAGGAAAAACAGTCACATTCTCAGCTCTTTCTTCTGGAAAACAGGCGTCAATTGTGTGTGGAAGCAGCTGCTACTCTTCCTTAAAACCACCACAAAATCAAACTGATTTATTTCTTTTTCTATATCTTTTTATCTCTATAGTTATTTTTCTTAAATAAAATAAAAATACGTGGTTCTGGCAGAAGATGAGCTAAATATTTCAGACTTTCACCAAAAACAGCATTTTGCCTTTGATTACTTTTGGAAGAAATGATGTCCATGCTTTAGTTGTGGGGTTACAGAGCGTGAAGCTGGCTGGATGTGTGGGTTAGCGAGGGGCCAAACGGGCTGAGACATGAGGAGAGGCCAGGGGGAGGGGGGAGTTTGGAGGCCCTGCCGTCTTACTTGGGCGAGCAGTAGTCCAGAGCGTAGTAGGAGTGGGGCAGTGTGGCCCAGCCTGCCTGACAAGCGTACAAAGGGTTGACGGTTTGATACCTCTGCTGCATCGAACTGGACGAGGCACCGAACACATCGGCCGCAAAGGCAGAAGAGGGGCTAGTGGCACAAGCCATCTCAGTCATGCTGGTCATGCCACAACGGGGGAAGGAAAGAAAATTAAAGAAAAAAGAACAAGAAAAAAAAGAAGAAAAAAGAAAACAAAAAACAACACCCCAAGTCACAAACAAACAGGCAGAAATAATGAATTTGAAAAAAGTGACAAAAAAAAAAAGATCATGAGAAAAGGGGAAAAAGGTCAGTACAAGAAAAACAGGAGGAATACAAGAAGAAAATCAAGGAACAAAGTGCTTTTAACATAAAAAAGAGGCAAAAAGTGATGTGGTGAGAGGCGGTGGGGGGCAGCAAAGGCTCAGCTCTCACCTGTTTTCCTTCCCGTTGGGGATGACGGACAGACGGTCCGTGTTGTTCCTGTCGCTGCAGACGTACGTGTTCCTCCGGGTCATCCCCGCAGAGGCAGTGTTATTCTGTGGAGAAAAGTTTTGTTTTTATTTTTATTGTGATTAGAAAAAATTTGAACCTGACCTGTTTGTGGATTAAAGGATTGGATAAACATCCGGCAATTTGCTTTACAGTCAGTTTTCTGCTTTTTTTTTTTTTTTTAAAGGAAACTTTGTGCATCGGCTGTTGCTTTGGTGTGAGTTTTGGAGGTGGTCATTCCACAGAAACTAAAGGAACTGCTTGGAAACAGGGGGTCACTGGGTTGTCTCCATGACGGGCAGCAGAAACTCTCAGTGCTGCTGTGAATGTCCTCACTATCCACTGTCCACTATCCAAGACACAAGTGACCCATTCACTCCACTGCTCGAAAGCTTGGACACGGCTGTTCTTTTAGTTGCCTTCACGTTACAGTTAGTTAAACCTGGAAGAGTTGAAACAGCCTGACTCCCCCCCCCACCCAACTTCCCAGGGGAATAAATTCTCTACTGCTTCTGAATGGAGCCTACATTACCCACAATTCAAGCTCAAAAGTTTAGGAGTAGATTTGTTTAAGCTTGTGTCTTCCTAACCAAGAACGCAGCTTCCGCTAACAACAATGAAGGCTTTATATGACTTCTTTCATGTTGAAAACCAACACTGTGTGAGAAATTAGGGCAGTACCTCTTTAGGCAGCCAAAAAACTCTCAAAAGACAAAACGGTCAGGAAAGAAATGCCCAAAACAAAAAAAAAAAAAGAGACTGGCAGGGAAGTGTAAGACCCTCAAACGCAAGTGTTTCCCCAATTCATATACGAAAGTAGATAACTGGCTGACTGAGACGCCACCAAACAAATGAGCCAACGGCTAAGAATGCTCACACTCGGGCCAGTGGTGGCTCCTTTCCTGCGATCTGGGATGTCAGCCTTGTTGGGGTTGTTGGCGTTGCCCAGAAGGGGGCTGGAGGGGGGAGCGCCGCGGCTCCCGGGGGTGCCGGGCTTGCGGAGCTGAACCCCACTGTCCTCCTTAGTGCTGTTGTCTCCTGTGGTGGTCTGACTCCTCTTTGGATGAGCCATCCCAGGAGGAACGTTCTGACCAACTGCAGAGAAAAATAACCGACGTGCTGTAGATGAATCAAATTAAGGAGAAAGACGAATACAACAACAACAACAACAAAGAAAAGGCGGTGACACAAAAACGTCAATTTCAATACTTTCTAACTAAAATGAGATGACCTACATATGCATAAATAAATCTGATAGGGCAGGACAGAGGACTTAATCTGAAGCACATGAAAGTATTTTAAAGGGAGGTTAGCCTGCGGTTGAAAACAATGTGCTTCTCAGTGTTGAAAGCTAAACACATGACATTAACACAAACCTTAACCAACAATTATGGACATTAGTAACCTATGGCTAATCATAAGGTTAATAAAGCAAAAATGGAGGACAAAAATATGCTAAAAAAACAGGTTTCATGCTGTCAAATACGATTTTTTAAATATTTATTTTCTTAAAATGTTTATCTAAAAGAAAGATAAATGTTCTTAATCCGATTTAAGTGTAATCAGACTGAATAAATTGTGAGGATAAATTAGTTCAAATGACAGTTTTCCAAAACTCTCCAATCAGACTTAGAGGAAGCACAATGAGCCCCTTTAATAAGAGAAAGAATGAAAAGCAATCTTGTGATTTGATTTCCCCGCTTTTCATTTCCCTGAAATCTGACATTGCAGGAGATGTAAAGCCAGGTTCACTCTAAATTAGGGGGAAATGTGTAATGGAGGGAAGAAGCCGTCTCACCTTGTTCACTGTAACGCCTTTGTTTGTGGTTGGAAGAGACGCTCCTTTGGACTTTTAAGTGGGAGGGCGACTGGCCATTGAGCTCGCTGCTGGGCCTTGGTTTGGCCAGAGACAGGTTGCTGCTGGAGGCAGACTCAGTGGGCTCCAGCTGAGGGACAATGGCACATTCAGTCAAGTGAAATACTTTTTATGAAGCATTTACACACAGAAATTCTTGTACAAATGCAAAATCTTCACAAGTTGTATTCTTTCAAACCAAACTTGAGCTTTTGGGCCTTTTGCTCAGTTGTTTTGACAGGATGAAATTTGTACCTCAGAGGCTTTTCTGCCCAGCAGCAGGTAGCTGGCTGTGATCTCATCATACTTCATCTTGCCCAACGAGTCCTGGATATCGTCCAGGTTGTAGCCCATCCCAACCATCATATCTACAACACACGTGTACGAAAATGACATTACAAACAGGAATTTTGCTTTAAAAATAACTTTTCAAATGGTAAGCAATTAGCATCCGAATAACCTGCTCCTGCCCCTTGGAACATGGCATTTGCGTTCGTTCAGCTGAGACTTTCAAACTGATAAATCCTAATTTCTCAAATACAGTCGAAATGACAAAAATGACCATGAAGCCAAACTCAGCCAGCATAATTTTGTTAGCGGTTTTCAGAAATCAGGGGACTATATGGGTACAAGGATGAGTGTATATTTTTATCTGAAAACTGTTTCTTGGCTGATTCCATCATTAGTACAGAGCTATTGGTCTCTGAGGAAAGGCGTTAAAATGAGTAATGAGCTTCATTACCAGCAATGTGCTCAGACTTCCTGCCAAAAAATCTGACAGCGCAGGTGAAACACATTCAACGTATTTCTTGCCAAAAAAAAAAAAAAAAAAAGTATAGACATTATTCCCAAATTTGGTCTGCTGGTTTGTGCTATAAAGTGCCTTTGCAACTTCAAATAATTTAGTCACATTAAAAACTGAAAATATTCCCTGTTCTTAGCTCTTTTTTTTCCCTCTGATTTGTATTGATGGATGCAATTTAATTGGATTTTGAATTCTCAGAATGCGTGATTCAATATGTTGGTTTACATTCCCACTCATCCAATACAGATCTGAAGGGCTGCTTTGGGTGTTCGCATTAGCATGACCCAAAAAGAAATAAATATGGGTTTAGACGCACGTGAAATTTGACACGGCAAACTAAGTATATGCTGCATGAGGCTTCGTGTGTAGGTTGAGAGGAGAGATGCAAAAAACAAATTCTGTCCATTGCCAGGTGAAATTCGATCTTCTATCTACATTCACCCTCCTCTTACAGCACTCCTTCCCTCACTAGAATAACCTTTTGATCAATACGATAACATAAAAGTGAATTATGCAACACTGCTGCCTCGATTTATCAGAGAAATTGATATCTTTTTTTGTACGTCACAAAGGTCAGGTCAGTTACATAAATGTTCCCTCTTGCTTGGTGCGGATACAAAAGAACATTTGGAAAAACAGAGCGCCTCTTTGCATCCTGATATCTAGCACAGAGGTGATGCATCCATGACAAGCTGCAGGAGTTTTCACTCTCTTTTTGTTGTTTTTAGACAAAATTAGCCAGTGCCGTGAACAAATGGGACGATCTGCCCACTTGACAAAGTCAATCCACTTACGGTAATATGAGGGAGCATTAAATCCGAAACTTAAAACACAGCAACATATTAAACTGACTGCTCCCCAAGTAAAGCTAGCAGAATTAAAATTAGAAAATTAAAATTAAAAACAATGTGTTGTAGGGGATCAGACTACTACCAAACTACTGGCATTTATATGAACCAAAGCCTGACGTCAAATAATAACCTGGTCATATTCCAGAGCAAGAGAATTTGAGGACGTCGGTGGGGCTAATTTCAAGAGGAACATTTAATAATACTCGATCATTTTAAAATAATAGCATATTATTCAAAGTTTAAGGATAAAAAAAGTGTCATTCATAAACTTAGATTGAACATATTCAGTGTGGGCTGTAAAGAGCATCCTTTAATAGAACACATCTGATAATGTTACTCTAAGGAAGTCGAGAATAGCAAACATTCAACTTTTATTTCCCATCCGTAACAAGATGAACCGTGCCTCAATTTGTTTGTTTGTTTCTCCATCAAACACTGACAACAACGCCAATAACAACTGGCAGCTATTTATAGATTTCTATAGAGCTATTTTTTCCCCCTGCACTCTGTGGGCAAAATCTGAGCACCATGAGAGATGGTGGACTTTTTTGTGTCATAAAACAAGAGCAGGTTAATGGTTAGATCTGTCGTCCCTTCTCGACGAGGCCATACAGGCTCCGGCTGGATTTGACCTCTGAGCATAGATAAATGTTTCTGTTTCACTTGCAATCGGAATCTTTTTCTGTTGCCGTGACGTGAATCTTCGTTTCAACTTAAATCAAAGTGGAAAAAGCTCATTTTCAAGGTGTAAGCCTTGATTGCTTTTCTGCATCTAATTGTCTCTGTGTGCCATGACAGCTCAAACAAAGACATCAGCCCTGAAAGCCCAGTTCACATTTTGGGAGGAGCAGCGTTTTGGTGCCGTGGCAACAAACGGACCTCCGTCTCACCCCCACCTGCTCCCCTCCCCAGCTTTCTCCTTCTTAGAGACGCTGCAGTTTCACCAGCACATGCTCATGTACAACCACAGCTGGTGTTACGCAAGAGCTCCTCCTCCATTCCCGGCTTTCATCTGGGGCACGATGGGGAGGCTTCTGTTGTTCGCCCTTTTCATGCAGCAGCACCGTACATGTTCATTTATTTAGCAGCATGTTCTATCCTTTCTTTAAAAGCTCTCCAGCACTCAAATAATGAGCTGATGACGTCAACAAAAAAAAGAAAAAAAGAAAGAAGGACACGCACGTGTTCCTCCCTATTAGACTCAAACGTGAAGGGGAACATGTCCAATTATTTTGGAATACATGCCAGGGTGTGCGACAGGCAGAGGTTTCCGAAGGCTCACCCGGTTTACTGAAACATTATGAAGCATTTGTCTACTTTACCTATCCTCTTCTGATCCGTGATGTCGAGTTCTGGCTCGGTGTACGGCTTCAGCTCGTCTTCCTCAAACCCTGAATTGATCCACCGATCCTTCATAATTTGCTGCAAATTAAAGGGAGAAAATCAGAGCCTGGCTGATTTATGAGGCTAATTCATGAAGTTAAAAAATATTCTGACATCAGTTACTTTTTTCTCTTTAGAATACATTTGTTTCACTGCAGAAAAAACAGAACCAGATTGCTTTGTGAATTTGCGTGTCATTTAAGAACTAAATTCATGGCAGGAAAGTGGACGACACAAAGTATCCCACAGGTCCACATTATGCCTGTTCGTGCTGACCTCCACACTCAACTGCGCTGCAGCAAGTTTGTTAGCACCTTCTCTTTGAATTTGCAGCCGATCGATCGCTCTCCGTGGTTTAACAAGGTGCCCTGCCAAAGTAATTAACACTGACGGGGTTCTGATGCAGCTGCCATAGACCGGGTCAGTCATGTAACATCTGAAGCTGACAGATGTGGCCGCTCACTCAAGGCCGACCGCATTTACTTTAATTCACTTCCCTTCATCTTTCTAAGAGAAAAACAACCAACAATAAATCTACCCTCTTGAAACAAAGTGCTAAGTTGACTGAGAGGGGGGAAAAAAGGGGAGTATAGTCAGAAAAGAAAGGTTTTCCCTCATAATTATCAATGTCATGTTGGCTATAAACTGGGAAACAGAACGATAATAATAATGTCGGAAAGTTTTTCGATCTGCCACCCCTTTAGGAGCCAGAAAAAAAGGGACTTTAAATAGCCAGAGATAAAGGAACGGTTGTAGCTTCAGTCCATGGTTTGAAAAGTGATTTGTTTTACTGGGACAGCACTTTTGTTGCGTACATCTACTAAGTTGGCACATCGTCAACAGCAGATAAAAGAAATTATATAAAATGGTCCTTTGAAATTCTTTGACACATTTTTGGGATACACTTTAGCCAGAATGCTGCATTTCACCGCTACGTAGATCTTGTTTTTAGTTTTAAAACATACCTTAATGATTAGTAAACACCAACAAAAGGCTCCATTACTTCATGTCCCTTGTAATAGTTTGCAGCTTCTATGTTAATGGACATATTGTGTCTATAGTTTGTCCAACAACATCTGTTTTGTGATAGGTACTTTGGCATTACTTAAAGATTCAAGCTTGTCATCAAGTTGATTAACAAACAGCTAAATGCTAAAGCCTTGTGCCAAAATCTAAAAAATGTTTGATCAGCCGCTGATGAGCGGCAGTAAGAGCAAGTTTACTCTTAAAAGGACTACATTGTTTTTTAATCTTAGTGTGTCCTGAGTATGTTGGTTGTAGAACAAAAAAAGTAACCCATAAAAACCCCCCAAACACCCACAATTCATTTTTCATGATGATGACGACATCATAAAGTAGAAGGGTGCCGACTGGGCGCACACAGAAAAGAGGACACCACGGTCGTCAGAGGAGATGATGCAGGAGATGACGCAGTGCATGAACAGAGAGGAGGGTGGTGAAGGAAGGGGGAGGATAGATGGCATTCTCCAATGATGCAGACGTTCTGGGGTAGTGGTTTAATAACTTAGAGGTATATTTACATTTTCTGCGTCCTCCCTCACCTCGAGAGTACCACGCTTGGCCGGATTGAGCACCAGGAAGCGTTTCAGGAGGTTCTCGCAGTCTGTGGACATGTAGAAAGGAATGCGGTACTTCCCTCTGAGCACACGCTCCCGTAACTCCTGCAGAAGGAGTGACAAGCAGCAGGTTAGAAAAATAAATAAAAAAAACAAAACGATCTCTGAAACACAGAGATGCAGAACTTTGTGTCAGGCAAGGACTGAAGATGCAGCTTCAGATGCATCAAAAAGAGCCTGTAGATGGTACAAAAATTTCATATTGCTGCTTCAGAGTCAGGGGAGATCAGACTGTAAAGTTATACTGTGTATAACTTCACAGTATAGCAGGAGAGCAGCTCCGTGAAGTAAACTCCATGATGGACCAATACAAATTTCTGTGTTTGTTCAGACTGCCAATCACTTTAACAAATTGTGCAAACAACAATGACATGTGCAAAATGTCAAACACCATAAAGCAACATTATACCAAATGTCTTAACTAGATGCTCTACAAACAGTCAGGAAGCAGCCAACAGCTCAATAACACCACATGGGTCTGTGACTACAGAATGAAAACTGTCCCACCTTCAGGTTCTGTCCATCAAAGGGCAGCGAGCCGCTGACCAGCGTGTACAAGATGACTCCCAGACTCCAGACGTCCACCTCCGGCCCGTCGTACTTTTTGCCCTGGAAGAGTTCGGGCGCGGCGTACGGTGGGGAGCCGCAGAACGTGTCCAGCTTGTTGCCCATAGTGAACTCGTTGCTGAAGCCAAAATCGGCTATCTTGATGTTCATGTCGGCGTCCAGCAGGAGGTTCTCGGCCTTCAAACAGACACATTAAAGCAGCAACATTTTATGGTGTCCATCTTTCAAAGTAAGCACTGTGACTCGGTCACAAACATTTAGTCAATAATCCTCTTAAAATAGGAAAATCAAACAAAGTCTGGCATGTTGTGGTATATACGATACGTTAGCAGGGCAATGAAACTAAAACAGAAGCCATACCAAATACTCTCCCAGTTCAGTCCTAAATTAAAGGTTACAGTGCAGTCAAACATCGTGCTGGTATGTCACAACAGATGAAATGTGACCTCAGCATCCTGTCCGAGGACGCTTCAGTTTGTGGATGGAGGGAACCACCTGGTTTGTGGTGGAACAACCTGTTTTACCGCCTGAGCAGCTATAAGCTGCTTTTTTATTTGCTGATAAAGACGTTAAAGCCTCCTCTGTTAAATATATCCTACCTTTCTACTCCTAAAACCTTAATCTAGATGCTGCGAAGGAGTCTGCAAAGAAATTGTCTTAGTCTGAGCGTTGAACAGTCGCACTCTGTTCGTTTGCGTGCCAGCACATGTGGTAGGTGGAGTCTGAGTTCCATTTAAATGGCGTGTGAACCCACCTACATCCACTCACTGGAAGTAGCTAATTCACTCAAAATGGAGTCCTATGGTGGATACAGAGTACTGTTCTAACGCGAAAACACTGAAAACCTACTGCGTGATTATTAAGTTAATTTCCTGGAAGTAAAGCAATTGATTAATCGTAAATTGTGTTATCTTTCTACCATGGCGCCCTTACCAGTTCGATAATTAATGACCAAACAAAGCTCGACAGACTTGTGCGGGCAAAAGGGAACAACAGGGTACCCACATTTGCTTTTAGATAGACAATAATATATTCCCTTGATGTAGCACTTGTGATATCTGGACACACAGTCTTGCTTCCCTTGCAGCCAGTACACATGTAATCTCTGTACGCTCTGATCAAGCAGAAGAGGCCGTGCTCTCTTTCATGTCCTGCTCATGGATCATTGATGAAGAATAAGAAAAAAAAAATCACTTTAAACACGCAGCTGCAAGCAGAGAAGATACACAGCCTCAGAGTGAGCGCAGCTCACCAACTCCGAGTTTAAAATAACAAAGCATCAATATTTATGTGGGGGGGGGGGGGTTATGAGAGAGAGTGTCAAAGCTGCAAAATGGAGGAAAGTGCTGTTACGCTCCAGGAGGCAATGTGCTGGAAAACATGAGAAAGCCGCCTACTTCTGCCTGTACAGACACTCCTCTCACCGACTGTGGTGCAATGATCCCATTCAAGATGGCTGGGGGGGTGCATCGAGTTTCGTTGACAATTGGTGTCCTGGAATTAAGGTGTGCCATGTTGGACTCCTCAGTAACAACACGAGGGCTTTGAGGAGTGTCGGTGCACGCAGCAAAGACGTCACCGCTCTGCATTCTGACCTTTTACGCACGGCGGAAGTAATTAGCCTCCAAAGTGGAGAGGCTTCTCTATTTTAAGCTCTTGCTAAAGATAAATGCTATTAACGCGTTTCAATCGGGAGTCTGAATGGAGGAATCTTACCAAAAAGGTTATAGATTTAAACAGTCTGATTTTTAAGAGGCTGACATGTTTGATCAAAAGCTTTTTCCTCAATTGTCAGAATTGTAGGTTTAGGTAACTTTATCACACTTGACGTTTTTCCCGGATATGTAATGAGCTCCAGTATTTCGGTTGTGTGAGACATCTCTCAGCAGCTGTTTTTACCCTTTCAGACAGGCCTAAGGAATCGGACCAATACAAAACCCCTTATACCTATCTAATTCCCTCAAACCTGAAGAAATGAATGCATTAAAAAAAGGTCAGTATAAAAACTTTCAGAGGCTACATTTCCATCTAATTGAAAAATTCTCAAGTTTGTGAAGTCTGAGCAACTGGAATGTCAACTGGAAATGCACTTGGTGCAGAAATTGCCATTTCAGATCATTTTTCCACAGCTACTGAACCGAATCCAAAACCAATGTGGCTTTTCTGAGCTCACCTTGAGGTCTCTGTGAACGATGTGCTTCTGGTGACAGTACTGCACGGCTGACACGATCTGTACAAAAGAAAAGACAAACAGGGTTCACTGCAGAGCCCGGTGTTGTGTTCTCAGACTGTGACGAAGGATGTGGTGGGGAAGGCGATGCGGTTGACACAAACAGGAAAGATGAAATGGAGGGTGAGAAAAACGGGTCTTCCTCTGAGTGCTTGCCCTGTTCCATCCGTCTCGCAGTGCATTTAACAGCATTACAGATAATGGAGGCAAACAAGTGATGGCCATTCTTTAAATGTCATACTTTCAATGCTTCCCAGCTTTGGCACGTCGGGAAAAAGAAAAGTATTTCAGTGCCGGTCTGTTTTTCATTTTGAATAGAGTCTTAACAGAAGCCCTTACATTTAAAACATTAGCAGCAGACCACAGTACCTTACAAGTATAAAATGGCCAAGTAAACTTTGATTATACATCCCCCACCCCCGGAAACATGCTGAATAATCAGCATCTCCTTGTCTGCTACAAGAAACCTACCTTCCTCTTAAAAGCCTTTAAGTCTCCTCAGAGCTGTGTGCCGTGAATGTTGTCATGTGGAAACAACTTAACAATGTCTCATAAACCCCTTGGAGCACAAACGATTTTGGCTGTAGAAGTTAATCTGAAACTCTCCCGTAAAGTGGACAAAATGTCTGAAAAGTTTGTGACCGCTAACAAAAGCCAAAATGATGGCTGACGGGGTCAGTTTGGACGTTTCTCATCAGTCTTCAGACGCCAGGGATGCTGCTGTCCTCCGAGGGGGTGGGAGGCAGAGGACAGCAGCGTCTTGTCTGAGGCAAAGTCGGGAGCAGAGGTGTGAAACCAGAACACTGCAGGGGGAGAAAAAGCTGGGTACCTGTCTAAATTTAGCTCTGGCCTCTTTTTCCTTCATTCTTCCGTGTGCAACCAAATAGTCAAACACCTCTCCTGCAAAACAGAGAGGAACTGGATTAATGAAAGGGTCAGAGACGGAGGGAAAGAGAGAATACACTTGAACTTAGGAAAGCGCAGAGGGGGAAAAAAAGTAACAAAATTGCTGGAATTTTCATGCAGCTGGCGTGCACTGCCACCCATGTGCGTGGTTCCGGGGCATTTTTTGGGCCAAATTAAGGCGAGCTCGCCGCCGCTTCCTCCACACTGAGCGTCTCCTGGAGGCACAAAGCTGCTGCTGAGTTACAGCAGCAGGGTCGGTCCACACTACCGGCCGAAAAAAAAACGTGACTAGAGCTGCCTGTGTGTTAACTAGGCTGAAGTGGCCTGTGTGCATGCGCCTAAGCTGATGAAAATAAAAACGGCAAAACGAGCAGCAAAAACCACTTCCCCTCCTCAATCTGCAGAACCCTCCCACTCGCTCGGCGATGACCTGCAGAGGTGGTGGAAACGTGCGCTCCTGTGCTTCACATAGCTGGAAAAGGCAACATCTCCCGAGCGTGCTCTGACTCAGATGCTAAAGACAAGCTGAGCCAACCAACACTCTGCCTGTCCAGGTTAAAGGGCACGCTGTGTGCATCACCGCGGGATGAGATTAGAGAATAAAACTAGGAAATTAATACAGACTCCTGCAATCAAAAAATAACTTCACTCCATTTTACCTTCTGTTTGGCTATTCATTGGTCGCATCACGTCATGTGACCACCATGAGTGCACTGCAGCGTTTTGGGGAAAATAAATAAACAATGTCCAATCTTTTCAAAATGACCCATATATTTTTATCTCCCAGGGCACGAGTCTATTTTTTTCCAGGTCTTTTTAACTCGCTTAACTTATAACTTAAATGAGAAATGGCATTTCTCAGTATAAATCACAGTTTAATGTCACTCTTTGTCAGTGGATATCTGAAGTTATCCAGGAGTGCCTCAGTTGCCGAATTGTTAAGTGAAACTCCACACAGGGAGATTCTCTTCCTCATGTTGTACACTTTTTAAAAAGCAATAATAAAAAAAACTGCGAAAAAACACATTCCCTTCCTGACTTTCTTCATTTGCCACAGACTAATAAGTCAAAATAATGAAAAAGAAAATAAGATTAAGATAAACTGACCACACTGCCCACTAATGGATGCCACACTGCTGCCACATTTGAAGAGGATTGTAACTGCAGTTCTAACTTTATTGGTAGAGAAAGGATTTTCTACAGGGACATTGTTTTAAATTATTATATGTCAACCCGAATGCTTTATAACCACTGCCTCTCTCACTGGACTGGTTCCTTGAAAGATCTCCCAGGTCCTGTTATATGGAAAGAGCGAGCAGAGGGGTCCATGTAACGATGTGCTCGGAAAACTAATGAAAAATATCAGATTCAAGTTGATGATATTTAATGTATTTGGCTTATGATCAAAGTCCCAATCTCAGTGCTTTTCCAGAGCTCAGCAAAATGATGATTCCCTTTCTAAGCAAGAAGCTCAGATATAGCTGTTCAGCCATTTTACAAAAAAAGAAGGATGCAGAAATTAAAATTAAATCAGGAAACATTCATATCACAAAACTATGAGCAATCAAGATGTTGGGGGAAAGAAGCTGAAGCCTTTTTAGCCAGTATGAAATTAAAAAAAATGCAGGTGTCTTAATTAGCTGTTTTTGTAGGCAGGGGGTGAAAAAAGATTTTTTATTTTTTTTTTATTTTAGTTCAGACTCCTGCGAACCTCAACTTAAAGGCTGATACTCCCCACTTTTTGGATTAGAACTAAAGAAGCTTTTCGGATGAGAGGTGAAACATGTCGTAGGTCCTGTTGACTTTACTCAGGTCCTTAGGATTAGCTCATTTTCAGTCTGCTATACTAAACACATTCGCCCAAAAGAACAAAAAACCAAATCACAAATCAACCATTTTTGATTTAACACTAATAGCAGAAGCTGCAGACTACATGCTGCACTCAAGATATCTAAATTATTAACATGCACATTTAGAGCATTTGTAGTTAATAAATCAAACCTTGGAAGCAGCACCTCATGTTCAGATTTTCAGGGGACTCCATTTAGTCTTTTGAGTTAAACATATATATATGTTTTTTTTAGATTTTTTGGTCTACTTTAAGATGATCAGTTGCATCCCGGTTCTGTCCCAGTATGAGGACAAAATGTTTCTTTTTAACATCCTCATTAATTCTTAACAATATATATTTTTTTAAGTGTGGTTTGGTGTGTTTCAAGGTTTTTAGAGGAAAACAAAAGCCACTCTGTGATTTTAATGATCCCAAATCAGATGTAATGCACTGAACGGAAGTGAGTCACCAACCAGCCCCCGGTATGTCGGAGTATCTCAGCTTTCAGTGGCAAAAAAAATAAAAAATGAAACACTTAAAACTCACCCCCGCTGGCATACTCCATCACCAGGTAGAGTGTCCTCTCCGTCTCAATCACTTCAAAGAGTTTAACTGCAGGAGAGAGAGGGAGGGAGAGAGAGAGAAAATTATAAATTCAATTATAAGGAAAAATGGCAGTGGTGGTGGGAGGAGATGAGGGGTCTGAAGGAGGTCATAATAAATTCAGGGGCAGGACAGCTGTTAAGTGGAAACTGCTTCCTAACAGGGAAAGTGCAGTCAAGTGAAGTGTTTAAAAGTGAAGTCACGTGGATCTGCGAGTCGTGACCATGTAAGCACAGCGGAGTCGAGCAGAGCAGCACTCAGTATTTACAGTACAGTCCAAAAGATTTTTTTTTTTTTTTTCTTCAACAGCGGCAGCTTGGTGATATAAAAGACTCTGTGATGAGCAGCTGAAAGCAGCACGGCTAAATATAGAAAAGGTGGGATGGAAGACAAAGAGTGAAGGAGGAGAGCGAGGTAAATAGAGGGTACAGACTGGTGAGCGCTTACTACCGTCCTGCACATTTCTGAGGAGGAAATCATTAAGTGAGGGAAACGGAAATGAAAAATACATCTCTAGGGAATCCCAGCCAGCTAGTCCCCCCCACCAAAAAACAAAAACAAAACACAGTTGCGCTTATGGAAAGTGAAAGTGTCCATCAGTGGAGAGGAAAATAACAGTGACCTTTTAAATGCAAATGAAAGGCTTCCAAATGCCAGCGTATCAGTACAGTGACGTGTTCAGGAGGCTAATATCATAAACAGATCATCATGGGTCTTTGTAAGCCTAAAAAACCCCATCTACATTCATTCTTACTGAATATAACCAGCAACTTTGTTATGTTGATTTGCTCCAAACTCTGCAGCTGGCAGAATGGCCTGCTTCTCTTAGCATCTTAGTGCATATTAATGCAATTTTTTTTTTTTTTTGCGATGTTGACTTCTTGTTGTTCGCTGGTATTTCCTCTCACAGTTATATGTGTAATGCAAATGGCTGTTGTGTCAGCCATTGATCGGACGGCTGATGGCGACGTCAGTCTGCATGTCATGCCCTTGACACAGACAGGATCCCTCACTGGTAAGTAATTGTGTGGGAATTTTAAAAGGAAAAAGGACAGTTGCGTATTGAAGTAAATGCACATGTGGGGGTGTTTTACTGAAAGGCTATGAATAGTTAATCAGACCAGAGTAGTGGTAAAGAATAGCCTGTAGTCTCATTAATTAGGACTTACAGATGACAAAGTAATGATGCTGCACAGCCGTTGGTTTCTTGTTTAAAATTGAAACAGTTGGAAACTCTTTTTCACTGATCTTCTGAATGATTTAAGTCTTTGAAAAATCTGGTCTTAAAAAACTTTGAAGGTCAACTTACCTATGTTAGGATGATTCAGGATCTTCATTATTCTGACCTCTCTGAAGAGCTGAAAATGGCAGAGAGGAAATTGGAGTTTATTTTTCTCCGCTTAAGAGTTTGACATTTCTAATCCACCACAAAATAAACACAGCAGCAGACAACTAAACCTCATGGGACAACAGACAAAAGCAGGAGTTGTGTGGCTTCATAATTTGAGTGCTGAGGCTTTTCGGATGATTAGCAGTATTATTTGAAAGTTAAATAAAAAGATGAGCGTCTCTTTAAAGTGTGAAGCTTGTGTCAAAGAAGTATTTTCAAATGACTGAACTTACAAATTCTTACTAAATTACATCTAGTACCATTGACCGCCCCCATAAGTGTGTTTTCTGTTCTGCTTTTTCCTCTTAACTCTATAGTCTCAAACAAGATGGTGATGAGTATAATGAACAGCAGCAGGATGCCTCCACTTCAGTAACCAAACATTCTGAAACATTTCAAGAGATGGACTGTGTTTGTTCCATGAGATAAGGACAGAGCTTCACAGCATAAACTCCAAAATGTTGGATGTCGGAGCCAGTTAGCAAACCGAGCCAAGGGGAGGCTTTATATAGCATCCAGGAAACACACTCAGACTTTGAGCGTCCCACACAAAGAGTGTCATTAAAACAGAACTGCTGCGCTTCCCTTGCCAAGTTAACACAACATCTCTTGGTAAAATTGACTCTCCGTCGCTTTCGCCCTGCTCAAGTAGCTTGGAACTCGGGTGTCATAATTCATGACCAGCTGACCTTCTCTGAGCACGTGGCCTCTGTAGGCCCAGTGGTCACTGCTCAACTTAAGAAAGATCAGACCATGCCGACACAACAAGCCAGAACTCGTTGTTGATGCTAGCCCACAAAGTAATTTCTATGTCTAATCTCAACTACCAGGGTTACACCTCTGCTCTTTTATTCCGAGCCGAGAGTGGGCCATCGACTGGCCAGGGAGTGACATCACTGAATGAGTCATGAAAGCGACTTCGATTCTTTCAAGTGCTACCAGACCAGGGGTCCCCCCTCTCTGCCTTTAAGAAGCCCTTCAAAACTCTGCTCTGTTTTTCCCAGGAGTGTCTCTTCTCATAACAAACTAAACATTTACGATATTTATCTTTCACTTCCTTCTCCTCTCACCCCCACCCCCCCCATCCTTTTTTTGCCAGCTGCATCTGATGAACTGAACCAACCTGAAGATCGGCTCTCTCCCTCTTGCAGACTATTGATCTTACAATTGTTTACTGTGAATTGTTCTCTTAAATGTACTCCATTATTTATTCTCTTGTATCCTCCTAGATCACACTGGAAAAAAGCACCTGCTAGTTTTGCCAAACATTGTTACAACATGTTAGAGGGCTGACAATGGCAGACCCATTGTATGGATTTGTCCCTCTCGATACTCCAGTTCTTGTGTATTGCCTTTTTCTATATAAAGCTTATGTTCAATTCTTAGTTTTCACCTTGTTATTTATTTGAAAGTGATTTTTCCCCAATGCCATCGTTTGGAGCTCACGTTTAAGAGCTCTAGAGTGGGATTACATTGATAAACAGGAACAAAAAAAATAAAAAATAAAGGTGATCTTAGATTGGTGCATTTCTGGTCTCAAACTATGTTAAATTCTCCCTCCACGTTAACGCCATGGTGACAATGGCCCAGCACAGGAAGTACTTCCTGCTTCAGCTGAGGAAGCCTGACCTGACTCACGACCTGCTGAGGGACTTGGTCTGTTCAAACGGTCTTTTCTCGCCATATTCACCAGTGCCTGGGGCGGACAAAAGGAGCACTAACTATCAGATCTGCAGAGCAAAATAACTGGTGGCCCCTGCCCTCCACTCTGGACTTGTACATGGCCAGGAGAGGGGTGTCTGGAGGCCTCTCACATGATGAGACACTTTATATTTCGGGATTTTTGTCCTGTCGTCATCAGAACAATCTTCTCTATTCTCGTAAAGTATGTAATAGCCTGTGATGTAAAGCGAGACTAAGAGGATGCACCTTTGTTGCTCTTTTGTGACATAAAAGGGGCTGAATGGCGGGTGTTAACAGCAGAAGAACGGCCTCTGGATGTAAGAGCAATGCTGTTGGCATTTAGCTGATTGCACAAAGCTAATTTTCTGTACTGAAACACACGCTGATGCGAGGCCGAGTCTATTCTGTCTGTCGTGGTTAAAAGTACAAATGAAAAGCTTCAGCAGGGACCATTAACAAGGACCATCTTAACCGATGAGTGAAAATAAATAGAGATTACTGGGATTGCGAGATTCAACACATTTTTAGGAAAGACGCAACCGGCAACACAAACTTTTTCAAACCACAATAGTAATAAGTAAAAACATAATATCCATCTCACACCAAGCCAGACACGCTTTCTCCTACACATCAACTTCTAGGGCGACCATGCCAGTACCAAAATTGCTTCAGGTTTCTGATGTACAAGGCCTAAACAGCTCAGAGTCATTTATTATGGATCAAGTACTCTACACTTTTTCTTTTAAGCTTTTATAAGGCCCTCGTGGGTACAGTTTAGTGGTTAAGCTAGCTGACAAATCATAGCACTGCATACCCAGACCAAAAACGCACTTTCAAGTAAACCAAAAAAGGAAAAGGCAGTTAGAAAACAGCTGATATGTCGTTTAGGTATCGAGTTAAATATTGAACAATAGAGAAACAAGGGGAGGGGAAGGGGGCTACATTTGTGGATTTAACTTTTTCTTTCTTTTTTTTTTTTTTGACAGTGTCTCCGACAATGAATGGCACGTTGTGTACTTTCTGCGAGCATGACTCAACTGAACTGTTTCTGTGAACAATCTGGCCCATAAAGCCTGTGAACGGCAGCCCTCCCGTCAAGAAGGGCCTCTGGCAGACCGGCTGGCAAAGTTATGCGCACGTGCTGTGCTTCTATCGGCAGATCTCTCCCTGGTGTGGCTGTGCCATAACACCAAGGTTGATTTTCGCCACACAGGGGAAATGCATGGCCGTATCCACTTCTTATGAACTGAGGATTCATGTGAAGAGGAGATCCTATTAATCCTGTTATCAGGAATTTGGGGCCGTGGTGTCAGAGGCAGGTGCGCTTAAACATACCTAAGCCATGTTCCATCTTGCTGAGTCACAACAGCACTCAGTGCCATGTCGACACTGAAATCTGAACACTCAAAGTGCTCAAAATACTAGGATTTTAGTACATCCGCTTGTAGAGACGTAAACAGGCAGCCATTCTACTACCTGTCCAACTAACAGAAATTACTCTTTGGCAGTTCCTGCCAAAGCAGGAGTCTCTGGGGACATATTTTACCACAACAGGGCATATGTGCCTACATCGTGGAGACAAACGGGGCAACTGTCGTTACGTTTCTCTCCGATGATCATTTCATTTAACTGGGGTGATGAATTGCTGCGTATTTTTGGACGTGGCCCATTCATCTCGGAGGCTGAACCTGTTCCCTCAACGATATGCGATGTAAATTATGGCATTACGGCACGCAGAGAGTCTGAGCGGCAGACGCAGGTCTACTGGGTCTGCCCTGAACCTCAAACTACTGGTGTCTGCCTGAGAGGCGAACAGATGGCGGCAAACAGCGTGCATCGTTTTATTTTCTATTTATTCTCTTTTTTCCCCTTTTCTTTTTTCAAATCCAGCAACGTCTGAAGACCAGGCTCTCTCAACGGGTCCCACAAGCCTCTAATAGAAATGTGGATAAATAAGCAATGTGACAAATTCAGTCTTTCATGTTTTATACTGACCTGCCTAAACTGTGAATCAGCCCTGTGTATCCTGTTGGGCAGATGTTTCCTGTCAATTAGAGACTAGTTCAAACGAAAAAAAAATCGAAGAGCTGCATTTGTTGTTTCAAATATCAGTCAAACTATGAAATCTTATCTAGGAAGTCCAGTAAAAAAAAATATGTATCCATAACCCACGTGATCACAGCTTTATTGTTTAAATGTCATCCTGCGGGACGAGTCAGACGATGGGCCTGGTAAAACTTGCCTAACAACAGTTCCCTGTCATCACCCACCCACCCCCCCATCCCCCCATGCTCTGCCTCAGGGTCTGCGTCACAGCAGTGTAACTCTTTTGGACACAATGCAGATTTGAATTAACACCACAACTCCAGAAGGCCAGAAAACACTGAGCAGTTCCTGCTCCAGGGTCAGCCAACGGAGTCCAAATTGGGATAATTTGTTAACCCCAAACTGTTCATTTCTTCTTTCTTTCTTTCTTTTTCACATTTGCTTTTCTGACATCAAGCTTCTTTTTCACTTATTTAATAAGGCCGATACTGGTTAGGCTCAAGTACAATCACAGTCTTTATGTCACTCAATACTTATCTTTAAAGAATTTCCTCCGTTTTACTGAAAGTAGGGCAAACAATTTACTGATTAGTTAAGATAATCATGGTTTTTAGTAAAATCCCCTCAGGCCTCAACTTGCGACAGAGACTGAAAAGAAAAAACATTTTGCAGTGAACCCTGGTTGTGGAATTTACTACGATGAAGCGCTTCATTTACAGATCGGGGCCAACCAAGGGGTTAAAACTTTGGTCTGTAGCCAATCTGTTTTGGAGCCGACAAACTGAACCGGGATGAATTGGGCTGCAAGGGAGGAGGAGGAAGAGAAGAGAAGAGAAGAGATCTGGAATGAGCTTAAAGTCTCACTGTTATTAAACTCTGCCTCTGATTCCTCTGCCCATCATTATCCTGAAAATACTCTGACGACCTAAAGTACAGGGGTATAAATCTGAGCTGGTTTTTCTGCGGGACGGTGGAAAACCCTCCCTGCTGCCTGGAGACTCATTTTGTTTTTCAGTGGGCATACGAGGGGCAGCGGCTCCAACCGGACCTGTAACGGACGGTTTCTCTCCAAGAACCAAAAGACAAACAACTAAAACTATAGTAATGCATTTCTTTAACATTAAACAAAACGCCCTGGTCTACAATTTTCTATTATGAAAACACAAGCCTTCAGAAACTTTGAATAACTTATTTAGCCAAGAAAAAGCAAAAACAAAACTACTTTGAAACATTCGGTCCAGTCTGTGTATCAGCTGTTAACAATTCGTGAGGGGGAGAGCAGCTTCATCACATTCGCACATCAGGTCGGGAGTGTAAGCCTTCAGGTGATCCACTTCCGCCACTGCAGTGATCCACATCTGTCCCCATTACACAACCCGTCTTGTGGTCGATAGGAGGACCCTTCAGGCCAAATCGCACACAGCTTAACGTTAAAGTCGCATCTGACGGGCAGATTTTAGAAAGTCGTAGTGGAAAAATCTTTGCTTGTTTTCCTGTGCGGGGCAAAGCCGCCTAAACTACGAGTGATCTGAGGCTTGTAAACAAAAATCCTGCGGGCTAACCATGAGGTCATTTCCTGGTGATTTCCCCCCCCCCCTCATTTATTTGTTTCTGCATAAACTTCCATCCCAGCAGTTTAGAGTTTTAAATGAGTCCCAACAAATCAGATAACGGCCTTTGGAACCTCAGAAGAAAACTGGATGATTCTGTGGCTTTTTTTTTTCTCTGTGACAGACCTGGAAGTTTAATTATAACCAGATGGATGTTCTCCAATAAAACACTTTGTTAAGCTGAGCAAAAGAACGGTTTTAAATGTTACTATTTTGATCCGGATGCATTATCAGTCAGAACAGTCGTTTTCATTTCAATCCCATAACCTTCATGCCACTAAATCTGGGGGAGTGCTTTCCTTTCTTTTATAATTATGTCATCAGCAGAAGACTATCTGGTTATTGATTTAGTGGTTTACTCATCTCTATACAAAGCAAATGTTATCTTATGTTAGCACATACATGGGGTTTGGAGGCATTAGTCAGGATTGGTGGCTTTGGTGAGGAAAATGTTTCTTTTTTTAGCTTTACGGCATCATTCATAACCACAATGATTATGATGCAGCTGAAGTTACATCACGTTCACTGAAGAGGACCCGAGTAGATATAGAAAGCCATTTTCAGTTTAATGAAATGCTTTTTTCTTTAACTGCATTACAAAAGGTCACTTTTCCAGGCTAAAAAAGGCCCTGATGTCAAAAGCTTTAACGAAAATTGCATAATGGGAAAACGGAGGGGAAAAACATGAAGGCATGCCTAGAGAAAGCTTTAGGCTGCTCTGTTTACATTTAATCAAGGCTTCCAAGAGTCATGCTCCCTCCCTGATCTTTGACCCCGGTGACAACAAGCGCTTTACAGATTCTAGTGACAGATGTGAATGCCGACTCTGCTCAGCCAAATTAAAAAGGCCGAAAACATTTAGGCTTTGGAGACAATACCCAATTTGTCCAGTTGCATAAGAGCCCTGCCTGGCTGTTTCAGCAGTATGAGCTCTAAAGGGAACGGCTGGATATTCCTTTTTTAAATCCATCAGAACTTATCGTTCAACACATAAACACGCAGTTACTCGATGACGTCTAGGGAGCTGCTTCAGGGGATTAGGATGGTACTTTTCAATCTTTTTATGTCATTGTCTACAAATCCAATGAAAATCTGTCCGTTTAATCCATGGTCTTCTTTGCCCTCAGCTCCAAAATCTAAATCAAATTTTAAAGAACACCACTCCTGACTATAAGATCTCATTTATTAATTTTTTTATTTAAAAAAAAAACAAAACAGGTCAGCTTTTCTTTTCTTTTCTTTTTTAATTACAGGAAAAAGAATAAGAGCTAAATGGGGGCAATCTTTCTGATGAGGTCATTAAAAGAAAAAATTGGAATGGATTTAATTTGACTACGGTAATTATTAGAGGTTGGACATTGAAACATTTTAATTAAATATGCCGTTTCTTCAGTTCATTATATAAAAGAGCAATGCAGGTTAAGTCTGACCGCAGTATCTGAACATAGTGCGGATAAATAATTCAGATTTAAAAAATTAATCTCATGTTCATTTATGTTTTTCTCAATCTATTTTCCTCATCAAGATCATTAAAGAAGATCATAAAAGTTCAAAATGACTCCACTAAACTTTAAAGAGGCTAAAGCTATAGACAATATGGAATCTTAATATTAACTCTTGTAACACAGAGGTTGCTGGGCAACCGGGAGGACGCTCATAGGCTGCATCCAGTTCACCCTCTTGAGTAACTTCACTTTTGCTTATCAGTTGTTAGAAAAACCAACTACTACCATGCTCGAAATTTTTTTAAAATCTAAACTATCATTTTAGAACAAGCAGCGCCTGGTTATAAAAAACCTGGAGGATGTAAGGGCCTTGGTATATTCAATGAATTCCAATGCTAATCCATGTCAGGGTGTTCTTCAGCTCAACCAAAAAAAAACTACCACGTTCTATAAATGGAAATGTGACATGTAGAATTATCATTTAATGTGGGATTCATGAAAAGTACGACAGAGTACTTCAATGTGGTTTATTTTTTCGCCGCGTGCTCCGCTTTCCTAAAATAAACATGAAAAGATATCATTCTCTGTTGTGGAACAGTAGGAGGGGAAAAAAAGTACCTGACAAACACCTTAGAGTTTGTTCGTTTCTACCTTGACTGTGACAAACCGGTGACCTACAAACAAGGAACTGACAACGAGAGCTTTTGCGCTTTGCGTTTCTGTGAATAGTGCTGTCATGACTCAGTGTTTTTCTGTCAACGGAGCATCACAGACAGCGCCAAAGGGCCCGGGCCTCCGACATGCGAAGGCCACAATCAATAGAGCTTTGGAAAAACTGATGGAAAACCGCTAGCCGACCGCCGGGAGGGACAAGGGAGAGGGGAACAGAGCAGCGGGGGCCAGCGGAACGCCAGCACCACCACCACCAGCAACAACATCTGCCTCGGCTAAATCGATACTACCCTGACTTCCCGGGAAGCACTCGCAGGCCGGGTGGTGGTGGGGGAGCCGAAAGGCACAGATCACACCAGAAAAAACAAAAGGAAGAAACGGTAACAGGCAACCCATTTTAAACTCATTGGCCCCAAACTGTGGAGCGAAACTGCTTTTCAGTGACTGGAAACAGGTGTATTCACTCCATCTGCTGAATTAGCATCTTAAAAGCAGACCTACTTTTGAGTTGGTGGGTTTAACAAGGAGAACTAAAAAAGTTGCAGGGACACTGAGCAGAATAAAAAGGCAGAGGGTGGTTACTCCCGAATGATATCAAATTAAAACTAAAAAAAAAAGGCACAGAACTGGGAAAACTCAAAACCTTTGAGATCTTCAACATTTATATGAATTACCTCTACAAAAAAAAAAAATACCGAAATAAACCTCTCTCCTCATTTGCTAAATTAATGTTCAATCAGTTGTGCTTCATGAATCAGAGCAGGAAATTTAACAGCATGCGAGTTAAACAGCAGAGACAGAAATGTAAGGAAGTAATTACCTTCTGAAGGCTGTTTGGGTTCAGCTGTGTCTTGTCTATTATCTTAATTGCCACCTGTGAGGAGACAAAGCAATTGAAACTCAGTTAAATGGAACAAAACGGCAGATGAGAAGTGGAAACAGTGGATTTATAACAAAGAAAGCAAAGGGCAGAATTAGAAAAAGACACTTTCTGTTTATCAAATGTAGTTTAAAAAACTAAAAGGACTGAGATTTTTACTTAAGGGAGCCCTGAGAATGAGGTACGAGCCAAAGAATATCATCCACGCAGGGATGTGCTCATTAGCTGGTTGGACGCACTGTAAACACTGATGCATGTGGATCAAAGGAGCCTTTTAGTCCTTCTTATGTAATGAGCTCAGGTCTCCCTCCAGGGCTTTAACTTATTTACTTAAGCAGACAAAACATGTCCAAGCAGAGCTGGTAAATGCTCTAAACTCGCTTCGTATCCCCTTGTATATTGTTTTTACAAAAGGGTAATTTAGTGGATGTTTATCTTTCATAATGAGCTGTAAATCTAATGCTTTTCATTGACAGGGTTCAAGTCTGCTTTTTGCCTGCAGTTTCAAACCCAAAACCGAATGATGGCGCGCGGCTTCGGGCCGGGGTTGTGTGAAACAAAAAGCCTCACCTCTCGGCCGGTGGGGATGTGCCGCGCCAGTTTGACTTTGGCGAAGTTGCCCTTGCCGATGGTTTTAAGCAGCCGGTAGTTGCCGACGTGGGGCTGCTGCTGCTCGTCGGAGCTGCGGGAGCGCACGCCGGTGCGGCCCGAGCGCGTGCCGTGCTCCGTGCGCCCGTTGCTGTGTGATGTGTGCTGCGGAGAAAAAAGCATGCGGTTAGATTAGTGCTGCTGGTGGAGTCCTCTTTTACGTGGATCGGCTGGGACTCGTGATGACCCGCTGCACATTCACTTTAGGAAAATCTAGCTTTGCTAGATGCAAAGATAGATTGTAGCTTTTCCTAAAACTGCTACAGATGTCTCATCAAGTCTGGCCATGATTGTGCTGATTGTTGTTTATACTTATCCATTTAAACCAAAGAAAAATTATCACATTTGCCAGACTTTGTCATGTTCATCAGTCTTTTTTAGATTAAAAAGTCACTGATCAAGAACCCTTTACGCTGCGTTACAAAAGCAGGTTTCTTAATTGTTGCCCCAATAGGTCATTTTGCTTTGTTAAAGTACTCCATGTACCTTTGTGCTTTTAAAGGTGCTTAAACAGACGGAAAAAAAAGACTTGTGTCTAAAAGATGTATCCCAAAGTTAACGGGTCAATCAATAAAATCAGATCAATAGCAACTGTGCTACCACTGATGTAGAGTTAAGGTGAGTTTACAGACAAGTCGCATAATAATCTGGATTTTATGGAGAAATTTCCCACTTGTTACATAAACTGTGTTTATAAACTTGTTTATTGCCTCTATGATGGACTAAATAAACCGAATGGCTGTAAGCTTTCATAGCATCTCAGAACAAGTAAAGAACCAACCAAATATCGGATAAAACCCAATCGTTTCTGCACTGCAACTTAATTATGCATCCGAATTAAACGAAACAACTAAACCTGACAGATACTGGGCGGGTATCGACTGCCCTACCAATGCCTCATTAACAGCGAGGGATGTTCTGTGCCCCACCCGGCTTGACCCATCTCCTCTTCTCCCATCCCCAACCCAGCCGACCCCATTTCGCCCGCAGCCACAGACAGAGATGGTCAGTATGTGTGGGGGTTGAGGGGGGGGGCAGGCAAAATGGGGACTTCAGTGGCAACGAATCGTTTAAGATTGAGGTCAAACAAAATATGTTTTCAGAAACCTCTAACAAATGAACAAAAATAGTCAAACTAGTCTTGGATAGGCAGATAGGATATATCACCAAAACTAAATCCCATCACTATGAACTCAAAACCGTATATATCAGCTTGGAACTTAAATTATCTAAAAAGAAATCAGCACCTTTTGAGCATCATGCAGCAAGTTTAACTCAATACTTGGCAGGAATATTTCTGGATTTCTACAGATGGCAGTGAAGATAAAAATATCAATTAGGAGAAGGTCACTGTTGAATACAGCAACCAGAAAAAAACATATACAGAAAACTAATGTCCCAGTGGGAACATAAGGTTGTGGTTCTCGTTCTGCCCCCATTAAAGATCTGACAAGCATTTACCATATAATACATATATAGTATATCCTTTCTATTTTCCACAAGACAACTTCCTGCAACCAAGAAACGAGACAAAGCTCCCTTGTTAATGCAAGCCTTCCCTTTTGAGTTACTCACTAAGCTGCGGTGTCTCCTGGCTCCCTGCGAGCCCGTCATGTTTCAGCAGGAAGACGCTCTGCCCCGCTGATGATGCCCACAGAGATTCCCACCACGCCACATATCAACCCCCACCCCCCGACTAAAAAAACCCCGACAGCCACGGGGAGGGGCAAACACTGATCCCGGTCAAGCCGAATCAAAATAAACACGCACAGACCGGAAACCGCGTTATGTATTTTCAGAACAAAGGCTCCCGCTTAGCCGTTTCCTGCGTGAGTGGGAACATGGAGTCCACGGTCAGTTTTGACACGACTGGAGGGCTCACAACAAAGAGTTTTAATTTGACTACCTTTTATTGTTTCCATTTGTATTAGAGCAGCAGTTATTTTATTATTTAATCTCATTCTTTGAGCAAAATAGTACACATATCCATCCATCAAACCACCAGATTGTGTTAATTTGTTAAGAAAAGAAAGTGCAGATTTCCTAAACTTTTTTTTTAAATTAAAAATGTAAAAAGTTTAAAATGGATTCAACTTAAAGTCAAGTAATTATCATGGCAGATAATGGGGTTATGTCCTCTGTGTTGATTCTCAGTCTGTCAGCTGCTGTTGACTCTTTATATTAACAGCTACAGAAATGCCCCTCTTTACCTGACAGGATCGATGCAATTTCACCACACCGTATCGCGCTCAGTGCTCTGTTTTTACAGGATAAGTCTTATCTCCAAATGATCCTCTGCTGCTACTGTGACAAGTCATGAGACTGAGGAAATCACATGCAGACGTTACGTATTTGCACATACTCTGATAGAGATAACAGGGAGAAAAAAGGAATGCACGGCAGAAAAGCTGAAAAGCATCGAACCTGTTCTGGAGAGCTCTCGCTACCGGGCTTACAGATTTTGTAAAAACAGCCGTAGAAAAGGGAGGCGGAAATGTGAATTCGGGCCGCTCGCTCCCGTCTCCAATGTTCCCTGAATATTTCAAATCCCTTTCATTAAAAGGATGGCTCTGAGCTGTTGTTCATGTCAAGATTTTATGTTCCTCTTTTAATATTGGATTTAGACCAAAAGAATGGACTAAAGAATCCTTTAGCAGCCATTATGGCCTCTAAAATAATTTGAAGAAATAATGTAGTTTAATAAATAAAACATAACCACAATGGCACCACAGTTTGTCTCGAGGCATTTTCCAAATTTGGTTTCTGAAAATTAAAGTGAAAAAAAAGAGCTTGGAAAGCTTTCCACGCACTTTTTTTCCCCCAACCTAAAAATAGACAGATATAAAAATAATATAATCAAAGCAGAAAGAATATTTTATTCACTAAACGGGAAGCTTAAAATATATCTATAGGTGTTGGTTTGATTTTGACGATCCGGAACCGGACGGGTGATGCCTACATTTCATGGAACTTGACAAACTTGTTTTACCCAAGGGATTGAGTCTGTCGGGGAGGGGGCGGGACTAGTGAGGCTCAAATTTGGTAGCTGAGCGGATGAAACCTTGACGTGACAGCTCCGACAGCCAATTGGAATACCGGACAGAAACTACTGTTGCCTGCCAGAATCAGCAGGCAAAGTACTGTAGTTTTGTTCGTGGTCGGGCCTAAATATCCTGAGTGCGTCCTAATTACTGTCAGTCACAATAACGCTCGTCTTTAACCGGCAATTGAGATATCAAGTACTGCATAAAAAGACCCAAACGTACATCCTATTGAAAAATTCAGGGTGTGTTTGACGTTGGGCTTATGCTTGTTTACGATTTACCACAAAGTGGTAACAATAAGCCAGTACCAAATCCAACAAGCAACTAAAATGTTATTCGCCGACGTAGCATATCACCATCAAAATGGAGCTTTTATTATATTTCAGAATCGAACAAACATGGCCAGATAAACAGCCCTTTATACTTACACTTTCCGTCACCTTCTCGTTGACCGTCGGTAAAGGAGTTTTTGTTGACATCTTTTAAACGGTCCCTTTCTAAGCGGTCGTCGTCCGAAGTCCAAAATCTGCAGTCTTCAGTCCGACAGACGAGAAATGAAAATGTCCTTTTGCTTTGCAGGTTTCTCCGGGTGAACAGTCTCTGCATGGATCGTGACAATTTTGAAACCAGACCGGACGTGTTGAAGCCGAGCACCTGAGCTGCTAAGGAGCGAAAAAAAACTCCCAAAAGAATCTATAATAACCTCGTTTTCGGTATTCACATGACTTTTACGCACCACTCGTGGCCTGTGTCGAACTAGACTATTAAAATCAAATCTGTGTCCGTCTGAGCTTGAGTCAGTGAGGCTAACTAAACTAACGAGAAGGCGCTGTCGGTCGTCACTTCCAAAAATTACCACTGGCCTTTTTTTCACCCTACAAACCCGTTTAGAAACAAAAAGTGAGAGAGGGTATCAAGTGCCACTGGTAGGTATTTTGTTCCGGAGTTCAAAATGTCCAGTTAATTGCAACACTCGCCGTCGGCTCGGTTTCTTCCATCTCCGGCGGCCCAAAGTGAAGCGGGTCTATCTGTTTTAGGTGGGACCAAAATGGCTACTCAGCGGCTGGGCTGGATTAGGCTGCCTTCACGTACAGCGTTCATGCTCAGTTATCACACGATTATCTTACCACGTCTTCCCTGCTCGACCATTCGAAAATAAAAAAACGCACAACACAAAATATTACATCTACCAATCATCCGTCGAAAAAAACGTGATCCCTGTATGTATGAATCCATTGAAAAATCTTGATTAAACTGTATGTAGAAAAAAAAATCTCAGTTCTCAATTAGCTTCAATAAGTCATAAGTATTCCATAAGTCATCCTCATTGTCCCCTTTACCTTTGTCATCCATGTGTGTACAAAATAATAATGAATAATTAACAGGAAACAGGAAAATACAACTGACAATAACAGTGTGACAATGCAAGTAAGTTACATACTTTGTCCATGTACATTTTGCCATTTTATCAGCTTTTAGCGATTCTTTTTTCTTTTTAACTTTAGGGTTGACCTTCATATAAAAATAATTCTGGTTTGTTTGGAGTATTTTTTACCAATTAAATGGTTGTAAACGAGTACGTTTAAAAAAAACATTTCAGCCTTTAAATGTCCTTTGGCCCATAGGACCTTTTAACTAGGCCATATTTTTCACACGGAATCTATACACTCTTTATATAATTCCAGTATAGTATAAAATTACTTTTCTTTTCATTGTAATCTAACGATAAGCAACTTTGGAGTTACATTTCCTATAGCACGTTAATGCACCACAAGTGTGTCCAGCTGAAAGGGTGGAGGAAGTGAGGAAACCGGCTGACCCCAGTCCCATTGGACCACAAAGTACTGCGACTGTCATCGAACAGAATCTGGAGGAAACGGTAATGCCGCCGGCCACTTCAGTGGCGAACGTTTCTGCTCTCCCCACTTCAATATTACCCAGACAGGGACGAACAAGAATAAAAAGTTAATAAAAAATGACACATTTTGTTTACACAAGCCACCTTGTTCTTTTTAAATGTTGTGAATCGTGGGGTCCGTCATTTATATCCTTTTAATAAGTTGAGGATTTTCAGGTTTGTGGTATGGGTTATTATTCTAGTTTGCAGATAGATAGATAGATAGATAGATAGATAGATAGATAGATAGATAGAACTCGATGCCAATTCAAATTATTGTGGAATATAAACTCAAAGGAGACGTGATGCTCACCTTAAACCACCCATCCCTTAAACCCCATCTTAACTTTATTTACTAAAATTAAACTATCGAGCATTTACTGGAGTAAACAAGTAGTATTTATACAGTTTATACATTTGGTCGTAGCAGTTAAGTTGTCTTTAGTTTGGGGAGACATATTCTGGCAGGTTGACAGATGGATCATTAATTTATTCGGGTGTGGATGGATACAGTATCCAATCCGTCCAGTGCATTCATACGGTTGTTTAAAGTAAAACATTGACTGTAGAGGAAACGTACTTTTTTGTTGTCTTGAAATAGAAATTAGTTGTTTGTGAGCCCCACTGAGTGCGTCAGATAGAATTCCTTTAGCATGACACCTATCGTACACCTGCCCTGTTTTCATTGTGCGGACCATTTTAACCGTCACTCCCCACAACTTGAAAAATTCCAGCTTTGACAGAGAGCTGATAATCTGTGAAATTATTATTTTGTAAAATGTGGATTTTAAAAAATGTTTTCACTTTACTGAAAGCATTTATAATTGAAAACCCTTCATTTGTCGACTAGGGGAAATTCACGTTAAACATTAATTACTTCCGGCGTGGAACTCGACGGTTCTTTCCGTTATTTCCGTCACTGTCGGTGTTGCTTCAGATCATGAGCAATCACGGTGACTAAATCCCACCACGAGGTATAGGGAGGTGCAGACTCAGACGCCCTCAGGGCTCTGCTCACCACCACACAAGCGGTGCAGAGCACAGGGAAAACCCTGGTGTGGCTGCTCCTACTCCCGCTGGATCTGGTCTCCACCTCCCTCTCACCTGGGGGAACTCCAGCTCAGGTGAGAGGTTCCGCAGGTTGGTTGATGCAGATACGTGATTAAATGTATCAACAATATATATTAAAAAATGTTTTGTTTTTTTTAAAGCAGCAGCTAACCAGAAAAGAGGAAACATTTGGACACCGTTTCAGTTGTGGTTTATAAAGACCACAACAAAACGCTTAGTTGTTTTTCCCTCGATATATATTCATCTACAAAAATAAACTAAAAAAGGCAAAGAAAAATTATATCAAATGTAGTGGATAGCAAAACATTCTTTATTTGACTGGGAGAAAAAAATACAGGAACACCAAAAGAAAGAAAAGTGCAGTCAAAACAATCCCAAAACACCCATGATTAAAATCCCCGAAGCGACTTCATTTTATCAACTGAATACATTTCAAAATTACAGTTACAGAGCAGCAAGTAAAGCGCTATATTAAGTCATGCCATGAAGCGGATGAGGATTTGTGGAGGGTGGTGGTAGGGAGGGGTGGGGGAAGGTAGTAAAAGATGAAAAGGTCAGCCATTTAGGTCATACAGGAAATCGTGAATCAAAGCCACAACACAAGAAAAGCATCATCATCATCCAAATCTCTCAGATAGCGTCAATGTCAATGTCATCCTCTTCTTTCTCGGGTGTGTCAGGTTTCACAGTCTCCACTTTGAGCTCCCGGGCAGAGGAGGAGTACACCACCTGCGGACGGTAAACGGCATGGCTGTTTAACTCAGACAACCCACAGAGGTCAGCGTCTGCCGGGGCACGTTGCCACCCATTCCAAACACGTGCCAAGACCGCTTCCAAATCGGCATACCCAACAGTGATTGGTTTAAAAAGCTTTGACTCCTTTAGATGGACAAGTACCTCAACGTTCTCATCGTCCTCCTCCTCCTCTTCTTCACTCCCCTCGCTCTCCTCCTCAGCCTCTTTCAGCCATTTGACAAAAGGAGCAGCCTTGGCGTGGATCTCTTTGGCAAGTTCCTTGGAGACGTATTTCTTGGAAACCTTCAGAGGGAGAGGGAAAAAAAAAATCTGATTAAGCTGATCAAAAGCAACAGAGAAATAGGAAAGTTGTGTATCAAAACAAGGAGGAAATCAACGTATAAAAAGTACACGCAGTTCAGAGGGCAAAACAAATTTTGAGTACCTTCTCTGCCCAGGCAAATATGACATCTTCTTCAAGCAGGTCGGCGTCATACAGGTCTTTGAGGATGATGGCAACCCGCGGCAGCAGCTGGACTTGGTGCAGCTTCACGACACACTCAAAGCCCCCCAACAGATACTTCTGGGCCTTTTTGTTGTTGTGGCAGAACTGAGGGAACATTTGGGGGAAAACTATAAATTACTCAGAAAATACATAAATAAATTGAAGTACCAAAGAAATCTTTCGTTGATAGCTCTAAAACAATCCAAATGAAATGTTCAAATGTTGGAAACCACCATCGGATATAAAGCCAATACAGAAGTGCCTTCCAGTGTGAGACCACCACCAACACTGCCTTGTTGAAAAAAATGTATTACTGAGTCTTGTGACATCTGTAAAAGGCAGTAGACAGGCGGCACTTCTATTAAATTTCTCCCATAAATACCCTTTTATACCCCAGCACGAGATCACAGCTGCTTAATGAATGCATGTTGGGACTTTTTTTTTTTTTTTTTTTTTTAAGTGAAATTCAAACCCAACACTGTGTGAAACACCATGTTAAAAGACAGCCTTTCACTTCTTTTCCTCAACACTGGAGGTAACTGAGGAGGAGATAACCATGCTAAAATGGAGTACCGCCACAAATAGGTCAAAAGCACAAAGGCCCCGTTCTCTTTGGGTCTTTTATGCAGACTGCGATAATGGACTAACATACATCAATGCTGAGGCGGTGATAACAGTTATATTGTTCTGAACACAACACACAGTCCATCTATTTCCAGCCAGTTATAGGTGGCACTTTATAAAAAGAAACGAGATGCACATATATACGACTCTAGCTTTTTGGGGAGGCATTTGATTGGGGGTGGGTGGGCGAACAACATCTTACAGCTACAATCTTTACAGCCCAAATTGTTTCATCACAACCACTTCCCTTTGGTGTGGACAGAGTGGGCTTAAACAGCGTTTTGGGTTGAAGGGGCTTGTTCCATGATAACTTCCCTCTTCCCAACATTGCTGTCTGTACAGATGAGGGACCAAGATGGGAAAACAAGTCTCCCCTCTGTCCAAAATGGCAATAAGTAGCACAATGACCATTTTGTACAACCTTAAATTCCTAACTCCTAAATTATGTTGAAAAGGTTTTAAACGGAAAGGATTCTTGTAGCATTTGGAACTAAACGGTGGACTAGGATTACTTTCCTCGCTATGTCCAAACTTCAAACTATATCCAGCATGCACTAATCATGCAGGGAGCTAATCCCCCCCCCCCCCCCCCCTTCATTTAATGCTATACTTGTGTGTTTTACACTGAATTCACCTTTCAAGTGACAAAGAGTTTACCTATTCTAAAAGAGCAACTTTCATTACGCCTAAAGAAGGGAAGTGAAAAAATAAAATAGAATAGTGCTTTCCCCCAAAACCGATAGGACTTAAACCTACACGCAGGAAGTGGCGTTTGTATTTCTTGATCTGGTCTCGGATGTTCTCATTGAAGAGCAGCTCGCTGAGGATGAGGGGGCCCATGGCCTTCACATCCAGACGCTCTGCCTCCGCTAAAATATCCTTGTCAGCACCATCAATGGTTCCACTCTCCTTCTTTTGCTAAATGAGAGGGGGAAAAATGTGTCAAATTAAAAGGTGTAAACAATGTTTTTATGCTTGTTAAATGTCTCTCTGAATAACTATATAATTTAAATCTGCAATCCTATCCATAACAGTTCAAAACAATCAGAAAAATAATTCCAGGGTTGATATTTATCACTTAACGTATCAATTTCCAATAATCGATTTCAAGGTCAGCTCGAAGTAAAGTTTTGTTTCTCTTAAGTCATCCGTTGAGGATTTTCAGACCAACTCTCAAACAGTCGGGAGACTCACTTTCACATAGCTGTAGAAGATGTTGACTCTCTCCTCAAGGGGTTTCTCCAGGTCCTCACTGAGTGTGAGAACCTTGGCATGGTCGCTGATCTCTTCCATTCGCCGCCTCTGCGCCTCCTCTGTGGTTTCCTCTGCCCAGTCCTCATCGTCGTCATCTCCATCCTGAACACGGGGGAGGATAAACCAGAATAAAAAAAATCAGATAACGTGAAATGGCCATGGTCCAGAAGGAACCTTTAAATGAGGGCTCTACCCCTGTACTTTGAAATTCAAAAGTGTCCTCCGACATTAGTTGAACAATTATTCGTATGTGTAATACAACATCAATTTATAAAATTAATTTACAAACTGTTTTTGACAACTACATTCAATGTATTTTGCTTTTTGGCATCACTCGAGTGCACCATGTAAAGAGGTCTTTTCAGGGACAGAGAGAACGCACCACAGCCTCAGGAGCGTCGATGTTGTCATGGTTTCCAGCCTCGCCGCTGCCAGAACCGTTCTCTTTGTCCTTCTTGCGGTTCTTCTTCTCCTTCTCTTTTTTTGCAGACGCAGACCCGCTATCAGTGCTCTCTGTTACAGGGGGAAAGCAGCAGGGTGGGGGTTATCAAACCTGTGTCTAGATCCATAGCTGAATGAAGACAAGTTCTTATGGTCAAGTCGGTGACCGGCAACAAAGAGAAAAACCTCACCTGGTGGATTTTTGAGGATGAACGTGCAGAGTTTGTGTCTGGTGTCTAGCATGCCACGGTATCCACAGGCCTTACAGGAAGTACCGATGGTTTGCTTCTTGGGATTGACATGCTGTAAGGATAGGGCCCAAAAAAGCTATATGAAAATCCTAGCATTTAATCAGCCAACACTATGAAGAGGATACAAAACATCTCAATCCCCCCTCGAAATTTGGATATTTAATGCAGTATTTAATTTCTACAAATATTAAAAACAAATATTTACTCGTTCAAAATTTGAAAATTAGTTTTAACTTACTGGAGAAAAAAAAAAAAAGATGACATGTACTATCCATCTTTTTAATCTAACTTTGCAGATGTGCTTAAACCTCCTTGAATAATGATGCTATTGATTCACCCACCAGGTCAGTTTCAGGGTTGTCACACTCGTGACACAGCACAAATTTTCTGATGAACCCATCAAGCATATCCTGCAACTTGTTCGCCTCATGGGATCCGTTGACGATGTAACGGTCGTTTTTGGTATCAAACTGGGTCTGAGCGCCGAGTTCACAACCAAAAAACTTGGTCGGGTCTGAACAGGAAAATAAAAATCAATACAACAAAATAGATAAAATATCCTTTTTTTTTTTCTTTGTTTAAATAAAGGAATGCAATTATCGGAAAAAGATTAAAATTACTAAATTAAGTTTGGCTCCTGTATTACTCACATGTCGGAGGCCTGTTCAGAGCCTTTGCAACATCAACCATGTTGACAATAACCGTCTTGATTCCATTTCCTTTGCCTTCCACCTGAATCAAGGGAGAATAAAAAACATATTACCCATCAAAAAATAGAGCTCCAAAACATTCCCCCATAGCAGGACTTTTTAAACTTTAGTAAAGCCAATTCTGTTGCATCTCAATGGCTACGGAAAAGCAACAGCACACAGTTACCTTGGCAATCAGACGGGGCATCTTGTAGCGATAGAACTGGTCTGACACGCTGCGGTTGATGTTGACAGACATTTTGGCTGGATGTTAGAACTATCAGTAAGATAAAAGGATCTTGGTTGGGGATTTTTCGGGATCTTCTGTCTGGAAAAGAGGGGATGACATAAACGACTGCAAGCGTGCTCGGTCTCTGACATGAAAAACGCTGTGCCGCTATGGCCGCAAGCTCCTTGCTTGAAGGCTAGATTTCCACCACACAGGTTCCAACGGCTGCGCAACAGCTCTGAAAGAGGAGAGGAACAAACATAAATAATTAAGACAACCATCGGTGGAAGCACTCTATCCAACCCGACTATACAGAAATTATATTTAAAAAACTGACAAATGTGAATTCTAGAAACAGTTTTGGGTATTAGCAACGAGTTCAAGTTAGGGCATTTAAATCTGTGCGATTTTCAAATATACTTCCTGATTTCTTAAATAATGAGGACAACCGTTTTACAACCACAAACTAAATAGCTGATATATAATTAGAACAAAAACCCTTATTGCAATTTATGAGGTTACATAGATAGCCCAGGAATTTATATATGGGAAAAATATGGGACAAGACCACCGGAGTCCCTCCAAACCTAAAGTTAACTACAAAAAACTATTACAATTGTTGGATAAGCATCCCAGAAGTTAGAAAGCGACAGGCCTCTCCAATACCCATTTGTACCCGTTCCCTCTGAAGGCCAAAGTTAAGCTTCAGAGTCTTGAAATGTGTATGGGTCTTTACAAAAGAGATAATTTAGTTTAACAAGACTTAATGCAAGAACAGATAAGTTACAAATCAGTAAACCAAACTATTAAATGTTGATATATAATATATATATATGCACACACACATACATTTTAAAATGAAAAAAAAAAGATTAAACACCATTAAAAAAACACAAACATACATGTGATGCTACAGAGAGTAACCATGACAGACAAGCAGAAAAATAAAACCCAGCCTCCGAATGGGATGTTTTAACCTCCTTTTGTGCCCATGTGTTCAAAAATGGCTTTGTTAAAGCCTTTTGTCTTATGTGGGGGGCCTCTGGCTTTGGTCATGTAAGGCCTGCTCTTTTTAATAGGTCAAAAACATGAGGCCTAGAAGCTGCCAAAAAAACCTCTCCCCCTCATGCTTTTAATTCCACCTTCCCACTTGTAGTGATGATAGTCTGAAACATACCAAATGTTACTGGACATGAAGGGGCTTTCGTGTCCTCTTTATTAAACACGGTGGTGTTTGGAGTGAGCTGGTCTTTAGGAAGGCAAAGGTCGAGACCGTTTCAGGTGAAGGCTAGCTAACTAGCTTAGCTGACTACTTGGTGCAGAGTGCGTCACACAGCCGCTGCACACGAGTGAAGGGACTGGGAGACGCCATTTTGATGGTGTCACAGAAAACATGGAATATTAATCAGCGTCGCTAAATAAAATACATCTTAGATTCCTAAGACCATAAAGATTTTCGAAAATTAACTTGTACACACTTGGATTATTGTGTGAATCGCGTCTATAACTTACCGTTTTCGCAAAACAAAGACATAAACACAACGCTGATCGTCCTATTGCCGCAGTGAACGGTGGTCGATGGCTGGTGTTATATTGATTGCAACAGGCTCTGTTAAGGGTAATATGGCTCTCAAAGGCGCACAGTTAAAATACACTGAGGCGTCCAGACAGTGTAGATGCCAGATTCAGAGATAGAGGGAATTTATCCGGAACGTCCTCGGGGTTGGAGAACCTTTGGGAGAACAAACGGTCGTTAAACAAGCTGGAAAAGAGTGTGAGCATCAGCAGGTGTGACAGCCGTTGGAATTCATTGGGTGTAACGCACTCTTCCGTCTCAGTGCTAAAATTCAGAACAATCCACAGGCGTTTTCTCAAATAAAAAAAGTACAAATGTATCGACATATGTAACGATAACTAGCTAACTGGCTAACGGTACACGTGTTTAATCGCTTAATTTCTCACAAATTACCTTAAAGACGATGTATAGTCGCAACTTAAGATGAGCATCCACATAATAGTCAATACTTGTTTCAGTTATTATGTATTAATTAGGATAAAACCAAACAATTTGGCAAACCCATGACGCTAAAGGGAGGCCAACTG
Source organism: Menidia menidia (assembly GCA_907169785.1). Lineage (NCBI taxonomy): Eukaryota > Metazoa > Chordata > Actinopteri > Atheriniformes > Atherinopsidae > Menidia > Menidia menidia. The sequence continues at coordinate 16,062,024 of CAJRST010002224.1, read as the reverse complement.
ACGTCGTGCGGCCAGAGCTAGCACAGTTAGCCAAGCTCCGTCGACGGTATTTCATGAAGAGAATGATTAAGTATAGTCTTCACCGGCGATAAGCAACAAATTTATTTATATTTGATATTACCAAAGAATACAAAAACCTAGACCACGATGTACTAGATACAAATGATGAATCTTAGTATTACCTACCTCTCGAATGTTCTGCGAAATGCAGCTTCTTGCGTCGTTATACTAACGAGTGTTGATTTATCAGATGCATTCAGCACAAGATGTACGTCCGCTTACAGCATATATGTAAAAGTAAAAGTCTGTTAAATTCGTGTGTCCTCACAAGTGGTACAGCTTTCATTTATTGTATGAAATAAGCGAATCGTGTACCTTTAAAATTCCCAGTAAATTGTTCTTATGATATTATATTATTTCTAAATGACATTGTATCTGTTCATGGAATTTCTCCCCATGCGTCTGACTAAGCAAAGTTTTACAAGTTTTATTGTGAAGGAATGAGAGGAAGTATCAAATTGGCAACTTAACGTGTCCCATCTCCTATTGGCTGACGCCTTGACGTATAACGTACGTAGGTGCTTCCTCAACTTGACTAGCAGCAAACAGCAACAGAGAAGATGGTGAGTATGAAATGGCGAAAGGGCCACCATTTCCCACATTTACAGCGCACGTTTAATGCGCTCGGTGTTTGCTTACTTTAACACTCTACGTAAGGACGGCGACAAAGTGTCTCCGAGGCCTTCTCAATCTCAAGTCCAAGATGTTAAGCGGTGAAGCTCGATTCCGAGATGAATCACCGATCACATGACAGCTGAGCAGTTTAGTCCCCAAAAAGTCACTATTACAAGCTGCAGTTGCCATTTAAATGACTATTTTCATTTGATCATGGGTTATCTGTTTGACATGTTTATTACCTCAGCATTTTTGTAGTTTGTTTGATTTTTGTCACGCTTGTTTATTTTTTCCTGTTTGCAAACCAGTTAGCTAGACGGGCTAACAAGCTAAAGGTAACTTCATCGTAGGATGCACTTTCCTGTGCTGAAATAATGAGGGTTTATCATCCATCGTTGTTTCATACTGTATCTATCTACTTTTCTTTTTTTATTGATTTGTTATATGCATATTACTTTGACAGTTAAAGCTATTATTATGACAATACCACCCTCTCTACAGTCATTCACTCATTATTTTTTTTACACCTGGCAGTTTGTCATTTAGCGAATCGTGGATTTTTGTTAGGTGCAGGTTACATCTACACATATGATTTCTTAAAACTCCCCCAAATTACATCGAGCACCTTGATTTGCTTCAGCACATAATATTGCATTTGCTCATTCTCAGTCAAAATTCCTGTAATGGTCTTGTCATCATCACTAACCATCAACCATTAACAACTTGATTCCACCACAATGTCATTTAATTTTTCTTGTTTGTTGTTAATCCATCTATTATTTTCTAATTTAAGTTTTCTCTTTTATCCCATCTCTTTCTTGTCTTTTGTTTTTTTTTCCCCTTTTTCTATTTTTCGCCCTGATCTTTGATCACGTCTCGTGTCGTTCTCCACATGCACAATCTACTTTTTCCCCTATTTCACCCGTTCCCCCCACCTCCAACCCCCACCTCTCTCTGACCATCTTCAACCAACCAGGCTGGTCACCGGGTAAGTGTTCTTGCTCTGTGCTGGATTCCTGTTTTCTGATCGCTCCTCTGTCTGGCACTCTAACAGAAGAATGGGCTGTGGAGGTCTGCCATTTCTGCTTCTCTCAGCACAGCTCACTGCAGTTTGCACAACAAATGCTGAACAAGTTAAATAATGCTTCTTTTTGTTTCCTAACAGCAGCTCTTTCCATAAATCTATCGCAAATTACTTTTAAACTACCAGCTTTGAATATCACTAAGTTCTTATGTTTGATTTCTTACATATTTTGTTCAGAGGAGGATTCTTTTCAATCAATGATTTATTTTTATTTCTCATACTTGTAAAAGTCTTGAACTCTTGAAGTCAGACTCGGTCTTTAGCAATAGTTTCACTCCTTTTCGCAATAGTTTCACTCCTTTTGTAAAAACTTTTCATCGAAGCTGATCATTTTTTAAATAATATATATTTTTTAGTTGTTTTTGTCAGTCAAATTATGCGTCAGTTATGCCCAGACAGAACAGACAATTGGTCTGTGTAGAAAGGGGGCCTTCAGAAAAAACACTCTTAACAAAGGCAAACAGAGAGAAAAGGTTGAAAGGTGCCAAATGATACAAGAAGTGGATTGAAAATCAATACCAACAGGTTTTATGGAGGGATCAATCCTGTCTGGACCTCTCACTTTGGGTGGGACTGCTTAAATTAACTACGAGTTTGTCTAAAATAGGTTCAGGTTGTGTTGAAGATGAAGGTGTTCACACTAAATATTCACAGTGAAGCTTGTAAGAATGATACAAACTGTTTTAGCTTTTTATACTATATTTCCCTTTCTCTTTTATCTGCCCATATTGAAAGTAACGATGGGTAATGATGCCACTTGCAGGCTTTATTTTCATAATGTACCCTTTGGGTTGTTTTCTTTCTGAGGACTCATGATAAACTTTCCCATCTGTCAAGAGAGTGTCTGAAATCCAACTGTGCAGATTCAGTCAAGTTTTTATGCCATGTTTATGTACAGAATATGAAAGTAACAGAAGCCAGTTTGAATTCAGATACTTAATGTACTCTTTTTTTTTAAACTCACAAATTCTTCTGATTTGTTAGTTTAAATGCTTTGGATGAGCACTGTTCATCCGCTGTACTAGATTACATAAAATATTTTTCCTGTTTTTAGATTGACACTAAAGTAGTTAACAGTCACTAACAGAGGTGTACAGTGTGATGGAGTATGTGTGTGTGTGTGTGTGTGTGTGTGTGTGTGTGTGTGTTATTTTCCACTGCGGGACTGACCAGCACTGTCCCGCATTGCTCTGTCTTTGGCCTACTTACCCCTTGCAGTGTCCAAGGTGCTTTTACCACACAGCCTGACTTCATTAACGGGTGACTAACTTGCGTGTGTCTGTTTTGTCTGTGCGATGCTCCAAGTTGGTCCTGGTGTTAGGTGATCTGCACATCCCCCACCGGTGCAACACGCTGCCAGCCAAGTTTAAGAAGCTGTTGGTCCCCGGGAAAATCCAGCACATCCTCTGCACGGGCAACCTTTGCACCAAGGAGAGCTATGACTACCTGAAAACTCTAGCAGGGGATGTCCATATAGTCAGGGGAGACTTTGATGAGGTGTGTGTAGATCCTTTACATCCCGCTCATGAATATTAACGTAATCCTTGGATAAAATACCATATGATAGCTAAAAAAGAATGAAAAATGTTGTTTTTAGGAATTATTCAGTAATAGAGCAACACAAAAGAATGTTCATTGATATTAAAATAGAAATTAGATCAAAATTGACAGCTTTCATCACGGCTGATCATTTATTACACTCTCAGCTAAAGGTTTTTAAAGAGTATTCTTATCATTAACTTGTTGTTTTGCCTTCCCCCACAAACGCCCCTTCTCCCAGAACCTGAACTACCCGGAGCAGAAGGTGGTAACAGTAGGCCAGTTCAAGATTGGCCTCATCCACGGCCACCAGGTGATCCCCTGGGGTGACATGGCCAGCCTGGCGCTGCTCCAGAGACAGCTCGATGTCGACATCCTCATTTCGGGACACACACACAAGTTCGAGGCATTCGAGAACGAGAACAAGTTCTACATCAACCCCGGTTCTGCCACTGGAGCCTACAGTGCCCTCGAACGGTAGGTGCCTGTAGTGGATTTGCCTTTAATAGTCTCGACCTGCCGATGTGGTTCGCATTAGAAAAGAGGCAATAGTGGCCAAAAAGACCCGTGACTTAGTTCGCATATGACTCGCGCGGGAGTGAACATTGGAGGACATCACTGGAATGGACACGTCAGCTGAAAATCGTGGTTAATGACCACAGAAATAAGGAAAACACATCTATGTTGCTGTGTTTTTAAAAGTGGCGAGTTCTCATTAAGAAATCCCTTTGTTGATTTCCTGGGCAATCAGTTCTGGACAGTTGGCCACTTACCCAACTTTGGTGCTTAGGAGACCAAATTAACCTCCACCCCAAAAAAAAAAAAAGATACGAGGCAAACAGACTCACACTGACCATGTAGGAATGGAATATGTAAACACAAATGTGACACAAATGTAATTGTTCTGCTTCTTTATGCTGCTGGAAACATACAAGCAAGCATTTTCTTGCACTGTCATTGGGACAGACTTATTCATTGTTTTTTTTTCCTTCCCTTACAGAAACATCATCCCCTCTTTTGTATTAATGGACATCCAGGCCTCCACAGTGGTGACGTATGTGTATCAGCTGATCGGCGATGATGTCAAGGTGGAGAGAATCGAGTATAAGAAATCCTAGAGGAGGAAAGGGAGGAGCGTTGGGTTAGGGAGGCTCAGTTTATCGTTTCATTCCTTCCCACCAGGGGGCAGCAGCTCCTTCAGTCACCACAAAAGTTAATGCTGTAACAAGGTGTTCAGTGACTTAACTCCAGAAGATCTGTGTATTATATTGTTTATAAGTCATCAGCATTTGCTTATTTTCCAAGTTGTTATTAGAAAGTGCACATGTCACATGTTTTACTATCAACAGATATATTTGGTGCCATTTTCTCTGTTGTTTTTTTTTTTTGTTTTTGATTTTGTTTTCACCCCAGTATATCATGTACATGTAACCACCAGGCCCTTAGTTTCCCAAGGTCAGCCTTCTTCATTTATTTCCATAATAAAGATCAAATTTTGTTCCATCTGTGTCATGTCATCAAGAGTTCCATGGGGTTTGGTTTGGTTTCCTAAATCAAAAATCAATTACGGCCTTTCTGCTTATATGGCCTCCCTATGCATTGGTTACTGTGGCCTGTTTAGAGCAATTGGATCATGAATTTGGTTTGATTTACTATATAGGGACAAACACAAAGATGAGCAAACTTGAACAGACATCATTGTGTAAAAGTATCAATAAACTTAAATGAGAGATGCCCGGTTAAAATTTGGTGTGGCTTTTACCATTAGATGTATTCTTAAACACCCATAAGGACCTGTCTTTAAGCTTGGATTAATGTATGGTAAGGACTCAGCTCAAATCAAAAGGGTAAAACAATAAGGTAGCGAAATAACCTTGATTGTGAGAGTTACCCATTCCACTGTGAAGATGCCTATACACTAAGGAAAATAGTCTTGAATTGTCTTACAAACTCCGCCCACTGAATCACTGGATTCTGTTATGAAGCATTGACAGGTCAGATGATGAGAAATGGTGTGGTTTATAAGTGAAGTACCTAAAGGGAGCACAACAAACCATCCCTACACTCCATTCTTGTAGAATGAATATTGGGTTATATTCAATGGACATTAAGTAAAAATATGTTCAAATTATAAGGCAATAAAATCATATGTGCCATTTCTCTTCCAATTCTGTTTTCGTCTATTATTATTTATTGCTTTTACTTGCATATCCAGAGGAATTAAGTTTTGAAGTAGCTGAGCAAAAGACAATACAAATGAAATCGGGGGCCAGAAATGTGAAATTAATTTAAAACAGAAAAGGCTGAAACTCAGAAATTCTCATTTGAGACGAGGAAGGTACAGATCTGTACAAGTTGAGGCCTGTCCAAAATGCCATGCATGAAAAACACCATTGTCCTTTTTCTGGCAAGACACGCAAATTACCGGAAACGCAGCGCCTGCCAGAGGTTTGGTCCATTTGACACTAGGTGGCATCAAAGATTTGTGTGACAAATAACTCCTTAATCAAGATTGAAAACTCTGCTGCTCACTAACTTTAGAAAAGAAAAACAGAATCACAACCTGGCCCATATTTCAGATAAAGATATCTTATTGCGTTATTTATTTATTTATTTTTCAGTCAAGAAAGAAACCAGACGTAGAACTAGGATCCTAAACTCTGCCAATATACCAAGTTAATTATTATCACAAAACACATAAGTGAAAAGAGAAGAAAAATAAAAGACTGAGGCTGATCTGTGATCTGTGGGAAACGAAATTATAGATCTGAGAAGTTGTGGTCATCCCACTCTCCAATAGAAAGTGAACTCAAACGTTCACTCAAGGTACTGTCCACTTCTTCCTCCACGTCTTCCTCCTTCTCCATCTTCCTTACCATGGCTCCTGACAACAACAGAAAACTCTAAAATTCATGAAGGGTTTTCATCCACATTAAATATTTACAAAGCAGTTATGTGTACAGCACCTAGGACTAGGTTTGCTCATTTGTGTTAACTTACTGCCTTGGCTTTTTCTCTTCACGGGTTGTGATGTTATTACTTGTTTCTTCCTTTTGTGTTTTGTTGCTAACTTATTCAAAGGCCTGCAATGGTAGAAATACATGAAATGTTAAGTGTTTCACTGTTAATGCGTAAACCTGATCTTCACTCCCATCGATTTGTGAAATATATTAACTATTTTAGTAAAGCTGCCCGCTGTTTGTTGTTGTTTTTTGCTCTGTTAAACTGTGCTGTTTGCCTCTATCTCTGCCTGAATATCTGTGACAAAAAGGCGCAAAGTCAACATGGCCCAGCCACAATAGATTCTTCAATGAGAAAGAGGTGAAATAAACTAGAATGGTCTTCAGTGAGAGCTGACAGGTCCCACCTGGCCTTTCTGTGTGGGACGTCCGGTGGGAGGAATTTTCCGGATCCTCCATTAGTATGCATCTTTGCTTTGTGTTTCGATCTAAAAAGGTTTTCCGACTTTGCTTTTGATTCAGGCTTTTTGTTTTCATTCTCAGCTGAAGTCGCTGATGTGATGAGAAAGCCGTCTCTGTTGGGGCTGATGCCTGTAAAGAGAAATACAATGATCATTTCTGGTCTGAAAATATTGATTAAACAGGCTAAAGCAGACAGTATGAATATTTGAATGATGTTTTTCTCACTAGCTTGGATTCTCCTGTGCAGTACGTTCATGTAGTGTTGAGTGATGAGGCTGCGAACATGAGCAGAGCTGTAAGAGGCTGCAATGGTGTACAGATACTCCCTCTGAGCAGGTGTAAGCGCAGTATGCTGAAGGGGAAAAGCAAAGGGCTGATTCCTCATTGTATTCTATGGAAGTTCTCTGGAGTTAGACATCACTAACCTGAAACATTTTAATTGGACTCTGAGCTTTAAGGTATTTTTAACTGATAGTACTCGGTCGATCATTAAGGACAAAGTTCAAAAGAGTTCTGACACATCGACACATAAAAAGACTCTACCTGCAAGAATGGGGCAGCAGTCATTGCTTTTGGGACATGCACAACTTTGTATTGTGACCGATGCTTTTTGCTTCTTGAAGCTTGTGCACTGTTCATTTTCAATCCATTGTCAGTTCTATTCAATGCTGTTGCCAAAGAAAAAACACAAACTTAACAATTTTGACAATTAACAGACACAGGTAGAAAAAAAATTAACAAAATACAAAAAAATGAAAAATGAAAAATGAACTGAAGCTCTAAAACACAGATGTGTAAAATATTCCAAAGAAGGTACAAATTACCACAAGAGGATGCTAAATAGAGGCAAATAAATATATTCCTGGCAAAGCTCTTGAAAATGATCAGAAAACAGGTACAAATAATATAGATAAATTACAACAAAATGCTGCATTATTCTTAGTGCAAACTAAATGGCCACATTAAAATGAATGTTGATCAAGTTTAAATGAGAAAGATTTTGAATGAAAATAAAGTGAGGCAGAATAAATGAAAGGGTACCAAATGACCCAAAAATACACGGGTACATTTACATTTGGTATTGGTAATCTGAAAAAATCAGTTATTGTAAATTGCTGAGTTATTTCACTGGATAGAAGTCAGGACTGTACAAGACATCATGAAAATTTGTGAGAAAAAAGACAATCTTCTAATTGAAGCATTAAACTTAGTGACAGTGCCAAGGCACGGTTCTTCTTAAATACAATAGCCAAATCTGGCCCCGAAATTGATCCGTCTTTGGATTATTTATGGATACACGTGTGCACACTCCAGTAGTTTGTAAGTGGGCTGCGTTACATGGTGAAATCATGGAACATCTAATGAGAAAGCAGCACGAGTGGGCTTCCTTCCCGTAACCTATCAGCCCTGATCTAGGTCAGGTTCGGGTTTGGGATTTCATCCGGTTTCAACTGACTCCTTCGCTTTGCTCTGCCAACAGGCGAGAAAAGAACTGGTCTACGGTTTCAAAGCAAACAGAACACTAAACCCCTTTTGTGTTTATTTAAAAAGCAAGGCAGTGACTATACATTTTGTCATATGACCCACTAATTACAATAAGTCAGTATAGCAAAATAAGTATTAACCCATTCTTTAAATCTCTGCTCATATCAGCCTACAATTACTTTCTTTTAAGCGTCTTGATGTTAGATGTGTACATACCCATTTCTGACCTTTCTATTTCAGTTCCCCTGCAATAGAAAGAGGCATGACTAAATTGCATTTCAAAAACTCAGATACACAACAACAATCGTCCAGCTCTTCCCAAGAACATCGTTTCAAGAGGATATTCTTTTTGGTATATAATTAAATTGAACGATTACTTTACCTTTTTAATGGCATCTCATGATGGAGAACGTGGACTGTCTGGGTTTCTGCAAATGTCACTTGTTTTCTCATTGTAGAATGACGCTGAAAGCCAATATCTTCTGTGCATGCAGCGGCAGAGGTCCGTTTAACAGATGTAAGCAGACACGTCAATGGTTGGAATCAAAGAAAGGAGGTCTGGCGCACTAAAGATCAGGTCAGGCTATAATGTCCTTGGGTTTCTGAGGTATTTCATTCACATTTCAATTCTAAAGCCAGGGGGGTTGCCATCCTAGTTGGTAAATCAATTCAATTTTCAGTTTCTAAAATTATATCAGATAAAAATGGCAGATTCTTAATTGTCGCTGGTACTTTATTTCATGTCCCAATTCTCCTAGTGAATATTTATGCCCCTAACTTTGATGATCCAAATTTTATGAATAAGCTATTTGAATGTCTTCCCTCTTTAGATAATAATCTCCTTATAGTAGGCGGAGATATGAATTGTGTCATCGATCCCAGGTTGGATCGCTCTGACCCGCGCAGTTTGGTCCCCTCATTAATGTCTAGATCACTCTCTGACTTCATGTCAAAAAATGGTTGCACTGATCCCTGGAGATTTTACAATCCCCAAGACAAGAAATTTTCCTTCTTTTCCCAGATGCATCAATCTTTCTCTCGTATAGACTACTTTTTTCTCGACACCAAGCTAATTCCAAATGTTCTATCTGTTAATTATCACCCTATTGTCATCTCTGATCATGCCCCTCTCACATTAGATCTTAAGTTTGCTTGTCAACATCGCTATATCACACCTTGGAGATTTAATCCTCTACGTCTTTCAGATGAAAAGTTTAACACATTTATTGCAGCCCAAATTGATGATTTTGTTGCAATAAATCAGAATGACAGCGATCCAATTTCATATTCTTTACTTTGGGAATCATTAAAAGCATTCTTACGAGGACAAATTATCTCATACTCTGCTCATTTGAATAAGACGCGCAAGGCAAAACTATTAGAACTTAGCGCTAATATTACTATTCTGGATCAGCAAATTGCTGTTTCTCCTTCACCAACTTTACTTAAACAGCGGGTAGATTTACAGACTGAATATGATCTTATCACCACCAACGATGCAGAGCGACTTCTTCTACGATCTCGCTCCATTTATTATGAACATGGTGATAAGTCTAGCCGACTTCTCGCTCATCAGCTTCGTCGTCGGGCAGCTTCGCATATGATTCCCCAGATAATGGACTCGTCAGGTACTTTGCATCATGATCCCACTACTATTAATTCGGTTTTTCAGTCATTTTACTCCTTGTTATTTAAATCTGAATCCCCATCTGATTCCACTGAAATGATTCAATTTCTTGACACTCTCGAGTTCCCTGTGATAAACCCAAATGTTGCTAAGGAACTTGATTCCCCTTTAACCATAGAGGAGATTGTGGCTGCCATGAAAAGCATGCAAAGCAACAAAGCTCCCGGTCCAGATGGATTTCCTATTGAATTTTTAAAAAAATGTCAGGACAAGCTATCCCCAATATTACATGCAGTATATAAGGAGTCATTTCATCAGGGCAGTCTCCCCGATACTTTAACTCAAGCCTCGATTAGTCTCCTCCTGAAGAAAGATAAGGATCCAAATCTTTGTAGCTCATACAGACCTCTCTCCTTAATAAATGTTGATGCTAAGATTCTTGCTAAAGTTTTGGCACGTCGCCAAGAAAGTGTAGTACCTACTATTGTCTCACATGAGCAAACTGGATTTGTTAAGGGGAGGCAATTATTTTTCAATATCCGTACACTCTTGAATATTATTTACTCTAAGACCACCACTGACATTCCTGAGGTCGTGATCTCTGTTGACGCTGAGAAAGCGTTTGACAGAGTTGAATGGGATTACTTATTTGCAGTTTTAAGAAAGTTTGGACTGGGTGATGCATTCATTTCTTGGATACATCTCTTTTACATTTCTCCTCATGCTAGTGTCTCCTCCAATGGCATTCAATCCAGTTTTTTTAAACTTTTCCGCGGCACTAGACAGGGATGCCCGTTATCTCCCCTACTGTTTGCACTGGCTATCGAGCCTTTGTCAATCTTCCTTAGGTCCTCCAATACTTTTACTGGAATTTCCTGATCAGGCACAGAATTCAAACTATCGCTTTATGCTGACGATTTATTGCTTTATGTCTCAAATCCCACTCTTTCAATACCGTCAATCCTGTCTGCTTTTCAGAGATTTGGATCTTTTTCTGGTTACAGAGTAAATATCGCTAAAAGTGAATGCTATCCTATCAATGCTCTTGCTTTAAAGCTTTCACACTCGGACATTCCGTTTAAGTTGAGCTTTTCTGGCTTCAAGTATTTGGGCATCAATGTAACAAGATCATTAAGCTCTCTTTACACTGCTAATTTTCTGCCTTTAATTTCTAAAATCAAATTGGACCTCCAAAGATGGAATAGTTTACCACTCTCACTTATAGGTAGAATCAATGCAATTAAAATGAATGTTTTACCAAAATTCCTTTTTTTGTTCAATTGTCTCCCACTCTTTCTCCCAAAGCATTTTTTTAAGATGCTTGATCAAGTTATTACTGGCTTTCTATGGCGTGGAAAACAACCTAGAATCCGCAAATCCACACTTCACAGATGCAAATTTGATGGCGGATTGTCACTTCCAAATTTCCAGCTGTATTATTGGGCAGCTCACATCCATAAAATTTCATTTTGGTTTCGATCTGTGGACCTGCCATGGTGCAACTTGGAGGCCCAATCGTGCTCCCCATCCTCACTAATTGCTCTTCTTACTTCCCCTATTACATCCAATCCCTCTGGTTTTATAAATAATCCAGTAGTTCGATCTGTTTTAAAAATTTGGTGCCAGTTTAGAAAGCACTTCAAATTTCACTCTGCATCTTCACTTGCCCCTTTAATGAAGAATCACTTGTTTCAACCAGCACTCACTGATTCAACCTTTTCATTCTGGAATAATAAAGGGCTGACATGTTTTAACAATTTTTACAAGGAAGGTATCTTTCGCAGCTTCACAGACCTCTCATCAGAATTTCAACTCCCTTCATCTCATCTATTCCGGTACTTTCAAGTTAGACATTGCGCCAAAGCTTTATTTCCCAATTTTCCTTCCAGGCCACTGAACTTGCACTGGGAGATGTTTTTGAGCTGGGATCCTCTTCAGAGGTCATATATATCTAAAGTTTACAATGAAATTCTGTCTTTTGATTCTTCGTCCATTACCAAGGTCAAGGCGGCCTGGGAGCTCGAACTGGGTCTAAATTTGGGAGAGGACTGGTGGAATAATGCTCTTAAGAAAATTCACACAAGTTCAATCTGTGCTCGACTTTCTCTCATACAGTTTAAAGTTCTCTTTAGGGTTCATCTCTCCAAAACTCGTCTGTCCCAATTCTTTCCCTCGGTGTCTGACAATTGTGTCAAATGTCATGCTCCTTCCTGTAATTTATCTCATATGTTTTATTCCTGTCCATCACTCCATAGTTTTTGGCTAATCTACTTTGATACAATGTCTAAAATACTCTCAGTAGTCATCAAACCTTCTCCCCATGTTGCTATATTTGGGCTTCCAGGTGACTACAAACAGTTCACTTCTAACCAGTTGGATATTTTAGCATTTACTTCCTTACTGGCAAGGCGGCGTCTTCTTTTTCATTGGAAGTCAACAGTTCCCCCTTCTAGCGGCCAGTGGCTTAAAGACACCATGTCTTTTCTAAAATTGGAAAAGATAAGATATTCATTGAAAGGCAACTCTGCTAAATTCTATAATTTATGGCGCCCTTTCATGACATTCTTTCATTCTCTTCAGTCCCCTCTCCCAGATTAGGTGATGCACCTTGCCCCCACACCCACCCTTAACTTTAATTTTAATTTTTTTTATTTACTTCTTTTTATTCTATTTATTTATTTATTTATTTATTTTACTTTATTTTATTTCTTTTCCCCCTTCTTTCTTATTTCTTTATTAAGTTTGTATACATTGTATCCTGTTCAGTTTTGTAAGGAAAAAAAAAAAACCCATAGGAGCTAAATTGTATGCCTTTTACCATTTTACTATTTTACTATCCATATATATGTTTGTTCGATATGGCATACCTGTCATTTATAGTTTAAAATATGTTTGTAATGTCGATCTTTCTCCTAATAAAAATATTAACACAAAAAAAGAAAACGTCAGCGGGATTGAGGAGGCCTTCCAAGTATTCCCTATTATATGTTATACTTAGGCCTGCCAGGCCTGACCTGCATCCTCTCTTGCCACCTGTGACCCTCTCTTCACCCGATAGTCCAAGACATGAGGCTGCGAGTCCGGCGACACGAATACAAGTCGTCCAACCGTGGCCCAGAGTGTCCTGATGTGAGGTGCACATGTGAACACGGCGTCCACATGTCTATTATGCCTCAACATGCTGTTTAAGTCTCTGGATATAAGAAAATGTGTTTGTAAACCCTCCGAAGCTGAATCTTTGAAATATATTTTTAAATCTGTATGTCTCTTTTTATGGAGCCCTGTCATATCCGGTACTAAACACACCTATAGATTTGCTGGCATTTTGCCAAATACAGTTTAATCTACCTGCAGCACTGGTTTAACTAATGGTGTCTGCTGTTTGTAACAAGCAGAGGGCACACTTTTATAAGTCCACTCGAAAATAATTAATTTGTTTTGCTGATATGTGAGCAAGTAGGGAGGTACCATTCACTTGCTTGGGAATACCCCTATTCTCTTCGAATCATGGGGAATTTCAGGACACAGTTAAGGTGGTTTGGGAAACTTCTGAGAAAATCAGACCCCATAGTTACACCACAGTTTTTAGGAGCCGAGCAAGCACCTTGATAGTAAAGGAGAAAAACAGTTTACACAAAAAGAGAAAGGAACACCTATCAACAGACAGAGACAGGCTTTTTAAAAAATGGACAGCAACTAAAGGATGGGCTCAGCGAGGTGCTGGTATAGACTGAATGGCTGAAAGTGGAAATCCCATAAACCAACTCCCTGAGGAGATCACATATGAGAGAAAGGGAATACATTATGTGGGATCGGTTTGCCAAAAAGAAAGAATACTTTTTTTCATTTCTATTGCTTTAAGTTCAGGCTCAAACCAAGATATCCAGTGGTACTAAGCGGCCATCTGCCTGGCAGGTAAAGTTGGATTAGTTAATAAAAAGGATTGTGATCCTACAGCAGCAGGAGGTGAATTAAAAAGGTTTTGGTAGTAAAAACACTGATTAGTAAGTAACTGAAAACAATATACTGACTGATAAAGGTTAAAGGAATCAAGAACTTAAAAAAGGCCACTACAGACATACACCAGCAATTAATCTTACAAGGGGAAAATTGGGAGCGGACGGGAGTGGCAAACTGGAAAATCCAGCCTGTGAGATGTGAATTAAACCAAAGACAAAACACAGGGAGGAAACTCAGCAGAATAAAACATGAAGGACAGAAGCTTAGTTAGGTCAAATTTAAAGACAGAAATTTAAATGACATAGAAACTAAGACTCAAAAACACTTAAACATAGATCATGACAAGTCTTATCTATCATAGTTTTGCAGGAGAAAGCTTGTCACTCATTTTTTTAAAAAGATTACCTGTTCATTTATGACTTATGACACATCGGCACACCTCCAACTGCTACTGGCACAAATAAACAACGACTTTGCTTGCTTTGTATTCATTCTTTTCAGATTAAAGGGACAGACAGAGGCATAGGTAAAGATATAGTCACATAACTATACAGGAAAAACAACATTTCACATGACATTGAGCAGTGTGGGCTACAATATTTCAATAAAAAGATCACGCTGGCTTTGGGAGGGCACTCTCAGTGGGACCAATTAAAAGGGAAGGAAATATTTGTAGGTATGTCGGAATATCCCTAATATTTTGCGACTTTCTCCTCGTACCTTGAGGGAGATGCAGTTTTGACTGTTTGAATAAAATCGTCCTCCAAACAACTGGCAGAAATGGAGAAAGCGCTTTTTGAAATTTGACTGTAGCAATATCTGATTGGTCCAGATATTTAGTACAGTCTGATTGGTTTAACTGAAGGAGGTTACGCCCTTGGTGGCAAACACCAGAGTGCCTACGCTAGAGAATGCCTGAAAAGAATACGTTTTTTAAAATTAATTCAAAGTCTAAAAAAAATCCTTTGACTTTGTGATAGAATTAGAACTTTATGATAAAAAGTGTCAAAAACCTGTTAAACAATTGACAAAATCAGGTGTAGCCATGCAGAGCTACAACTAAAAAAATGGACAACATTCAGCTGATGTTGGAAAAACTATGACCTGGATTAAATGCATTTATACATTTAAACAACTGCCACCACAGGAATTTGAACTGAATCACTTCCAAGTGTTTGAAGCTCAATCGAGCAAATGTAGCTCATCTAATCTGACAGTCAAATGTGCTACAATGCAGCCCTTTTTTTTCAGCTGGGCAGTTGGGAAAAAATTCACCCGGCATGACATGGGCACAGGGCCCTTTTACTAACTGTAAACCGACACTTCCCCATCAGCTACTTTAGAACAGTATAAGTGAGAATGAGTGTATTTAAGAGCTCATAGAAAAACAGCCCAGGTTCCCTTATTGAAGCCTCTTTGCATAAATATTTTAAAAAGCAGTGAATTCAGAAATTGGGCTTTATGCTTTTTTAAATTATTTTCTCAAAAATCAGTTCCTACAAAGAGCCAAGAAAACAAAAACATTGCATTTAACTTCTATTTTATTTAGTCAGGGCACCAAGTGGATGATGCAAACACATCAAAAGAACTGAAAGTGAAAGTTGGATGCGCCTTCAGTGGCTGTGATATCACAGGAACTCCCCTCATAGTGCTTTAAAAGAGATGCAGAAAGCCTCTTACACAGAGTAGCTCGTGGAAAAGCGTGGCCTGGCTCTGTGGAAAAGTCAACGTCCAAAAATGGATCTTATCAGAGCTAAGATAAGGAAGATAGTTCCGAAAAAACCTCACCGCAGCGATTTATTGATTGAGAATAACAACAACGACATAGATGATGATGGTATGTATAAGCCAATTCTCATTTTTTTCATTCGAGTTTCTCTGTGACTCTAAATACGCTTCGTGTATAGTCAGTCGGTATAGTTGTTTGGTTTGCATACATTTTCTCTGAAAAGAGCTTACTGTTCTATTCAACACCGCTGTGATCAAGTTACAGTTTAACCCTATAATACCATTTGTATCATAAGTGATACATTCGGTTGCTAAAATCTCTTGCTCATGAGACCTTTTTTATTATTTAATGGTAACAAAAATTGAAAAACTTGTTTTACACAATCAGATATACCTGATAACAGAGGGCAAAAGATTACATGAGTTTTGACTACTCGCACAGTAATAAATTATTAATATTCAAGAATTATTTTCATACTTTGCTCAAAGGCTTAATAAAGATTTTTAAAATATCTATAATTTTCCTTCTATTTTTTCTTGGATCAGGCTTAAAAGGGTTAAGATCATAGCATGGTTTTAGTATCAGGTATGCTCAAGTAAATGTGTAACTTTCATTTCAAGGTGTGTCATAGAGAGCACACATGCTGTTGTTAATTTGAAAACATTAACCTGAGATAAAACAACCTCTGATGACAAATCTTATATGGGCCAGTCTTGAAATCATTTCCTCTTCAGTGCTATGATTACATATGAATACAATACTTTTAATACAAAGATCTATGAGCCATTGTGGTTAGGCTTGGCATATCAATCGGTTTTGTTTTGTCTGTAAAAGGTGAAAATTTAAAAATGTAAAATGACTTAGGGTGTTACAGGTAAAATATTCACAGAAGAAACTGAAATCAAACTGATTCTTAAAGATGCTTTTTCCAAGCTACAACCCATTAGCTATAAAATGAAATCATGTGTCTAAGCCTGATCTCAGGAAAAGCCACCTTTTCAGGTCCTATGGTCTGTGACTGTAAGACAATTCAAAACTGGTATATTGTAACAAACTGTGGCTTTTTTTTGTGATTATGCAGGTCACATTGATGAAAGTTCCATGCATCAAAACTCCTTCAACATCGTAAAAGAACAGCTCTTGGGCCCATGTATTCACTCTGATTTGTCCCAGAACTTCCCAAAGCATCCTGATGATCTGGACAAGAACCTGCGGCAGCATTTATCTATTTTGGAAAGCGCTGTTCTTGACTATCTTAAGATATTTAAGTATTCACCATCGAGGGAGACAGACAGTTACCACCAAAAGATATTTGCTCACCTGCACGTCCTGCTTCAGGACATCAATTTGTTCAAAAATGCTATCATTCTGATCAACTGGGTCTTAAAAACCTACCTAAGGTATGAATAAAAACCTTGTATGTCACAAGCTACATGATGATTATGTTTTACCTGATGATCTTACCGTCTTAATTTTTCTGACCAGTGGAATAATTGTTAAGTAAGCAAATACATACAGGTACTTCATTCCGTTGTTGGTATTTGTGGTACTTTCCCAGCAAGGAGGAACTTGGTAAACCTGATCCACAGCTCCTGGATGAATGGAAAATAAAGGCAGAGCATAAAGTGTGTCAAAGTGTGCAGGTAAGGATGCAATCTATTTTTTTTTTTTTACATTGTTTTCATTCCTGTAGCACAAGCATGGAGGAAATGCATGCATGACAAAAAGTACTCTGCCCAAACAACCAATGATCGTCAGTTGTTTACATACCACAGCCTTTCTTTACAGTTCAGTATTCATGAGTTTCAACATATAAGTGGAAATGGTAGGAATAGAAGCAGAACTATCGAAAACTATTTCAATTTTAGAAGGAGTGCTTGCTTTATAAACAATAAAACTATTGCTGATTACACTTTATTGCTTTATTGCTGGTATCTGACAATGCCGCCAGTGACCACAAAGTGTCACTACACTCAAAGATATCTTACAGAGCTTTCAACATTAATCAAATGTCTGTCACTGAAGTTTTTCAAGTTTGTTTTCATCATCTTTTCAAGTAGACTTTTGTCCTATATTGCCTGCTTGTACAGGTAGTTTATCCAACCAAAAAAACCCAATTTTTGTTTATTTTGTAGCCTTTTGTAACTTCTTATTTTGTGTCCAATTTTTTTATCTTTATTTCTTATTTCTTCTTTGAATAGAATAAGCTGTTTTTACCATGCTTCCTCCGCAACATTGCAAATTTTTCAGTTTAGCAACCGAAAGAAGGCTTTTTATTCATTTAAAACTCTGAATCCTGTTGAAAAAGCCGGGGGTCATTAGGGAACATCTGGGTTATCTAGAACGACTTCTTTCATATTGAAAATGCTCAATTACTTTAACAAACTTTCCCTGTGTCACACCTCAGACTTAGTTAATGTTTTATATCTCTGTCTTTTGTGTCCTTCAGGAATGCCTCAGTGAATCTCTCCTTAAAATTCTCGAAGCTGATAGAAACCAAAAATGTAATAATGAGGAAACTTATATTGGACTTTGTATTGACATTGTTCAGGTAAGTTAAAATATTGTATTTGTGTGTTTCGTGTCTCAAATAATTGATAACTGCTAGAATTATTACTGTTTTCCATTTTGAAATGTTTATCAGTGCGCTAAAAAAAATGTGTCTCCTATTTTGTTCTTCAAGTACATTGATGCGATCCTGACGGAAGTCAAGAAAATAAACTCAGGACTTTTAATTCAAGTGCAGGATATTTGTTTCCAAGAGCTGCATGTGTTTGTGAAGAAGTAAGTGTTGATTATTCATTTGCAAATACATTTTTCAGTGAATTATAAAATGTCATGACAACAAATAAAACACTGCATGTTGCTTTTTATTAATTACGTTTTTTTTTCTTTTGAAGGTACACGGTAGAGCAGAAAGAGCTTCTGAATACAAGGGTGCAGAATGGAAAGGAGTCAGGGACTGAACTTGAAACAATGGTGTTCCTCAAGACCATGAAAACATGTAAAGAAATCAAGTGAGTTTTTAAAGACTAGCCTATACTGTTTCTCTAACAGTGGTCAGTATAGTAAATTATACTAATTTAGATTGGGCAACATTGCAAAATACTGCTAATTATAGTAAATTATGGTTCTTTTACTCTGTTTTCGTTTAGAAAGTACATTGCGATCAAAGGAGCTGGTATCCAGATCCCCATTCTCGAGGAAACCGTGACAATTTTAGAAAACATGGAAACTTTCACTTTAAAACTCCTGACGAAAACAATGGCTGATGATGTAGAGGTAAATGCCTAAGTTAGCCACGTTTCATATGGACCACTTTAGCATTGGACAGAATAAATAGAATATATATTCATTCTTCTAATGAAAAATGCTTAAATAACAATTCAAACACATTTTCCTTCTGGCAGAGACAACTTAAAGGTTACTTCACAAGGCGCAGCCAATTCTTGAAGCTTGGTCACTTAAATACCCAATTCCCAAAGCTGTTGTTTGTTGTGGAAGAACAAAAGGTGAGGCCATTCCCCAAATGGCAAATATACCAAATAATGCCTGCTAATGAGTTGCAAAATATGCATAACTAGCCTTTGTCCATTATTTATTTTTTTTGGTCAATCTGCATGCAGTTTTTAGAAAAGGAAAAAGTCCAACTAACCTCCATCTCTGAATGATTTGTCTTTCTGTCTCTTAGATGGTGATGGATGAGGCATATAAGACCATTTCTTATGCCTACCTAAAGCATCTCATACAATTCAGTCATCGAAAACTGAGACGCTGGGATCCTTCTTTTCCCTACAGAGTAGTTTCCGATGCAGATCAGCTTCACAGAACATTCTCAGATCTGGTGAGATCACCGCTTTGGAAATAGTCACCCGCGAAAAAACAAACAAACACATGTATTGTTAATGTTAATATCTCTATTCGTCTTGCTGTGGTGTGTCAGGCTCCTGGTGTGCATTCCTGGCATTCCATTCTGCGCAGCATCCCAGAAATCCTGGAGTGTAAATGCATTGATGGGCTGAAGCTCACAATGGCAAAGATACTGAGCAAGAGAATGAGTCAGAGGTAAATTACTCAGCCACACATTTGTACCATTCAGTACCAAGTACATGTTTAAGCCGCCCATGAAAAGATTCACAGAGCAGAAACAGATGAGCCAGAACTAAGCCTTTTAGGGTGTTCTTGCCTGGATCTGAATAGCATTATGGAATGATGATCAGAGTAGATATTGGAAGGCTGGGTGTGCTGTTTATCACCACTGCTATGGCATGACTCACGGTCTAATTCTTCAAGACTTAAACTGCACAAAGCCAAAAATGCCTTCAAGATCAACTTCTGTTCGAATGATATTCTCTTCAGTTATATCATGGTTTTCCATTGAGCTGTCAAAATTCCAAAAATCCCCTGAACGGGCACATTTGCCTTCAAAAACCTATATCCTTTAAAGATCAGATCTACTGGAAATTGTACAGTTTTATCAATGCTTAAGGAATAAATTATTAAAAATGACAGATGACATATCTGTGTCTCTAGTTGTTTGTTATCACCGAAGGTAAAAGTGAATCAATTTTGTAACAACTAGAACACTAGAACAAAATAAGAGGTTTTTCACTTCCTGTGGATTGGCTCTTATCGCTTCAGGGGAAGGATGTGGGGTGTGTGTGTGTGTGGGGGGGGTCATTAGAGTAACTATGTGTTACTAACAGCAGGGTACTTTTTCTCTGTCATCAGAGAGGACCTGGAGCTCTTCCCCGCCTTGATTAAGTGGAAGGGGCATTCCAAAAGGGAGGTCCAAGAGGTGATGGAAGCTCTACCGGGCAGTACCACCAGTTCCGGATCGTCATTTTTTTGTTTTGTCTGCTGTCGTTGAGCTACTGTGCAGGATAAAACAGGTTGTCGAGACATCCCAAACTTGTTATGTCACTTTCTCCGTTACTAATTAAACCTCGAGGCACACAGATGAAAAGATGAGACGGAATTGCAGGGTGTTCGTATGTCGAGTGTTGTAATTAAGCATGTGAAGACATGTGCATTTCATTTGTAGAACAAGCAAAAGTAGCACTGATATGAATTGCGAAAGTAGAAAATATGTTCCTTGCCAGCAAAGATAATTTTGTTTGCTAATCTATTTGACTTTTGGTGTCAGTGTTCATGGTAGTTTGTTTCTGTGTTAGCCCTTTGATAGACTGGCAACTTGTTCATAGTGTAGCCTTTACAGCCTTTATCCTAATGGTAGATGCATAGGCTCTATTCCTTTGCAATCCTAAAGGGATGGATAAATTATTACTTACATACAAATATGTATAAGGTTTTATTTATATAACATTTATTTATTTGATAAAACTCACAGAAATTACACAAACACCATGAATGACTCATTCCGTTATTCTTCTTACCGTATTGAACTTTTACAAAGAAAAAGGAAGAAAGAGAGCTGTTTTACAGCTCTTTTTTTTAAGTATGTTAGTTTTGCCTAACTTGAAATGTTTTTTTAATGAAATGTTTCTGGTGAATTGTTGCTCATTTGGGAAATGGGACTCTACTGCCGAATAAATAAATGTTTCTATTTAAATGAACAGTTTCATGTAGTTATTGGGACCATTTGAGAAACAACAGTCAGTCAGAGGTCAACAGCTCTCAGAGACCTGGTCAAATAGTAGACAAGTAGACACATTCAGCCTGTTTACTCAAATTTGTAAAAAGAAAATTGGTTTAAAGAATGCATAATGACAAAAAATATAAAGAAAAGTAAAAGAAGAATTCATTCGAAAAAAAAAAAAATATGACTAACTTTCGTATCTGAAGACACAAACCTTTGCAGGGTTGAAAACTGATCATTTATCTGATGAACTAAATTGCCAGTGACGACAGGAAAATCATTAGTGGATGTTAGCTGTGACGGTGTGTTGTTGTTTAAAGTTAAAGCAATCAAGCCTTTTCTATGTTATCTATTTTTGTTTATTCTTGCAACATTGTAATTTAGCCATAAACAAACCACTAACTCATTAGTGCTGTTGTAGATAATTTGATATCAAGTATTTGACCAATGAATGCTTGTTAGCATCGATGTGTATTGCCACCTCAGATGATCCAATACATATATTACATGGAAGATGATACAATTATATTGATATATTCCTTTTTCTATTAAATTTACATTTTTATAAAAGAGATTTTGGAAAACTTTGGTATAAAACATTAAAACAGTTCCTAGCATAACATTTAACATAGATTTGTTTGTCATTGTTATCATGTTATCATATCAGTATAATGAAAATGGGGCTCATTTGTTTGCTTTCTTTAAAAAAAAGGAGAAAATCATACCCTTATGCACATTTATGATGGAAAGACTCTCACCCGTTGCTTTGTAACGGTTTTGAAACGTGACCCTGACATTCTCCTTTACTCCGCAAATGTTTATTTCCCCTAATGTTTTCTTCATAGTCTAACAATGATTGTTGGCTCTTCCAAACCAATTAGTAGCTTTTGAGATCAGAATCATCAGGAAACAGGTGTTGTTGTTACTTTCAGTTGTTATAAGGAAAAATGAGATTGTGTAACTGTTTTTTTGCTGTCTTGGTACTGTACCAGCATCCACAAATGTTGTTCAAGTTTCACTGTGCCGCCTCGTCTGATGGCTGTTCAGAGTTATCAAGCTGCTTCTATTCTTGATTGATACATTCCACGTATGGATTTGAAAACCTCTCTGACGCTGTCACAGTCTTGTGAATGAACAATATTGTGTTACCATATGTGTTTACTTCTACCTCACAAACAACAACAATGCCGTTTAAATTGTTTGGAGACCATACCAAACACCCCATTGGCATACTCTGCATTGCCATGGTAATGGGAAAATCTAGCATATAGCAAACAACTCACCATGCCCATGTTGGCTTTTTTTTTAACCTAATGAAAAGATTAAGACGTAAAAATCAAGAATTATTATTAGTTGATTTGTTAAAGTTGAGTGTGTCTGAGTAAAATGTGTGTGGGTCTGCAACTGACAGCAGGAAAATATCATGGAATTTCCAGGCCGGCAAATTTCCTGCAAGTTCATTGCCAGGAATGCTCTAAATAGCTTATCATCCTTCACCCCTTACTCTATCTACAATAGACATATCCTTCCTCTCAGCTGTCTGTCAGGGAAAAGCAACAGTCTGTAGGTCATTCCAACGCCTTCTGTAGCTTTCCATGGTCTTCAGGAGCGAATGTTAGCAGTTGTTAGAACAAATAAACTGGAATCTCCTAAGCTCGGGGAAGCAACTCACTTCCCACACAAGGGGCCATTAATGATTTCCTGGAATTGTTTGAGGTTGTTGCCTGCCTCCCACATTAGTGACTAATTTACAATGAACTGTATAGCAGGGGTGTTAATCAATCCCAGACCAAGTTTTTTCATGCAGCGTATTTTCCCACTTGAGAAAATGACTTCAAAGACATCTTGTTTGTGCAGTGCAATGTTTTCTGGCCTTGCTGGAAGTGTGACCACAAGAGAGAAGAACAATATATTTTCATGAGTCTTTTGTTTTCTTTTATGCCCGTCTAAAAGCCATCATCCTTAGATGTTTATGACACCCAGAGGATGATTTCCAGCCTTACCTAGAAAAAAATACATAACGTTCTGTGCTTTGTGACCAAACACCAAAGCTAGCACCAGTCATTTCTGTGCATTGTGCGTCTTCTAATGAACTGGTATTAATTTACAAAGCAAAATTCAGCATTGTTTTTAAGGTGTTTATAAATCAAGAACACAGATCTTCTTCTATTCTTTGCTGGCCTTCAGTTTCTGTATTCCTTATTGTCATTTTTTGTGACACTTTTTGCTTCTTTTGGGAAACTGGGGATGGCAAATGAGAAGAGATTGAATGTGACATGTTGAGTTAGTTGTTAGTGCTTTGACATCACACCCAACTGATAAAAAAAGACATGGGCGTTGCCCCACAATGCCAGTGGAACAAGTAAACAGAAACAGCAATATAGTCGGACATATGGTCAACTTAGGCAACAGCATTTTCCTCATGCTCCCTTTCATATCAAATGTTTTATGTTGTTTTGTGTTGTACAAGCAGATTTACGCACAACCTTGCATTATGTTGTCAGAGATTTATGAAGAATTGGTCTTTGCTCTATGTCCTTGCAGCAAAGACAGTTGTATAAATGCGTCTAAATGCCCAGCGAAAAATTATAGTTAAATGTAAGATACAAGTTCAGGTTTTAAAGCTTCACCATATTTATTTTTTTATGTAACTTACATTCTCAATATGACAAACTGACAAATAGAGCATGCAATGTGATACATGTCTTATTTACATACACTCTGTTCGTGGCAAGACATAGGTCACTTTGATTTGAAAATAGAAACTATCTATACAATAAACTAAGAATAGCTCTTCGAGCACTGACCTGAATTTTGTAAAAACAGCACAATTAGCACAATTGAGAACTGACCCTTAGCTACCACCTTCATTTCATCATCATGGAAGCACATAACAAATAATCTCTTTGTGCACATGTTTGCCTTAAACTGCTTTTACTTATTTCCAACAATGATTAGCTTAAAACACCAGTGTCAAACACCATAGAAAAAAATACAAGACTTAATTCTGTACAACCTGGCTGCACCACGGAAGAAATGTGCACGGCTCATCTGACCTCAACTTTGGAGAAAAATGGCCGAGAGTGCACATCAGAGTCTATTGCTTTCAAAGCGTCCACAAGAGTTGCTTTGACGGTTCTCCTTTCAGCTTTGGAGAGGTTTGTTTTGAGTTTCAGCAGGGCTGAAATGTGTCTCTCGCTGTGGATGAAAGAAGAGAAGAAACTCAGCCTTTTCATCATGTGACGCATTTATTGCTTTGCCTACTATGACAATCGTGATGGTGGTAAGGTTCAGGTTGCCACATTGAAACCACATACCAAACAAAAGAAACAACTATTAACATCTTTTTTTTGTTTTAGGGACAATTTTGCTGGACCCTTCACTATTGAAAAAATAAATAGATATTCAGATGAACCGCTGTGGCATTCTGGACTCTTTGGGTAACCAATTGAGAGTTAAATGACTGGCCCTCTGAGAATAAAACTACACACATATACCAAAAGTCTGGGCAGAGGGCTGCTAAGCCATATTTCTGGTAATTAACCCCATGAAAAAACAATAACTAGAGTTCTGTTTAAGGACTGATTTAAATCTAATTGGATATCAGATTTGAATTCCTTACTTTTAGTCTTGCTGATTGGAGGGCGTCCCCCTAAATTGAGTCCATGCTGACCGCTACATCTTGTTTCCAGTCTTTCTGCTAAGCTACGCTGATTGGGTAGTGGTTTTGTTTAAATTCAGTTCACAATTTCCTCACAGACTAAATATTTTAGAAACCACTTCCTACTGCAGTCTGCTTTCAGCTCAGATTTGTCTCACGATGCCTCTAACCCTGTTGCAACAACAATTTGGGCTGCCAAGCTTGTTTATCTCCATTATTAAATCATGTAAACTAAAAATGTCATGATGCTATTTAAACCTCATGAGCTCAGTTACACACTCGACAGTAGATCTTAAACAAATGAAAGCCCAAATACCTTTGTCTTTTTGATATGCAAGTGGTTTACTAACCCTAACCCTAAAAGAAGGAGTGTGGATATTACCTCAGGTCAGGATGAGCAGATACCATGGAAACTACTTGCATCTGAATGGCTGGGATATCTTGGAGTTTCAATACTTCCGCAATTGTGGTCAGGATTTCCTTCAACCAGATTTCCTTTGATCCCTACAGAGCAATTAAAAAAAACATTCTCTGATGCTTCTGCTTATTGTTTTTGACTTGTAAAGAGCGTGCTGAGGTTAGTTACAAATGTTTTATTGATCTCTTGTTTAATAGCAGTTGAATCACTTAAAATTCATTATTAACTCTGCATAGATTATTGCATTAATATTAAAATATGTGGTAAAAGTACTCCTTTAATGTTGTCACAATCTGTTTAAAAATGTTCAAATTTGGGCCTTTTTTATTTGTTTTGTTTTTTATCAACGGCCTTATCGGTGTACTATAGGCTAAATCGCTCTGAAAGATTGTTAATACTCACCATTTTGCTGAACAGCATCTGCAAACTCTCTGCATTGTCCATAACAGTAGCGCAAGCCCAATGTTGCTGCTCTCTGTCCTTCAGTTTGACGTCTCCCCTTAGGAGCCTCTTGACATACTGTACTGTCACTTCCTGATGAAGCTGGCCTATCAGCTCCTGAAAGTAAACCAGAAATGTAATAAAAAAATCACAATTTTTTATTTCTATTGACAATAAACTACTAAATAAATAGGGTAGACATGGTCTTTTTCTTAAGAATAAGTCTTTACCTCCTGACAGGGTTGTACTAACCCCTGAAGATCCTGGAGCTCTTTTTCAATGCTACTTTGTAGTTTATCAAACGCATTCTTTTTCAGCCAGTCGCTGGTTCCCAACTTCTGGTACTGTGGCTGCGTTAAAGAAACAAGTATTTATAACCTTTGACTTTCACCTCAGAAATCACCACTGTTCTACGGAAACAACAAAACATTTACTTCTTCATTTCCGTGTGCGTTTTGCCTGCTTACCTTGAGAACCTTGTGTACAGGGCTTAATAAATACACATGGGCGGATTGCTTCATGTCGGTCAGAACACTCAAACAGTTTTGCTGCACATCAGCTGTGAACAAGTGTTTTTTCCTTTGGAGGACATCCCTGCGAACAGGCCAAAAAAGGCATATAAGCTCATGGCAAATGTGTTCTGATGTCATGGTGCGTTCATTTATATACAATCTCCCTGTTGTCAGATCTGAAACGTACCTGAACTGTTCAATGCAGCCAAGGTTTGCCTTGATGTGTGCTTTGCTGTTGGATCTGTTTTGCTTGATGATGTCTTCCTGAAAGCTTTTAAACCTGCATGGAATTGTGTTTGTTATAATCAAAGTCTGAAGTTTTTGTTTGTATTTTTTAAAATATCTTAGAGACAATGATGGGTCTTCTTACCTCTGCAATAAATCTGTGAGTTGGCATGTTGTCGTCTGGGCTTTGTGTAGACTTCCAGTAGTTGTTTCAGCTCTTGTCACTATACCATTGATGAACTGTAGGCAGATGGAGGACAGCAATTAGGGAAGACAGCAAAGCATCTAATGCACCTCGCGTGGCCATCTTCCCCCAGAATGCTCATGCACTGCTAAACTAACTGAACCCAATAGTAAATCTTTAACAATGGGATTTCCATGTGAGACGTGCTCCCTGTTAAGGCAAGTCAAGTTTTTTCCCTCAAGAAAAAGTCCCGGTTTTCTAGTTGACTAGTCATCTAACTTTGTGTATGGGGTCTCTGACATTTTTTTCTTTAGATTTTTTTAATCTCACACCTGTTAATCTGAAACAGGCAGGAACATATTATGAACAACTTGCTTCCTGTTTTTCGAACTGTGTACCAGAACACTACACAATCTTCATGTGAAAACCACGCATGCATGTTTTTGTGTGATTTGTGTGATTTAGTTGACCTAAAACTCCTTTCAGTGAGAATCTCTCCAATGTTTTTATTCTCTTTAAAAAAAAAAGTTGAGTTGTCTGAGTTACCTGAATGATGTCATAGGCCAGATGACTGGTGTAGCAACCGTCTTCTCTCATTGGTTCCTCTCCTTGGCTCCATTTTTTTATATCGTTCTCCAGGACTTGGCTCATACACAGTGACAGCTCACTCTGAACACATAACAAGATTCCACTCCATTGATTGACGTAATAAGTGTGCAGCTTTTCACACAGACGTCATATAAAGAGAAACTTTTCTTCACAGTTTTATTTATATATTCGATAATAACTTAAGCCTATAGTTCAACCATTAGTCAAAGTGTTCATAAAACAGAAAGTCTGATCTCAAAACTCTCTTTTGATTTTGTGCTAAATATAGTATATTTGATTCAACACATTTCAACACAAATGGAGAGCTGGAAAGCCCACATCTGTGTAATGGCTCTACTGCGCAAGCTAAATTGTTACACAACATAGTTTAGTATGATAATTTGTCAAGTTTGTTTTGGAGTGTTTTGACTTTTGTGTTGACATCCCCAGGGGCTGAGACACTTTGGTTTCCAGCCACATACCATTTGGTATTGTTTTAAAGGTCAGTTGATATTTTTTGACTGTCTGACAGTAGAGCAAAACAAACAAACAATTCTCTGTGATGAATTAGTATAAGATCCGGTTACCATTTCCCTGGTGAGATATTGCTCCTCCAGGGGCTCCAGGAGTTCATTTGGGAGCAGCTTTCCTAGTGCTGCATCGTCGATCTCAGATGCCAGTTCTGGCTTTTGAAGGATTCTGGCATAGAAAAGAGATATGACAGATACTTTAATTGACACCCCTTAAGGCAGATTATCTGGGGAAATCAAGCGGATTTGGCAAACCTTTGGACACTATAAAGCAAATGCCATAGTGGATTTTAGTATCCTTCAGAGGCAAGACGGAGAAAGCACCGTTTTAAATGTTTTTTTCTATATCAAGACCAGACTACAAATTGCTCATTTAAAGTCATAACAACAACCTGTGACTGTGTTAATTGATTCAAAGCTACAAGATTGATTATCTTTTGTAAAATTCAAAATTTCAGGCAACACTTTCGCATAAATAAAAGCTAATTTAAGTGTTGACAGAGAGGATAACATGGCCAAAGACCTGTTGACTTAACAGCAATTACATTTGCAGAATTTGGTTCAAATTATTGTCTTACCCCGGATAATAGTGATTCACCCAGCGCAGGAGAGAAGTGCAATCGGTGTCCTCTAAAACAAATTCTGCAATCTTTTTGAGTCTCGCACTGAGGGCTCGATGATAGGCTGCGGCATAAAAATTACAGATGTCTGCCTCTGGTGGGTAGCAGCTCTTCACCACCTGGACCACAATGAGCAAATCCTCCTTTAGCTGCCTGCCCATGCAGTGGATGTCCGACTGGATAGAGGACTGCTTTTCCTTGACAAGCGAGACCAACAATGGGTTGTCCATTCGGCTTTCCACCAACTCTCGAAGGATGGAATCGTGACGCTTCTTCCAGTTGCTGGGACTCCTGCATTCCACGTGCTTCCACAGCTGGTCCTGCTCCTCCTCTCGGTATATGGCCTTCACGGCGGATGCTAAAACTGCTGCATCCTCGGTTTCGTCCGAGCTGAGAGACAAACTCCGCTGTACGGTCTCCCACAAAACGGTTTCCAGGGCTTTGCGGTCTTCAGCGAGCTTGTCCACCTCTTCTGCATGATGTTTAAGTGCCTCTTCCTCTGTTATCTCCCCAAAGAGGTGATTTTCTCTGTCTATCAGCAAAAGGCTGGCCTCGTGCAGGTGGCGTTCCTCAAGAAGCCGCTCAAATGTTGGAATCACTGTAGGAAAAAAACGTTGAAATTATAAGCTGTAACGACACTCTTCCTTTAATGGCTTAATTCCTTAACGGTTGTACGATATTGATGGAAATGGAAAAGTTTGATTAGAAATATGCCAATTACTTCAATCATCTAAAGTCTAATAGCTTGATGTATTTGGGAAAAAAATCCCAATCAATTTGATTAGATGACCTTTGGCCATCTGAGTGCCAGTGTGTCTGTTTACAGTTATTTCATAAAAAAAAGTACGCAATATGGAGCTTAAAAGTAGATAACGATGGTAATGTTACGCAATCACAAAACTGAATGCCATCTCTCACCAACTGGACGTTTTCCATCAAAAGATGAGGGCTGTTTATCTTCAGAAGAGGGAGTCTTAACATCAGGGTTGGGTTGCCTTCGAAACCTCTGAAATGTTCCTCTGAGCCACCCTCCAGCGGCTATCCCTCTTGGATTTGGGTGGTTGTTTATCCGGTCTGACAAGCCTTCTGATGCAGAGTGAATCCGCATGTTTGGATCTGACTGGCTTGGATCGCTGGCACAGGACCAACAGAGCTGGAAGGGTGCTGACAGATCTGAGCGTTGAGAGAAAAAGTTAGTCAGTAAGGAGAACAATCAACATGAAAAGTTGACTATGACAAGTCTCACGAAGGTTTGCAAGTTTGCTGATATTCCCTTAATTAAAAGCATACATGGAAAACATGACGCTAGCTTCAGGAATTGTTTTCAGGAAAGTTGCCAACATCCAATTCAGTCGCAATGAAGATGCAAAAGAGAGAGTGGCTTTAAATAATACCCCAGTGGGTTAACAAAATCTATATAACTATTTTTTTATTCACGAAACATAGTTAAAGAAAACAAAGACATCACATTCAGAAACAGAACAATTAATAAGAAATGCAAAAAAAAATTGCATTACACTTGTACTTTGCTTTGAATATGAAAAAAAGCAATAACTGTCATTAGATTTTATGGAAACTTTGTCGAGAGCATGCTATCAAAAAGCAACAGACAGACAGACATACACACAACTGAATAAGTTTTTTATCTGGCCCCAAATATAACTCACCCTGATCTCACAGTTGCTGCTCTGAGAGTGAGTGTACAGTGGGGTTCCTTTAAAGCTCCAACAAGCTCCTCCTGCTCTAAGGATGGAGTGCAGTGGAAAGTCCAAACCCCTCCTCCTCCACACACACACACACACACACTTTAATGCCATACTAATCTGAGACACCAGTGCGGGGGCAAGCGCTGGTCTCTGACTGAGATGGTTATGAAATGCAGTACAGACTGCTCTACTGACCATCAAAATCTGGGAATCCCCTTAGTTTTTTTTGCAAAACACCATTATTAAGCAAAAAAAACTACTACCCCTCAAGAGTGCAACACTTTAATTAACTTCATCCATTACTAAATTATTCACTTTGTGAAATGAACAGAAAGGAAAAAAAATCCTGTCTGACACTTTGCAGAATTTCAATGTTTATATAAATAGACGTTTGTGAAGTCTAACTTGCGCTCTAAAAGAGCCTCGTTGGTAGTCTCTGTTGCTGTTGCTCATTTGGCTGCGTGCGTGAACATGTTCTTTCTTCACAAAACAAATGACGTTGCTCAACTAAAAGGTCATTGTCTACATTGCCTTATAAGTAACAAACAAGCAGTTTGAGGGGCTTTAAGGTTCGTTTCACTTTTGGTTTGGCCTTTTATTTGTCATGGCCTAATCTAATGTGGCAAACAACAGCATCCACAATCTGCAGATCTGACAGACTTGGTTTTGTGGCAGAAGCTCAACACAGAGTTTTTGCTTGATGTTGTAATCCCAAGGGGCATTTGTGATTTTCTCAGCAGCGATCAGGTTACAGCATGCTCTTTTCTTCTGTTGAGTACTGTTGTTGTTCCTTTACAACCAATGTAGGATAGTCCCTGTACCAACAAAGCATTTTAAATTCTGAAAAAGATTGCAGTGTTCCAAAACTATGCAATAAACTGGCAATGTGCTAAATACTTTTCATGTGTAAAGCCTTATTAAAATTGCATAGCCCTCCCAGAGTCTGCAGATTTAACATATGGACTGTTCATCAGTTCAGTGACCTTTTCTATATTGTTACTAAAAAGCAAATAGCTTTCATCCATAAAGCTCACCATTGACTAAAAAGACCTGACTGTGCCTGAATGAGGCAGCTCGGTTTGGAGTTTTCTTACCTTTAAATCTGCCACATCTGGGAAAACGGACACAACACTTCGAAAACATCGAGGCGTCGAACAGCAAGGCTTACTGGTGTATTTGTCAGTCTGCAGCTGCTCAACTCAACCGAACTGAGGTTTTGATGCAAATAACTTGTGAGATCACTATGTTGGTTGAGTCTTCCTGCTTGCAAGTTTCCTGTAAGACTTTGAACTTCATATAAGCGTAAATGTAGAAAAAGCAACAACTCATGAGTATGAATTGTGCATCAAAAGGGTGATGCTGATAAAAGCTTAACATGTCAAGTGTATTTTTGCGGCAAAAGGGTATATAGCTTTATATAGTATATAATCCATGACTGTATTTCAAATAAGAAAACTGTAGTTTTTTGCTTATCTTCCATAACATATACATACTCAATTACACTTAAAATGTATATTTCAATGGCAGTTTACAACCATAGGACTGGTCAATTCGACAAACTGCTCAAAGAAATCAGAGCAAAGCACTTTTTTAGAAAACCCAGCAATCAAATGAGATGTATCACCTAAGACCACAGTCTAGTATATATTATTTAAACTTTAAATAACATTCTTTTAAGAACATGCTCCACAAACACTATTGATGTAGAAATAACCAGCTGTCACAGTTCAGTCAAACGATGATATTTTAAATAGTATGATGCTAATTGCTGTCTTTATATTTAGTTTTCAGTTCCTGTTCCTATCACCTGCCTGCATCCCGTGTACTTGTTTAGAAATAAATATCCACTGTGTTAGATTATATTTAATTTTTTTCCAAGTGTAGTTTCGCTCGCTTGATTTTTATTAATTATTTCATTTACAATTTTCTCTGTTCATTCTTGACCTTAGTAATGTTTTTCACCCAATCAACCTTTATCTATATTGCTTACTCCGAGCAGGGTTGCAGGGGATCTGAACAAGTCAACATTTTTCTAAACTTTTTTTAATACCTTCTCTTTCCTGCTTTTGACAGTTGCATCAATAGTCATATAAA
This sequence comes from Menidia menidia, assembly GCA_907169785.1. Classification (NCBI taxonomy): domain Eukaryota; kingdom Metazoa; phylum Chordata; class Actinopteri; order Atheriniformes; family Atherinopsidae; genus Menidia; species Menidia menidia. Next base: position 16,029,925 of record CAJRST010002224.1, on the reverse strand, counting down.
ATAAAAGATGGAAACCATTTTTGTCATAAAGGGCTAAGTTTTGTGTACAACAATAGAAAAACTGACCAGTTGATATATTCTTAGGAACTGTAAATTGGACTGCAATGTAATCTATCACTGTTGGACCTCTAGCTCTTAAACTCATGATATACACTGAACAAATATTAAATATTGTAGTGAGTTTTTTGAGTGGTAGTCATTTTAAATTGTTGAATTTTCATCGCAATTCCTTTAACTTTTAGTTTCCTCATTTTCAGCTGAGTTTCAATGGAAAAAGAAACTGATTGAGACCTATTGTCCATCAAGATTAGAAACCCCCTGCAGCTTTTCAACACTGGCTGTTTTTCAAAGGACGGCAAAAAGCGTTTGCTGTGTCCATGTCTGTGTGTCTGTGTGTTAGCTAGCTGTGGTATTGGAAATGAAGCACAAAGCAAATCAATCCCAACATTTCACACAAATTTGTGTTGTTATGTCAAGCCAGTAAATTGTCTTCATGAAGTTCTACGCAGACATAAAAAGGGGATTTAAAAAAAAGTGAAAACAATCAATCTGGTCCCTTCTCAGTTAGTGTTAAAAACTGACAAATGGACACTTTCAGAGCTCTTCTAAAGAGCTAAAGAAAAACTTTAAAATCTGTAAACTAACCTCTTTTCTCAAAAAGAAAAAGGGAGAGGCTCTCTTAAGATTTTTTGTAACTAAAGCAGTTTGTATGAAATGAGTTCAAGGGAGTGCTTTTCTCCAAAATGTCACAATCCAGATTGTTGCTTTGACAAAAGATATCAGTGTTGCTACAAGCCATACTTTGCAAAATGCACATGGAGAGTGAAAGTGAAACTGAACTGCTTGTTTTCCCAGCCAAACCAACCATACACACAATATTCACATCCAGACTGGATCCCTGTCTCTGACTCCATCAAAGGCAGAGAGAAACTTGACCCTTAAAGTTGATCTTTAAAGATTATGTCACCTCGGTCTCTCGAACTTGTCGCTTCACGCTACTAAACATAAGAAAGATCCGGCCATACCTAACCCAACACGGTACCCAGTTCCTAGTGCAGTCTATGGTTATCTCCCGCCTTGACTATTGCAACGCACTCCTGACTGGTCTCCCAGCCTGTACAGTAAAACCGTTAAAAATGATCCAGAACACGGCGGCGCGGCTGGTCTTCAATCAGCCCGAAAAGTCTCACGTCACCCCTCTGTTCATTGAGCTTCTCTGGTTACCCCTGGATGCCCGCATCAAACTCAAGTTCCTGATGCTAGCCTACAAAGTGCTTAAGGGTTCGGCTCCCGTCTTCTTGAACCCTCTTGCAAAGGCTTATGTCACAACTCAGTCACTCCGGTCATCAACGGATTGTCGTCTAGCATTGCCTACACTGCGCTTAAGACAATCAAGAAATGGTGGAATGACCTACAAAGCGCTACAAGAACAGCAGTGTCCCTGTCTATCTTTTAAATTAAATTAAATCCAATTTTATTTATATAGCACCACATCACAACAACAGTTGTCTCACAGCGCTTTCCACACAGAGCAGGTCAGACCCTACTCTGAAGTGAACCCAACAATTCCCACCCAACTTCAGGAAACTCTTAAAGACCAAAGCTTATCCTAGCTCTTACCCATACCTCTATACCCCGTGCTACTCTTTCTGCAGTTCCTTCTCTCTCTCTTGCTGTCACCACTGATTTTGACTAGGATTTTCCTCCGGAGAACTTATTGTTATGTTGATGATAACTATGAAATTGTGTCTACTTTGTGAGTCGCTTTGGATAAAAGCGTCTGCTAAATGCATAAACATAAAGAGCAATGAATTAAACGTGCTTCCTCATTTGAACATGACATAAGAGCCATCTTTTCATGTTAATGACATCGAAAAAATTAATCAAACAGACAAAAAAAGGAGAAGAAAAGAATCTGCCTTTACTATGTTCATGCATTTCTGCTTTCATGCAAAGTGACTCACAATGCAGATACAACATTACAGTTAACATCAAAGTTAACAATAAGCTACATGGAAGGAAATCCCTAGTCAGATTCTGCTAGAGATGACAGTGTTGATTTAACTAAAATAAGTCTTTCGTTAAAACTGTTCATGAATAGGATTTTTAAAAAGAAAAGAATATAAAGTAGCCAATGCCTGGATCGAGCATGTTTATTTCTGTTAGAGGGGCCAAATCAGGTTAAGAGGTTGAGTTGCAAAAACTGTATCATGTGATACATATGGTATTTTAGGGTTAAAGTTCATCTTATCTGCACACGGTTTCTGAAATGTTTGGCACCTCTTGTGTGCAGAAAACTACACAACAATAATTTTGACTTATCGTGCTGTAATAATTTATACATTTTCAAAAAGGATTTATATTAATTTATTTTAAGTAAAATATATCCTTGAATGGCCAAAAAAAGACTTCAGACTAAAAACGATTTAAAAATTCTCTTTATTTTTTTTTGGGATCAAGCTTTATAAGGTTGAGTGTGATGACATACATTTTGTTGTGTAGGATGTTGTGACTGTTAGGGTTAGGGTGTCAAACACTGTACAGAAGTCTGACAGGATGAGATTGTTAGAGGGCGTCTGTCAGTTCAAGATGAATGTACATTTAAGAAGGAAACTCTCAAAAGAAACAGCATCAAATATATGTATAATGATATAATCCATATTAATGTACATATATTCTTTATTTATTACTTTGGAAATTGTGAGATAAGAATTTGTCTAGCTTAGTTTCAAACATAGGTACAATCTAAATATGTAGCTTAGATTTAGACACAAGCAACCCTTTAAGAACTGGTAAAGATGGAGTTTGATGAGAGGAGATGTGTCTTTATGGTATGTAAGCGTTCACTGACGCATGAATCCATGTCTCTTGAGAAATTATGCGAAACACCACTCTGAAAAAATGAGGATTATACATTCAGTTATCATTTCTTTAGCTTCTGACTGCTCTGAGTTGCATTGACCAGTTCTTTAAAGAAATGATGAGGCCTTTACTAAAATCCTATTTTTAATAGTTTTAAAGCCCTTCCTGGTCAACATGTAGACTGATTAGAG
>CAJRST010002224.1:15977829-16011872 GCA_907169785.1 Menidia menidia | reverse complement strand
CAGTGTTGCTGCTAGTTTCACTGAAGGAGGAAACATGATCTGAGTGGGCTGATATATTGTTAAACAGAAACTTCTCTCTGACTATAAATGCATTTATCTAGATTTGAAAAGCCCTGCTCCCGTCTGTTATTGTGTCACATTAAGAATGTTCATGATGCAAAGTGGATATATTATACTTCTAAGCTTGATGTGTCGGTTAAGATTCCATGAACACTACCTGCCTGTGACCCACCATCAGTCATTCATCCTTAGAGGAGGTTGATCGTGGTGTTAGAAAAATATGCTCATGTTACCAAGCATATTCTGTAACCTGTTTTACTAAAGTTTTTATCCATAGGGAATTACAGATGTGTAGTTTGTGTATGTAAAATAAATGTGTGTCTTTACGCTGCAGTTTAATTATATCTAAAAATATTTTTACAATTTACATCAGAACTTTTGTCTCTGTAGGTCGGTCATTGTTCCCTCTTCAACACAGAAAATTCAGTAGCTTTTCTTGTCATTATGGAATTGTTCAATCATATTTTGTTATCAGACTTTTGGTTAGTTTAAAGCACTTCCTGGTTGACATGCAGACTGATTAAAGGAGGTGTGTCTTTAATGTCAGGAGGAGATCACCAGGAGCAAAAATCCATGTCTGTAGACATAAGAAGCAGAAAGGCATCTTGAAGAAACTAAGACTATACTTTCAGGGATCATTTCTTTAGTTTCTGACTTGAGGAATGTGCTCTTAAACAGTGTGGTCTCGCTCCCCACGATGATGAGGAAAGATGTTTCCTTCCGAGCAGGAAGCTGGTGAGAAGATCCAGAGTCTTCTTCACTGTTGGTGACTGTTCAGTGTTGCTGTTTGTTTCACTGAAGGAGGAAACATGATCTGAGTGGTGTTTTCAAGTTGTTAATAGAAAAGAAGAACTGTTGTTTCAGTGGGGTTGTTCTATGTTTACAACAAAACATTTTCTGTCAGTGGATGGTTCTTGAAGATCCATGAATCCTTTTTCCTTGTGACCCACTGTCATTAATTTATCTGTAATGGTGCTTAGTAATGGTGTGACAAATATATGCTCATACTGTTAAGCTGCTTCCTAAAGTTTTTAACTATAGTATTTATTTATAGACATTCATGCATGTGCAGTTTGTTCATATAAGATCAAACCGTGTTTGCACTCCAATTTATTTGTATTAAAAATATTATTACAATTTACATCAGACCTTTTTTCTGTCCATCGGTCATTGCTCCTTCTTCAAAACAAAAAATGCAGGAACCGTTTTTGACATTAAGATATTGGTAAAATCATATTTTTTTACTCAGAATTGTGCCTAATTTAAAGCACTTTTTGGTGAAAACCCAGACTGATTAGTGGAGGTGTGTCTTCATGTTGTGGAGGAGATCACCAGGAGCAAAAATCAATGTCTGTAGATATAAGATGCAAAAAGACAGCTTGAACGAACTAAGACTGTACTTTCAGGGATCATTTCTTTAGTTTCTGACTTGAGGAATGTGCTTCTAAAGAGTGTGGTCTCGCTCCCCACGATGATGAAGAAAGATGTTTCCTTCAGAGCAGAAAGCTAGTGAGAAGATCCAGAGTCTTCTTCACTGTTGGTGACTGTTAAGTGTTGCTGCTAGTTTCACTGGAAGAGGAAACATGATCTGAGTGGTCTGATCCAATTGTAAATAAAAGAAGCAGTTTTTAATGAAGGGTCTTTATCTAGTTCTTTATAGAAAAAATGTCAGCCTATTTGAAGGTATTTTTTTTAAGTACAAAAAACAAAGCTTATTTTGGTATTCTTTTCCTCTTTCAATGTAATCAATGCTTAAAGTGGACATATGAGTAGATAGAACCACACATAAACCGTTCTGCCTGTTCTTCTCTAACTCATTCAAGCGAAGTTCAGCTTTCTTAACCTTTCATTTATAGTGAGGACTTAATCGAAAACTAAGCAAATACTTCACAGTCACACACATTGTTCTTATCAGATCAGCCTTCCTTTCAGTCACCCATGAGCACTTGATTTTTCCCCCCCAAAATGATGTGTTTTATCAAGTGTGTTCAGAATATATTGACTGTCTCTCTAACTGTCTACACATCCCCCTATTCAAAATGAATACATTTTCTTTAACACATTACATTACGCAGTGTTCTACTTTTATACACTTTTGTTTTTTGTGCAGTCTCTCAGGCCCTCTGATACTTAAGGGACATGAAGTTGACATGATGCAGATTTCTTATGTAAACTTGAAAAGTTAGAGCCGATGAGGAGCATTCCCCCCCTCATCAAACATTTTCCCGTTCGGTTGTTTACAGTATGTAATAGTTGTGGTGGTTGAAATGGGCACTTGGTTCTATTAATTTACAAGGTTTCATTCAAACAGAGCTTTATTGGAAATTTGACTGTAGCTATAGACTTTTTTTCACATGAGATACCACTAAATTTACATATGAAACTGAAATGATTATGATAAGGGATTTTCATTACTTTGTTTTTTCTTAAGTGTGAGTTTCGAGACTGTCATAGCGGGGTCTGGATTTGTGTGCATTCCCCTTTCAGCTTTGGTTTTGTTTAGAGATCTGTAGTGTAAGCCTTGTTCTGACAACAACGTTTTTACTTTTCAATACATCTGCTGGCTGACCCTAACAGAGGAAATCTTCTGCTGGCTTACCCTAACAGACAAAATGTTATGCTCACTGACACTGACAGATACCATCTTCCAAACCAATTTTTTATTCATGACAAAATGAGTCAGGTTATACCTGAAAATAATGTAAGGATATTTTTTGTGCCATTTGTCCTCTATCATCACTGCCCCCTTCCTTCCTAAGCATCTAAGGCTTTCACAATGAAAAAATTGAGATCGAGTACCAGCAAACACATGTAAATACACACAAAAAATAAAAGACGGATAATAAAATACACTATAGACTCCATTATAGATCCATTATGTAAGACAGACAGTATACAGTAACACCATTATGTGGAAAACACAAAATAGGGGGAGTCTACCACCCCAATAAAATTGCCTACCTATCCCAAAAATCTCTGAAGTGAAACAAACACTGTTTGATTGAAACCAACTGAGTCTGTGAGTAGTGTAGGTTTTGTAGATGTTTTGTGTGTTGTTGTTGTGTCTGTGTGCAAAAACACAACTTAGTAATTGAGTGTATGAACCTAGGCCAACAGTCAATCACAAAAACATTTTACAGATTTAATTATGTGTTTTTTTTCTCAACAGTAACAGATTACAGTATATTATATGTTAATCTATTTCATGCCAGGGATTATACATGCTGTACAAAAACAAACGGCACTACAAAAAATCCTGAATGATCCTATGAAACATAGGATCATTTTAAATAAAGGGCTTTGGTATTTTACTGTAGGTCTTCACTTGTGTTAGGTTCAGTTTGTGTTCTACATGCCACCTACATGGTCACGTACCCAGTAATTTATTTTATCTAAATGTTACAGCTGAAATAATTTGTTGTCTCATTATTTATTCAGGAAATCTACCTAACAGTTACATAGCTGCAGACCGTTATACCAACAATTAAATATACTTCCCATTTTAAAAAACAACTTGCAAGGCTGAAAGATCAGGAAAGGACAAAAGAAATGAAGGTGCCACCTATCAATGCAAAAAATCAAATGTAAAAAAAAATGTAAAAAGATTGTTATTGGCCTGACGGATCTCATTCATTAGGTCTTATTCCAAAGTGTTGTTCAGCAGAAGAAAAAATCCATTTGTGGCTCTGAAATAATCCACATTTGGTGCTGTAGTGTTTTTTTTCTGGGGTTTAATTATGAGGTTTTGCTTATATAATCTCCATGTGCTAGTGGCATCTCCTTAGCGCTTTCCGGGGGGGGGGGGTGACTTGTGTCAGCCTGGTTAGATTACATAAACAAATGAATAATGATTGACCTTTCAAAATCACCTGAGAGAAAATGGGGTATTTCCTGTAAGTCTGAATGCTGAGCCTGCACCGTGCTTTTCGTGTATTTCCTCAACTGTCTGACGCTCGTACGCAGAGGCAGGGAAAAGGCAGGTTGGAGAGGCAGTTTGTGTTGGCATTGACCTCCATGTCCCTGAATAAAAGCTGGCTTCCCAGACTCTGCGGGGTGTCTTTTTTCAGGGCCGTGAGTTGCTGGAGAATTAGCTGATACTCGCGGTCTTTTGGAAGGCCCCTGAAGTAAAGAACGGCAACCAGGTGCTTCTTGCTGCAGAGGGGGAAGAGAAACATACATATTTATTTTTTTCTGTCCATAGAAAACTTGCACCCTAGGTGTTGAAGAACCGAAAGTTTATATGATTCATTCCTGACAAGATTGCAGTCAGTTCTTGTTTTGGGTAAATCAAAGGCTTTTATTTTGTTTGTCTTTAAATTCACCTTTAATTTACTTCCTTGTTTACCCATTCTCTATCTCAGAGAAACTATTTCATTTGTGTTTCCACAACCACAAAAGGGAAGCTCTGACAAGTTTGCTGTGTTGTCATTTTGGATTTTTTGTGTATGTGTGTGTATTCGTGTGTTGTGTGTTTTTTTTTTTTGTTCTTGTTTTTTTTTTACAACTGCTGATTTTCAAGAAATTGTATCAAAGCCCTGAATGTTTCACTCACACCTCACAGGTTTATTAGAAGCTGATGAAAAAAGGAGGAAGAAAAAATCATTCATTTTCAAAACCCTATGACCTTGGTCACTTAGCTACTGAACACACACACACAAACACACACACACACACACAAACCCCCTATCACACTAACTGTCATCAGTTTTTGTCTCTCACTCTCACACCATGCATTTTAATAAAGAATGCAAGCCTGTGTCCAATCATTTTCACTCTCCACACGCTCCAACTCAGCTTTGATTCTGAAATCTCTTTGATTCTTGAGTTTTTAAGTTTAAAAATGTTTTTTTTTAGAGTGTGAATTGCACTAACATACATTTCCATTCAGCAGGATCTCGATGAGTGCAGAATCGCCCGTTAGTTTAAGGTTAGGATGGCTGAAATATCTTAATTATCTTATTTCTGAGCGGCCTGTTGTACATTTTGAATCTGTGCTAACAGCGCATTGGTACTTGTTTCTGTTTTCCAACAGACAGTTGTTTCACATCTTGATAGTTACTATCCTGATAGCACTGAAGGTTAGCCTGATTTGTGTTAGCTCACTATTAACTGGATATCCATCACACTGCATTAATCTGTGCATATCTTGTATTTTCTGAAAGAAGGTACATATGATGACAGATTTCTCAATTTGCACAACAACAACTCACCTAAGATGGACTGTTGGCGACGCAGTACATATATATTCCAGAAAAAAGGACCAAAAAATAAACATAAACTTCATAGACCATGCTGAACCATGCTTATGTTAAAACTTTACATTTCAAATCTCAAACCTTGCAGGAAAATTGATAAATGAATAAATTAATTGTTTGTCTAAGGTTTTTATTGGACAGTTGCTAACTGTAAAGCTACCCACCACAACACATGGTTTACACATGTAAACAAATCAGTATGTGCAAAGGAATGGAATGAAATTAATTTCTCTCATAATCATAGGAAAAAATTACACTGATGTATTTTACACACATCATGCTGGTTTAAGCATTGTTGCTCAACAGAGGAACAACTTTTGTTCGGGGATTTTATCTTTCAACAGTCCCCATATTGCTGAAGATGGAGGATTTGTAACATTTTAGAAACATTTCAATATTGTTTTCCTTAGAAAAAGAAACTTTTTAGTTGTCTCTGGATGAAATAGAACAACTTGGAATAAAAACAATCTTATTGTGATTGTGATTGTGTGATTATAATTAACTGGATTTAACTTGTGTTGGGATTTAGTGCTTGGAAATAAAAGTGACTTGAACCATTTAATAAAATAAATGCTTACCTAAAGTCTGGATAGTGCTGCACTAGAGGCTGCAGGTTTTTCTTGATGTCTGCAGCCGTTTTTTCTCCAATAATGCTGCACAGCTCATGTCCCACAGAGTTGAGCCACTCGTGAGTCGACTTCTACACAAGATAAATATCGAATTGCAGGAGAGAGAAGGTGAAATGGTTTAGTTTGAAAATGTGATATCTTTATATGCGCAAAGATCAAGTGTACCTCCATAACCAGTCAAACTGAGTCACTGCTAGGACAAATTAACAACCCATCAATAACAAACAGCAATAGTTGACCAACTACATATGGAACAATGTTTAGACGTTGAATCTAATGGTATAGGGTTGTTCTTTGGTTTCAGACATTAACATGACAAAATATCATAAACCATTTGAGAAACAATCTCTTTCAATATAACTATAGAGACAGTGTGATTAAACTCCCTTAAAATTATTTATAATTTCACTACATGTCCTCCATTATTAGACTGGTGTTCAGTCTTGTGTGTCATAACAGCTAATAAATGTAGCTATAAATCACTGGTTCACAACCACATGAAGAAGATTCAAGTAGAAGTTTGTTACCATGTCTTCAAACAGATCTGTAAGTTTTTCCCATTGCTGGTTGATCTTGGTCGCTGCCTTTTCATGTTTCCGGTTCTTGCATGTGTAGTTATTTTTCATCAGCTGGCCGATATATTCCCTTACCACATGATAATGCAGCCGGCTCACAAATTCCTGACACCCAGAAACATGGGAAAGTAAATTCAATGTGGGATATTGCACAATACCATCCGAGCACTTGTTAGACAAATATCTGATTTGTACACACTTGTAGAAAGATTTTGGACCTCTAGAGTCAATCTTTTACCTTTTTTCTCACAAACTTGATCTGAATGTAGTTACACAGAAAAAATACTCATTCGTGATCAAATCAAAATGCGAGTGGACAGGTAATTATTCAGCATTTACTAAAAAAAATCTTTATTTTTGATTGCACTGACTTTCTGTTACATCCTCAACTCAGCATTTACACTTTCTCAGATCTGCATGTGCGCAAATCTTCCCAGTGAAAATTGTGAGAGCAGATTTGAATGAGATTTCCAGACACTCTTGCTTCTTTAGGTTTGAAAACCTCGCCCGAATCAATCAATAATGCCATTTGTAGGTTGTATTGAAGTTGTAACAATAAATGAATGCAAACAAAAACAGTAGATTTATACTGATCACACACACAGCTTGTTTCTTGTGACACTTATTTACCTTTACGGAAACACAGAAATTGCAAGTTCCCAAGATGAATATGAAAAGAAGAAAAGCATAGGAGCACGAGTGTATTTGCCTCACATGACCAACGGCCAAATCACGAGAATTAACACTTTTACTTCCACTTTTTCATTTGTATAAGCTCTGGCAAGGTTTACTGCTGTAAAAGCATTATAGTAAGAACACTAGCACTCAAATAACATTTCCAGGAATTTTATACAGGGTCTATAAATAGCTAGATAGGATTTCTTTTTGTCAAAGAGCTGAATAACCCTACTTTGGTTAACATCTACCTTTCAGATTAAACAAAAAGATTAGCTAATGGCACTTTTAACTATAAAGAGCTATTTTAGCCCAACTTTAACCTAAATAAGCTAAGAAAATATTATAAGAAAATAGTGCCTTAGAGCTGATTGATACACTGATTAAAAGTGTCAACTAGGATGGTTAACATTGAAAAAAGAACATGGTAGACAAAAGTTAGAAGAAAAATAATCTCTTCATACACATTACACAGGTTAGAACTTTGACCTCCAAGTTTGAGTTCAACTTACAAGTTTTCCATCCAGGCACCATATGCATGAATATTCATTGGACCTCACATATTCAACAAATTCCCTAGATTTTAGGTTCACGTTGTGGATGGCTCTACATTAAGAATGCCCTCTGAATTTTGATGAAATCTACCACCCAAATGAAACTTCACAAATAGAATGTTAATTCAGCTGATGATTCCTCATTTTATGGAGTTTCTCTTGTCATTATTAGTCAATGCCAGGAAATGGTTTATTTTTTAATTAAATGGGTCTTGGCTCAAGCTGGCATCCTGTCTGTAATGTTTTCCCTGAACACGCCTTCCTTTTCCTCCTCACCTGCACATTTGGAGGCTTCATGAGCTTACAGTGCTTGGAAAGAATGTTTATATGGTTGTAGAGGTGATTAAAGTCATCTTCGCTGGTTAGCCACTTTCTTGTCATCATTCTCCTCAAATATGGCTGGAAAAAGAAAACAGTTTGTTTAGATTACAGTTCGACAGTACCACATTTCAACACACGTAGTTGATGTAAATTATTCTTTCACAACAGTGCATTGTCATGAGAAAAGAGAGCCAGGCAGTGATGGGATTTTGTTGAGTTCTTCCCTTGAACCATGACTTTAAAAAGTGCATTTAATGTTTGTCGCTCCGCAAATTAAAATTAGAAACACACTACGCAAATAGATAACAGTCATCCAGGTAGGAGAGAAGCCTTCATTGTTGATGATTGATAGTTTTGATCTGAGTCAAGTTTGTCTCATTCAGCAATAAGTTTATTTAACCATATTTTTTATATCTGAATGTACAGTACTATACAAAGTGATCTCATATTATAATGCCAGGATAATAAGAAATACTTCCTAAATACAGTATATATGAGAGCATTTCTTTTTGTAAAATTCTAACAAGCCCTCTTAAATAAAGTTGCTTGTCATTCCCTTAAGCTCTCTACCTAAATACCTGAACATAATAAAGCCCTCTAAGATCAGGTTTCTAATAGGTTTTAAATAGTTATCTTCAGGTATACGCAGGTATCTGGGCTTCCTGAAGGACATTCCGAAACTGTTCTTTTTGGATGTAGGGCTCCTTTTGATTCAATCTCTGTCAGGACGATCCCAAACTGTCTCAATAATGTTGAGCTCTGGTCTCTGGAAAGGGTTTTTCTATCCACAAGACCAATTACCACTGAGCTGTAGAATGGCTTATTGTCAGACACCTTTTGATGATCAACATTTTCTGATGAGGCCTCATTGAACAGTAGATGAATCAACTCAAGGACCAGATACACCTGTTCTGTGTCAGGTCCGGTGGATTTTACCCTCTTTTGGATAAGCCAAAAGGCGAAAACACCATCCCTATTCAGATGGGAAATTCAGATTTCTTATTAGGTAGCTGTTTAGGTCTACCGTTTCTTATCCTCTGCTTCTTTTGTCTAGTTTCCTCGAATGTTTTAAAGATGCACTGCACACCTTGCTGTCATCTGCCAGCTTTTCAGCTTCTACCTCTTTTGTAATCATGTTGTTGGCGAATTAAAGAATACTTGTATGTCTGTTAAGCTGTGACGTATTAGGCCATTTTTTTAATGTGTTTTTGTGTCTTCCTGCAAAAGACCACGTGGACTGCAAGAAAGTCCTGGAAGAACTTGAAAAATAGATATCATTAAATATGGGGTCACGCAAGGCTTTTGCCCAGTATTGCCACCTCAGATTTCTCATTGCAGAAACATAGGCAATATTGTAGAATTACTTGAGGATAGGTTCGCTTTTTCAGTTCCTCTTTTAAATAAACGGCAGCGGAAATCATTGCACATGCTGGATTGCCAAACCTTAACATTCTCTTTGAACTGGTCCTCCAGGCCTTGTAGGAGTCTTTTAATCAGCAAATCCACCTCTTTTGTGAACTCTTCCACCTCACCGGGGCAGCTATCTTGATATCCTTTCATGTGCTCCCTGCAAGAGAAAGACAGAAAAAAGACCACAATTAAAGCAAATTGAATTAAAAAAATGTCAGTCAAGAATGTATTCTTTGAAAAACATTCTATTTGGTTTTCCCTTCCACATACAGGACGATTAGTGACCCCTTGCTCAATATATGATAAATGATAATTGCTTAGTCAGAGCATACTGGTAACTTAGAACTAACCTGTTCTAACACGCAATGTCTCTGTGTCTTGTTTATGCAACAGAGCTTAACCTTAATGCAGGGCAAATAGCTCTACTTGTCATTTCTTTTGATAATCTTTCAGACTGAAATGAAAATTGGTGTCTACAGTGGCTGAGTTTTTTTAATTAATTGGTTTTCAAAAACTTCGCTTCCTCCCACTGTCCAAAAACATGCATGGGAGGTTAATTGAAGCATGTTTTTTTCCTAAAAATCCAAGATAGTCATTTTATGTAACATTTTAGAAAATTAAAATGCCAGGATTAATGACTATAAAGTAATACACATATATAAAACAGTCTTATCTACTTTGGAAACCTTCTACTCTTTGCACTGACACTGTATTGTCCTGACAAAAATGATTAATAGTGTATTTAAAATGGAAACTACTTGCACGAGTGGATAACAATGGAGCTAAGAGAGAAAGTCATTTCGACTGGAATGTGGAGTAACTCAAACAAAGCTGAGAGTTCATTTCCAGAGATGACTGATGGAATTATTTGCAGTATATGAAAATCAGCTGCAAAAACTAAAAGACAAAGCAAGTTTTCTCAGATTATTCAATGTGATTATTACGTATTTCTAATACAGAACAGAATACCAAACTAATTCATTTATAGGATTGCGAAATTAAAACTGAAAACTGCCTGACTGAGCCAGAAAGAGTAGAGGGGGAGTCAACACAGGACCTTTTCTGCAGTAAGTCTTATAACTACATCAATGCTCCAGATGTTTGATGCAACCACATACATTTCACTGATAGACAAAAGAGTCAATTTAACTTAAAATGGGTCACTGTTACCTGCAAAATTTAGAAAATGGAATGCAAAAAAACAAAAAACAAATTAAAGAAACTTATATGTAGATTAATTTGTTGTTAGTTTGTTAAATCTGGGTGTTGACCCATATTTTCTTATTCATGTCCACTGATGAAAAATATATTTTTTCATCCTCCTTGCACAACCTTCAAGTTTAAGCAAGGTGCTTTGAGAAAAACTGAAAGCAGACATGCTTTCAGAAACATAAACACTTGAAGCTGCTGCAGATAAATCCCCTTTCAAGTGCTTTTCTTCGCGTCAACGAAAAACCACGCTTTCAACCACATCTGTTCCTAAATGAGACTGACATTTAGGAGGTAAAGCCGGCAGAGTGTACACTCTGAGTGCACCCTCTTTTCCTCCCACTTAAAAGTTCGCATTGCTTCTCACTTGCAAACCCGATTACTTGAAATCACATGTGATGACACTCTTTCCAAAGCCTTCTTTATTTCATCAGAATGAAACTTGCTCAGTTGAGAAATCATCTTTGAAAAAAAATCTTAACCTGTCAAAGTTATTTCTTCTCCATTTGAATCGGTTTAATCTGAGGGAAAAGTCTAAGCATAAAGCGTTTCCTAAGTGAGCAGGAATGTCCCGGCAAAAACATGACTCAGAGATGATTTATCCAACAGAGGCTGGAAAAAGTCTGTGCCTTTAACCATTTGTTGTCTGCCTTTTGTTTTCAACCAATGGTCAAAAAGCAGAGATTTATGCTCTAAAACAACTAAACAAAATTCTGCAAGTATACTTATTTAACTGTTTAATTTAGAACTATTTGGGATGATTATAAATCAATCCCAACAAGCAAGACAGCATATTTACACCAACACTCTTGTTCATTGCACAATACTTTATGCTGTGTGAGCCTGAAATCCCTTAATGTTTTTTTTTTCTCTTTTGCATGGGAGGCATGAGGCATGCCCCGCATTTATGGTCTTGGCAGGGCTTGTTGGCTGCACCAGTGCATCATGGGTATCCTCAGGAAGTCACGTGACTTACAGTAAAGCAGTGAAGCTGTTGATGTATGTTATCTGATACTCTGTCCAACGAGGCTCCGGCGGCAGAGTGCTGCAGTGCCTCTGGAACTCGGTTTCAAACCTGCAAGAGGAAAAAACCGACATCAGGCGGGGAGGAGGCACACAAGCTCTCAGGCAGAATTAAAGTCAGTTTTAAATGGTTGCTTATCTACTTATCCCAAAATAAGAATACCATCTGTGAAGAAGCAGATTTAAGCAGACTGAGCAGGTTTTCCACAAACCCAGGAGACCTATAAATAAAAGTAACTCTAAATACGTTTCTTGATATAGTTATGATAGAATGAATGTAGATTTATTTTGTTTTGCATAGTGTGGCTGTTTGAAAAGCAACATATCTAAAGGGCAATTTAAACTGAAAATTTCAATGCACAGCAAATATTTCAATTGATTATCACTAAACTTGAATTGGGTTTATTTTGGTGCAAAAGGAAGACGTCAGAAAACTCAAAATGAATAACTTGTAACTCTTAGAGTGCCACCCTTTCACTCAGATGGCACAAATGGAAAAACAACTGCTGTTTAGCCATGGGATACCCACAAAAAAGTGAGGCTAACCAGAGAAAAGGGTTCCAATTGCCCAAGGGGGCATAAAATTGGACTGTGGGGCAATGAAAGTAGGCCTTGTGGTCTGATGAGTGATTTACTCTGTTTCAGAGGAATGGGTGCCTGAGGGTAAAAATAGTAGCAGATGAAGTGATTACCCAGCATTCCTAGAGCCTCCTCTACGGCCTGATGGGGCTATGCTCTTATCTGGGATTGCTGCAATTGGTCGGGTTGAGGTTCAGCAACATTATGTGTCCAAAGGATGAGGTCAGCTGACTACTGGAATATACTTAATGAGCAGGTAATTCCATCAATGGGTTTTTTTAATTCCCTGATTGCGTCGGCATATTCTAAGAAAAAAAATCCAGGATGAATGCATTAATCTACAATTGCGAAAGAGTGGTTATGGAAGCATGAGATACCATTTTCATGCTGGACTTTAACCCCATTGAGAATGTTTTGGATGAGCTGGAGGAGGCTTTGTGCAGTTGTTGTTCCCTACCATCATCTTGGATGAAATCTTGTGACATTACAAAAGCTTATAAACGCAGTGTGTGGGCTATCATTTCTGTTTATTTCCCACTACTCTCAGCAAAATATTACTGAAAGTGAAGCCCTGAGGCGAACATCTCCTGCCAGTGTCCAATGGGGTCATCGCATAAAGTATCAAAACTAATCATTTTGAAAAAATAACTGCAAAAAGGGGAATATAGGAAAATCACATGATAAGATCTACATGTTGCAGCAGAAGTGCTTTAAGATCAAACCCTAAACTTCCAAAAAAGCTGCGGCACGAGTTCAACATGAAGTGAAACAAAGGTGAAATAAGCCACTTGTTGTTTTTGATGTGAAACTCACAAACCGCAGCTGAGAAAGATGAAGAAAAAGTGCAATGACCAACTCTTGATTTCAAAACAAGAAAGATAAAAGAGAAACCAAATTGTCCAAATAAGAATTTTAGCAATATGTCATCTGAAAGAAGCAAAGCCTATAAACCTTTTTTACTTTCTATCATAGGTAACGATCAACTGAAGAAAAAAACATATTGTTTTGGTCGTCTTGGTTATTTTCACTGTTCAATTGCCTTGTGATACTCTGATTCATTCCTTATGTTGCCATATAAGTGTGTGTGTGTGTGTGTGTCCACACTTTGCTTTCCTGGTCCACCCAAAGATCTGTGAAATGTCTGAAGTCTCATCATGAGATAAAAACTAAATGGAGGGGAACATGCTCACATGATTGTATGTGGTCAAGATCACCAGACCAAAATGTGCCAACTCTGTTTATCACACGGGTCAAAAAACCGTTGCTATGTTTGTTTATGTATGTTTTGTCTTTTTCTTGTTGATATCTATTTTCAGCCGTATTTGCACAAGATTTCTCACCAGTCACGAATTGTATGCATTGGTCAACATACACTCGTGAGCAATATGTCAGAACACAAAAACAATGGATTTATTTTCCTAGATCTTATGATGGTCAGATGTATCTAGCCTTCTTTCTTTTTTTTTTCACGCAGCCCATTGTATTTTTTAGGGACCTTTATCAGCTCCTATAATAGGAGTAAACCTCTTCTCACTGGATAAAAACCCTCTCTGAAGCAGCTGTATGGTCCAGATTACGTAATGACGAGTTGGACAAAACAGAAATCAATCACTTCGAAAACAGCTTGTTAAAACCAAACATTTTCCACAAAAAATGTTCACATAAAACTTGAGGTTAGCTCATACAAACCTAAACAAAATCCAAAGAAAAGAGTTTCTTAAATCTGTAATGCATGCGGAATTTATGAAGAGAATTTCATTCCAAATGATTTGATCATTGCTATTATTTACTTGTTCTAGAGTAGCAAATAGTGCAGTAAAATATTTCTTTCTGTTACCTCCTTGTGCTTCAATCAAAGGCGCATGGAAAACTATTAGATGGGACAAATTGAGTTTATGTCACTGAAGTGTTTTTGTTTTTTTTTGCTTCATAAATAATTCTGATCTTATTGCCAAGAAAAGAGTTATCTTGTGTGTTGATTTATGCTAAACATAACGAGTCACAATTCTGTGTTATTATTAGACTTCCATAATAGTGTATTGGATCTAAAGGTACCTCTGTGGGAAGTTTTTCAACTCCTTAAGGCAGGAAGTGGCCACTTTCTTTTCCAGATCAGCATGTAGTTTTCCAGAGTTCAGAATTACCCCTTTGATGTTCTGGTGAGAGAAACAGACAGTTCAATTATAAAGAAACACAAGGCTCTCTGCTGCCATCACCTGGCTATATTTTTGTACTACACTAGTCACTGATGCAGTCATTTAGACCTTTCTATGTCATTTCTGTAACAATGAAGCTCACAATATATATATAAAAATAATCTAGATAAGCACATCTTGAAAGCTGTCCCACTCAAAAGTTACGGGTGAACCTTGTTCTTTGTAGAAAATACTAATATAAACAAAAGAAAGTGGTGCTGGTCCATTTTTTGTGTATACTTATATTCCTTGAATAATAAAAAATTAAATCACTTGTTCTTGTGTTTTTTTTACAATTAAAGCTTTACTATTTAAACTATAAAAAATCAAGAAAGTGGAATATGTTTAATAGAGACATACGGTCCAGATGTCCATAGGAAACTGTGACATGAGAAAGTCGTCCTCCTTTTCCGGCTCCTTTCTTTTGCTCCAAATCAATTCATTTTCCAGCTCAATGACTCTAACCAGTGTACCCCTAAAATCCTCCTGAAAGACCAAAGAAGCAGGTTGCCATCATTAAAAAAAAAAGAAGCTCATTTTGCTAGGTCCAATGGCACAATTCTCTAGAGAGCTGAAACATGTGTCCCTAAAGAATGTATATAGATTATTTATCATCCCATTGGTTTACATTCTGACTATTTATAGTGATCCTAATTAATGCGACTCCATAATGCTGCCACCACCATGCTGCTCTCAGTGTTTGGTTTTTTGACACACACAGCATTTTCCTTATGCCATTTGGAACTCTAAACATGTTTATTTTCTCTTTTTTTCACTCTTTCATGAAGTCAGCTTCCACAGTTCCCTGTATAAAATGCTTAAAAAACATATTTTGAGCTGGAGCCATGTCAAAAAATGAACTGAATTCACGCCTTTAGGAATTCATTTGAATTCAGTTCTGTATTTTTTCTGGGCAGCAGCAGGGTGCAGAAAAAGTTTGAAATTGTTTGAACTAACACTGTTACTTAGACGACTTAACATCAATCTACTTGAGTAAAAAAAAGTCTTAGGCCTGAATGTATTCTGAATGCAATTGGAATATTCATTTATCACATTTACTTACACTACTTCAACATCATTTGGAAATTACACTTTCAAATGTGAACATCCGTATTCATTTGATCACTAATAGAAATAAAATAAATAAAACTCTTTTAAAACGCAGTGTTCTCAGTGGAGTCTACAGCACTACAGGCTCACCTGTGCTCTGCAGCAGTACTTCCCACTCAAATGCTCGAGGAAGCCCTCCTCCAGCAGCAGATCTGTGCTTTCCTCCATCATGTCTGGCTGCAGGGAAAGACTTCCCATGATCTTCTCACTGTAGGAGAGAAACCGGACACCATTCACAACATTGCCGGTTGCTGCTGGGGCCTGCTGGTCCAAAGCCTGGCCTCACACCGGGATTGTGCTGAGTATCATGATTTTCTTTTTGGCTCCAATGCGAACAGATTAGGGCAGTGAAATACATGTCTATTCCTAGATTTAACACATTCATCTGTTTAAAGGGTACAAAAAAAAACTTAAGCTGTCCTCAGCCTGATAGGTTAAAGAAAAGCCTATGTTGGTCGCATTATTACCATTATTACCATGGTTACAAGTCATTAAAGGTGCAACTTACTTATTATGATAATTACTGGTGAAGCTAATTCATTCAATTTAATGCATTTTGAAAGTGGCATTATGCTGCTCTCAAAGTAGAGCTGGGAGCTTTCACGTCTTGTCTTTTTTAATCATGTCACCTATGGTTTACACTAGACTCTGTGTGCTTATGGTGATCATCAAAGCCACGCTGTATTTGAAAAGGTTCTGCGGGCACTTGGTTCACAGCAAAGCTGTGGTGTGGATAGACACATTGTGACGCAATGACGAAATTCAGCAAACCACACACCACATTCCGAGTGTGAAGCAGGCAGAAAGTACTTCATGTCACTTCATAATGGGAGACAGTAGTAGGGGAAAAGACTGGCTTGTTAAGCGTTCATGAGACATTTTGCCTTATTTCACAAAAGGGTTTTCAGAACGAAAAGAAGCAGCTGAAAATCTAATTGTGTCTGAATGAATTTCTGCATAATGTTAGCTTTAAAAAGGCCCCAGAAATGAAAATAAAGTCTGCTAGGCTGCTCCCCTGTGAAACCTTTTACTCAAGATAATCTGAGAGAAATGCGACATGACCTGATTTATATGCTTACATTCTGCCCTCAGAGAGACATGAACTTCTTCTTTTTATCAGATTGTTTATTTTTGGTCCCCCTGGTGTTGTTTTAAGCATATTTTGGGGTTTACCATGGCCTGATTAATCAAAAGATGTCAGCAGTGAGGCTCATTTTTACACTGCTTCCTTTTTTCTAGCTATTCCCAATGCTGGTGCTGCAGTCCTACATTTGCAACATTAAACCCATTTGAGTATATAGACAGGATTTATGTATACAAAAATAAACAATCCACAGTTAACTGTGGATCTGCTATATTAAATGCAATGGTATTGCTTTAAGAACCTCCAAGGACTGGTACTGTTTCACATTCAACTTATTAACATGTTAGTAAGTATTTAAATTAGTCAATGGAAAGAGGTATACAATATTTCCGATATACGGACAAGCACACGTCTTTTAAAAGATCATGTCTTAGCAACTGTGAAAGTAGTAGATTAAACACAATGCTTCCATCCACATTTTTAAAACCCAATTATTCCTAGCAGGGTCAATGGGAGTTGAAGTCTGTCCCAGCTGTAATTGGGCAAAAGCAAAACGGAGTAAGTAAACCTGAGAAAGGCCACCAGTCACCAGTCCAAAACCGAATGAGATACAACCATTCACTCTCTCTCAGAAACAAAGTTAGTCTCTAGTTAGGCTAATATGAGTTAAGCCACCTCTCAGCTGGCTTCATCATCACACAATAAATGTTTAAATAATATGATCGCCATTAAAAAAAACACCACTCCCTACACAAATGTTGGCCGGTAAAACGTGCCAGGACAAACCAACCTTTTGTATTTGTTGTGGATCCAGTCCAAAAGGTGATACAGATCTTTCAGCTCTGTTGCCTGTTGCTCCAGCTTCTTCAGGTGTTGCCCAACGACCGCGTGGTAGCTCTTCACGTAGGTGCTGAAGACTTTGAAGCTGGGCGGGTAGGACCACCGCAGCTCCCTCTTCACAATCTCCAAATCTTCCACGATCGCTTGGCCGAGCAGGCCCAGGTGAACCGCCAAGGAAGACGCTTTGTCGTTTTGCTCCTGAGGAACACCGCTCACCTTCGCCTTCACGCCCTGGCGCACCGCATCTTTCCAGGCCTCCATCCAGCTCTCCGGAAGCCCTCCCGGTTCCTTGGCTCTCTTCTCCTCCTCCTGGATGATACGGGCCACGGGGACCAGTAGGCCCTTGTTCCTGGCCGGGACGGAGTTTGAGTCGCGGACTATGGAGGTTATCTTGTTCCGGAGCTCCTCGTAGAGAATGCGGAGATCTTTCTCCTTCTTGGCCAGCTCCGAGGAATAGTTGTCAGCAAACTGCTCCAGGTCCCGCTGAAGCTCCTGCCGCATGGCCAGCAGGTTCACATAAGCCTCCTCCAGCACTTCCAGCTCTATCAGCTTGTTGATCTGCATCACTGGGGATACACAGAATATAGACAAAATCTTTCAATGTCTAATGAACATACAATGTCACTGTAATCCCTTGCATCTTCACCAATCCCATATTTCAAATTTGACTCAAAACTATTTCTGATCAAAGCCCCCATCAGCTGCTCAAACTTACACCGTTTGGAGTTTAAATGAAAAATGGAGGGGAAACGTTCTGCTTCTATGTCGAGCATGAAGCTAAATATAAACCTCTGGTTTGGATTTTAGTGATCTGAGAATTTCGTACGCTAATTTTTATTGAATATTTATTGTATAACTCACTCAATAAAGGCCGCACAGTCTTGGCATTCATTTCCATTGTGATACCACACCCATTCCTTTTCCTGGAACGTTCATTTACACTTTTAAATATTGGTTCATCACACAATCAGCATCAGTTTACATTGACACATCTTCGATTGTGTTCAGTGTTGACTGTCTTTAGTAAGATGGAAAATATTTAAGCTTGACAAATAGTTTGAGATTTTCAGCTATTTAAACCAGTGTGGACATTTTTCCTTGTAGACATTCTGAATATCCTCCTGGTCGCAACATAAAAATGTGCATATTAAGTGTGTGAGGGCAAGCAGGTACATTGTACCAATATCCATCCATTTCCCCAGTTGGGTTGGGACTGGAGTCTATCCCAGCAGACAACGGGCGAGAGTCAGGAAAGACCCTGAACAGTTTGCTTGTCCATTGAGGGGCCGCACAAAGATAAACTACGACTACAAACACACACACACACAGTCATTCCAAGGGGCAATTTGGAGTGTCCAATTAACCTAACAAGTATACATTTGGATGGTGGGATATTGATAATATCGATACCAAAGTGTCTATCGGAATCGGATCGATAAAATGGGATTGATACCTTTGTTACAGCTATTTTGTCTTCTAAAGATTCAGGAAATTACTTGAACCGATATTCATATCGCAGATAACTATCAATACCTGTATTGGCCCGTCCTGTATTTACTTGGTATTGGATCAATACCAGAATCCCAAGTATCGTCCACCCCCTGTACCTGACAGTGGTGTTGGTGGTAGTTCTTGCAGCGTGTACGACTCCTCGATCTCTCCCATTGCTGCCTCCTCATCCTCTTCTTTTTGTGTCTCCACCGAGTCTTCAATGATGGTGTTATTCTCGCTACCCACAGGTTTAATTTTTCTTTTGGACAGTCTCAGTTTCTTAGTCCAGGTTGAGCTGGGATCTGAGAATAGAAGGCACACACATTGGTCAAATCAATTTCTTTTGGTGCTGAAAAAAAAAAGTGTGTTTAAACAATTTTATAGTATCTTCTCGATCATTATAGGTTATATTTGGTTTAAACTTTTACAACTGTAAAATGAGATGAGATAAGTGTTAATATGGGCCTTTCACAGTGGACATCTTACATTACATTTACATTATATAAATTTACATTGATAGATGTGTAAGAAAAAAAAACTGGACATAGACGTTAATAATACTCTTAATTCTACTTGTGAAGACAACATTTTTATTGCTGGTCCTTTTTTCCTTGTGTAATAGTTTTGGAAACACATTTGTGACATGCTTGCACTGCAGTGTGTGTGGAAAGAAGGTGGAAAGTACCGCAACATCAGAAAAAAAAAGCAATCCTGCTCTGCTGCTGCAGTCAGACCGGTCCTCTCCACCGGTCTTACCAAAAGCCAATGAAAATGTTGCTAACAAGGAAGGTGCATGGCAGAAATCCGTGACAGAAAAGCAGACTGCTGCTACTCAGGCTTAATAAAGGGCTGTTATCAAATGGATAGTCCAACAACCAATCAGGGTTTTCGACTATGTACTAAGGGCCAGACACAAGGAAAATAAAATATGAGCATGTACCGGTACTGGTCTAAATACAAGTGTGATGAACTTAAACATGTCTTCTCATCATTACTGGTCACTCAGGTCCTTTGTGATAAGATCGCTGTACCTGTATTTGAACGAGTCAGTTGTGTGTCTCCCTGTGGTAGCGTATCAGCGTGATCATCCGTCTTTTTCTTAAAAAAATTCGGGAATATCCCAGGTAGTGAGCTGGTACTCAGGCCTGATTAAAACAAAACACAGACAACCCCATCACCAACAACATTTCTCATTTGCATTTACAAGCGTGCATGCGACTTGGCAAAATTTTGTCCCAGATGAACTCATGTTGAAGTTTAGATGGCTGTATTTTCTCATTTCCGCCAACAGAACAAAATACAAGCGTTCGCTAGAATTTCAGTTAATGTCCGATTCCTAAAAAGTTCATTTCAGAGTATCCTGAGCTATCTTATTTGTATTGGATTAAAGATGTTGGAGAGGTAATAATGAAGATAGAATGGAACCAGTGACTTGGCTTTTACTTTGAATGTATGTCAGAAATAATGGACTATATATAAGAGAAATAATGGAATATTTATAAGAGAAATAATGGACTATATATAAGAGGAATGATGGAATACATATACGACTATGTCAATCATGGAAAGCATTTGAGATCGCTGCAGGGCAGATAAGGCTAGCAATCCCATCTTTAAACTTTAACACAATTGGAAAATCTATCTGATAGCAAAACTACGGGGGTTGGCTATGGGATAGATTGCCATTATGTGTCAGATTTCCTGTTGAACTCAATTGAAGATCTGTAAGCTTTTATCATAACAGTGCAGCATATCCTATTCTACTCCTGTAACTATCAGTGATGTCATCTTCTTCCAGCTAATTGTATAACTGGATACTAAAAGGTTATCCGATGGTCTATAAGAGCAGATGTTATAACACATTTCACTCAGAAAGAAGGACCTGTCAGAAAAACTATGGATGAATGCAAAAGACTACAAAACAAGGACAGGTTAAATTTGCAGACAAAACATGAGCAGTATTTTATATATCTAGGACTTAGTTCAATAAGTTATTCTTTACTATGTGAATTTGATTTTATATATTCAAACTGTAATCATCAAACTATGTACTTTTGTATCTTGCAAAAGTTTGCCGATTGGTATTATTCTAAATATTACTCTTGATTTAGGATTGTGCACTGTATGAGCGTGAGTGTATCAGTAACAGTTAATAATTAATCATCAATTGGAGTGACATTGAACAAAAATCCAAATTAAATCCAGTGCAAAATACACATAGGAATAGTCTGTGCTCACTCCATTAAACCTAGTGGAGAGTTTGAGAACTGACACGTTGGCAAGCTTCATTATATAATATAGCAAAGACTTTGCTACAGGAATGAGCACAAGAGAGCTAATAGTTCCAATAAGTTCTTCTTTTTGTGGGTTAAGTATTTAAAATAAATTCATTTTCACTCATTAAAACGCAAAAGCAAATTATCAGACTCTATTGACCTTTAGAGGGCATGTTATTGCACTTGTCAGCAAAATCCATTTCACAGTAGAATTCATGATATCTGTTTTGATACTCACTGGGTGAGGGAGGTGGAATTGGTGAGGTTGATCCCGTCTCACTGCCGGTTGTGTCTTTCTTGGGCGTGACCTCAGAATCTTTGCTTTTGGGCGACAGAATACCTTTTACCTTAACCCGCTTCATACTCTCTCTGAAGGTTCTCACAAGGCCTTGCGTTTCCTTCTCGGCTCCATTCGAGTTCACCTTCCCATTGCTCTGGTGAACCACCTTGTCATTCTGCTGGTTTTCCACCTCCATTACGCGTATATCTTAATTGCTTAAAATCTCCACACTGCGACTGAAAATACAAATAAATAAGCATGGGAATAAGCAAAAAAAGATCAGAATAAGAAAAGACTGCTTGCACTGTGGTCAGCGGCAGTAGGTGACACACTAAAGTAGTGTTTAGCGTTCTTGTTTATGGTCTGCAGACGGGGACATGTGGCTCCGTCTTGTTTACAGATAACACAAGATCCAGTCTGTGTAGCTCTGATAACAAGCTGCTACAAGCTGTGAGATTGTCTGCAACAGAAAAATTAAGAGCCGCACTAAATATCTCAAGTTGATTTTTCAACGTCATTTTCAGTTCTGCTAGTAGTGTACAGGTGGACTGCTATCAAAAAAGGATTTTGTGAACATTTTAATATTGCGCAAGTAAGTGGATTATGTTTCAAGAGCTGAGGAGGTGGAAAAATGCTGTTAATCCATTGGTGTCATAATAAAATCATAATAAAGTCATAAACTGGGTCTTGAGATAAGCAGAACACCAAACATATCAAGACTGTTGCAATGATTTGATTTTTTAAATGACTGTAAAAGACACAAGATTAACATAAAAGATCAAATGCACGAAAAGGAATACTCCTAGAAGAACTAGAAGGAAGAAGTGGTAGACTGCCCACAAGAAGTAGGAGTCAGTAGTCCCACAATTTCTCAATAAAACTGTGTTTTTCTACAATGATATATCTTTGCCATTCAAAGAGGGAGGAAAAAAAATACTTTTAATTTGTGAGAAGACTTCTGCAGTGCTTGTAATCATAGCCTTATAACAAATCTTTATACATTTTATTGTGTCAGGTTTTGAGCTAGGGGAAATTTTGACTGAGCCACACTGTCCCTCAAAGATTAGGTATCATTTTCAGTAAATTAGGTATATACTGTATATGACAAATATCAATGTACATTTTTTATATGTTTATGCATTTATCCAAAGCAACTTAAGATGCAGATATGACATTAGCGTTGACATAAAATACACTAATGTATTAGGGCATAACTAGTCACACTGTAGAGATAGAGGGAAGTACATAAAGAGAAAGTGTAAGCGTAGGGTCTGCCGCCTGTCGAGCTGGCTCTTCGAGATTTTCTTGAAAACTATGTTGTACAACAAGTTCAAGAAAAATTGGACCCAAGTAAGGAGTTATTATTTGATGCATCGGAAAAAACAAGCCGGTTTGACCTGAGAAGACAAAAGGTCTACAGGTAAAAGGTGGACGGAACCAGCTCTTGGGGGCCCCCTGGTGGCCAGAGGGCGCTAAACACTCACTTAGAACGCTTGTGTCTTTGGCAGGATCTTGTAAATACACCACGTAATTATACATATATCTTAAAAAAATACATCTTTAAATTACACGTAACTGTTCTTAAAACGTCTCTCACACATTGCAAATGAAAGACATGTCGCCTCATAAAATGAAAGACAAGGGCAAAATGATCAAGGTTTGTCGCGACCGTCACCACGACATAATATTATAATATAATATATATAATATAATATAAGAGCTATATGCGGAACAAGTAATCATTGGCTTTGGGATAAATCTGAGCCCAGGATCATATAGCCAGAACAGAACGCCGAAAAAGGAAAACAGGTACCTTACCTGTAGATCAGAGCTCAGGTGAGACCCGTATGAGAGAAGCGTCCGAGCTTTCCTCCTCATTTAGGCTATATAGCTTAAACAGAGCCTACACTTTCACTTTCTCTGCGGTTGCCAAAGGCGTTTATAAACAGACCACTCGTCCGCCAGGTGAGGTTAAAAAAAAAAAAGCGCAAAAAGAAGCGTTACAAAAAAAATCAGGTGCGCAGAAAAAAGGTGGCCACCTACTCAAAGTGTGACGACACGACAGAGATCGCCGCCGTAGGTTATTGTTTCATGTGCCAAAGAGCAAGTGAGTTAATGGTTAAACAGAAGTAAAAATTAATCGGGAATGGAGAGAGACGCTTTTTCAGTGACGCGTTTTCTGGACACACAAAGGGCCTTTCACTCCTTCGTAAATCAGGATCTGTTGACAGGTCGACTTTTTGCATCTGGAATTTGACATTGAAACAACCAACCTAAGAGCCTAATAATCTCTTTATTCTAGTCGCTACTCTATATGTAAGGATTTCTATGTTAAAGGCAGCGCCTCACGTTTTATTTAAAGCACAAGGAAATAAGTCCACAGTCACTTCTCAAGAAGTGAAAACTTAAGCAAGAAATCCACTGGGCAACATTTATCTGTATGTAATAAGAGTAGCAGATATATGTCGATAATTAAATTATAGGGACATTTTCAGCTTTAATGGCAATATAAAGAAAACCGAGAATGTAGCAGAATAAAAAAAAACAGCTGTCCTATATTTTATCATACTCAAAAGGGGTGTACATATCTGTAAACACATTTATTTTCGGGGAAATAAAGGCTGTTGTGTTACAGGCTGAGGAGGAATTCATCTCAAGTGGAATTTTGTTCAGTCTAATTACTTTCTGAGTTCAGTTTTTTTTTTTCAACAAGGCTGGAAAGTGCTACAAAGCTCCCAGTGTGTGATACAGTGTCATGTCATTAAAAGTAATATCTTTTACACTGGTTCCAAAGCAGTGTGCCATCTGTTAATGAGACCTCCGAGTTTCTTCTCTTCTACAAATAACTTAATTAAAACCTCTCCTCCCCAAACAAAAACAAAAAGAAAAACGCTAGGATGGCTTCGGGCATCTTTGAAAACTCCCTAAAATACACATGGACTGTTTCACAACTCACAAGTTAATTACCACTGATCCATTGAACACAGATTATTCTGTCTTTACATAAAACTGTTTCATTGATTGATTGAAGTAATAAGAGTTTACTGACAGTCCTAATAACATCTGTCTTGTCGTCCACTGACACTAGATGGCACTATGGACTACATTTACCTCAGCCCCAAACATTGTTGGCGTTTTTATATTGGTTTCAGTTTCAGTCTTTGCTGTCCTGAAATGAATTAAACTCTGAATGTGATCAACACGAGTTTTTAAAATGTTGTTTCTGCTTTTCGTGTGGGTGAATCTGATGTGCAAAATGAACCTTTCAAGTCCATCTGAATGGCGACCTGACAGAGCAACAGCTCTCTCCTCTCTGTTTGTGCTCGTTCAGGAGTCTGTTTGTGTGTGGAATAGTTGGTGCGGAGATGTTAGAAGTGTAGAAATGAAATGAAAACAGGGCATGTAGCTACAGTGTCAAGAATAATTTAAAAGAACCTTTTCTGTGAATCCATGTTAATCTCTATATTGTAATGTCCGCAATATCATTTTCAACCTCAAAGCATTCATACATCAGCTGCTACCACAGAAAAACATTGATCAATGTTCATATGGATATCTCGATGTGTAAAAATTACATTTTTGATGGATTATCAGAAACAGCTGCCTCAATCACATCAGCATATTCTTTAATAATGATCACCCAAATCAAGCTGTCCTTGGGCAAGAAGTGGCTTATACCCTGGTTTATCTCACCCATTTTCACAAATCCAAAGCATAATTCCTAGCTGGACCATAGCTTATTAATACATTTTTGTTTTCCAGTGACACAGGCTGAGACAGTACATTTGCATATTTACTCTTTTATTTTCACCCTCATTGCGGTTTCCCACCTCTCGGCATCCTTTATTCTACTGATAGTGTCGTGAATTTGCTCGGGTTGTGTCTACAGTCCAGGGTTTTTTTCTTCTATGCAGCTGCTTAATTCAGCAGCAGCTCTGCACAATGGCTTCTATTAAGCATGAGCATTAGATTGGTGTTGTATGATGAATAGAAAAAGCCGTGGTAAGAGTGGCGCATGTGTGCAAAACCAGATGTTCACAGCAGGCCAGGCTCTAACGCAGCCCAATGAAAGCCTGTGCATCCCATTGACCAAACTAAACAGATTATTTGGAGATATATATTGGAGAGAGAGAGAGAGAAAACTGGCCCTGACATATTTCCTCTGGTGTCCTTTCATTCAAATGTTCTCATGTCTGTTTAGTTGATTGGCATTTTGTTACCACAGCAACAACTGCAACCGACGGGTAGTTCCACTAGTCAGTGAAAAAGTTAGAGGAGTAAAAACAACATTGAATGATATACACTGAAATTTTGCACACATCTGAGAAGTGAAACAACTAATTTCCATATATTTACCAAGTCCATATTATTTAGAACTGTACGGCAATAAAAGGTTCAAGTCAGTCCCACAGTATACCAGACATTAAAAAATACAGATACACATACAAACATATGTACAAAGATATAAAAAAATAATATAGATATTATCAAGCAAACTATATTATATTAAACAATCATGCAAGAGTCCTATGTGCATCCAACAAGTCTGATAGTAATAGTTACAACACATAAACTATTGAGAAGAATGCAACACAATACCACACACATGTACACACACGGTTGTTGGCTTGGGAGAATATGAAAGATTTGAGTTTGCTTTAGAGTGGAGACCCAGTAAGAACTGACCTCAGGTCAGAAAGCAGCTTGTTTAGAGCTGCACACCATAAACTGAGAGCAGGCTCAGCTTACTTTAATCTGAGAACAGCTAAAAGGTCTGCAACGATGACCTTATTGGGCGAGAGACTGCGAATGTGTCAGAGTTGCTCTCAAGATCAAGCATTAAGTAGTATATGGTGTGTGGACGGGATTTGAAATGAATTCTTTACTGAGCAGTTGAAGGGGCTTCAGCAAGGGGGTAAAATGTCTCATTTCCATGTGTGCTTAGCTACTCTGACGGCTGCATTTGGAATGAGTTGAAAGTTGTTGTTTTTTTTAAGATCCTGCCAATGCATTCTTGCAGTAGTCCCTCAGTATAAATACACAAACCAATCTCCTGGAGTCAAAATGGAATGTGACTTTTATAACGCTGGGAAATCCTGGAATCCTGCGATCATCAAGAACGGCTTTATGAATTCATAGAACCACATCAAAAATGCTGCCAAGGACTGTCTCACTGTGTTATAAGCTATGAACTGATTTTCTGACTCTGACTATTCAGTCCAGCTGCCTTGTTTCTTCCTAACTTTTAAATGTTTCTTCACACCGAGCGAGACATGTCATCAAAACAATTGGCAAAGTAAAATGATATGGATCATATCAGCTGCATATGAATGAGAAACTCTCTCTCTTTGCTAATTTAAAACGACCGACTGAAACACAGAGGAAAACTCCTGCCATTTAGGTATGATGAATACCAATTAGGAACCTGGCTTGTTAAACCAACTGAATAATGGATTTGAATGTCATTATTAACAGTGTCATATGCAGCAGTGCGATGAAGCTGAAATAAAATGGAGATTCTCTTTGAGTTACCGTGGCTCATGAGTGATTTAAAGGGCTGTTTCTGCACCATGGTCGGTGAATACTGTCATTCAAAAAGATTTGCCTGCTTGGAAATAGATTGACGCAGAGATGGTTTACCACTGGAAGCTGCTCATCAGATCACTCCATCAGGTGAATGCTTCCTCTTATTTTTGTTTTGCATGTCAGAGTGTGGCATGCAAATTTTTTGCAAAATCTGCTGGGTGGAAAAAAACAAAACCAAACAAAACCCAGATGGGTTACCTATTCAGAAAATCCTATGATATGAAACTGACCAGTCCACCTGTTTGCGATCCCAGTGTATTCACGTTATAGGACCTTCGCCTTTTAACACTGATTTTTGTTTGTTGTTTAGTATTTTACGAAGAAACAAGATTTACAAGAAACTGCTCCTTGATATTCTGAAATGACTGAATAATTTCTACTACCATTAAAAAATGCTCATAGCCATGCTGATGGGTTAAAGTGTAATGCATAAATGAATAACAGCAAACAGATGTAAGTTGAATATGATATTTATTGGACAAAGTCACCTAGAAATGACGTTTTAAATACTGTATGTATTTAAAAAGCTGGTGCTTTTGGGATGGTACCCATCATTCTTCTTCCTCCAAGCACGGTTAGTGGAATTATGACCAAAAAGTTCTATTTTGGTCTCATCGGACCACATGACTTTCTCCCCTGACTCCTCTGGATCATCCAAAATGGTCATTTGCAAACTTAAAATGCGCTGGTTTAAGCAAAGGAAACCCTTTCTGTGCCATGCATGATTTCAAACCGTGACATCTTCATTGAGACCCCACGAGGTGCCCCAGTCCGAGGGAGATTGACAGTCATGCTTAGCTTCTTCCATTTTCTAATGATTGCTCCGACAGTGGACCTTTTTCACCGAGCTGCTTGGCAGTTTCCCCGTAGCCCTCTCCAGCCTTGTGGAGGTGTACAGTTTGGCCTCTAGTGTCTTTGGACAGCTCTTTGGTCTTGGCCATGTTAGTAGTTGGATTCTTCCTGATTGTACGGGGTAGACAGGTGTCTTTATGCAGCTAACGACCTCAAGCAGGTGCATCTAATTTAGGATAATAAATGGAGGTGGACATTTTTAAGGCAGTCTAACAGGTCTTTGAGGGTCAGAATTCTAGCTGATAGACAGGTGTTCAAATACATATTTGCAGCTGTATCATACAAAGAAATAGTTTTAAAAAGTCATACATTGTGATTTCCAGAGACCCCTCCATGATTTCTAAGTGGGGGAACTTGCAAAATAGCAGGGTGTTTAAATACTTATTTTCCTCTCTGTAGGTGATCTCCAGTTTGCTTATTCATATGTCATTTACAGCTAAAGGAGAAAAAAACATCTTAAAGTTTATAAGCCGGGAATTTCATATAGGATTCCATAATTTCTGAAGTTCCAATTTGGGAAAGCCTTCCCATATATATATATATAAAAAAAGACTTGCTACATGTACTATTACATAAGGTAATGTGTGGCTGATTCAAAAAGCAGATGAAAGTGAAAGCTGCAAG
The DNA here is from genome assembly GCA_907169785.1 of Menidia menidia. Classification (NCBI taxonomy): domain Eukaryota; kingdom Metazoa; phylum Chordata; class Actinopteri; order Atheriniformes; family Atherinopsidae; genus Menidia; species Menidia menidia. The sequence goes on along the minus strand of CAJRST010002224.1, from coordinate 15,983,244 downwards.
GCAGAGCAAGCAGAAGATAAGCTTTTTAAAAAAAGGAAAACTGAGAATGTTTAATTTGTTATGCCACGTTTTGAAGAAATCTGAAGGTAACTTGACTTCTTAGGATCTGGCCTAATCAGTCGACCAGGAAATAAAAAATCAAACTAGATTTTTGTTGTTTTTCCATATTTTCCCTCTTTATGATCATCGAATGAATAAGGAGAGAGAGAAAGGAAATAATTAATCCCACGTATGGAGACATAATGAAGAGGAGGGTATCAGACAAAAGGAAGTTCCCAGTAGTCTGTTACAGACCAACATTAAACCATAAAAACTGGAGCATGTGTCTGAGACCCAAGTTTCCTACATAGACAGACAAAAGTTATAACTATTGGAAACATAAAGTTTAGCATATAACTGTTTAGAATATCAGGGTAAAAGTTATTTGTGTTGGTAGTTGTTATGTTGTATATATTTTAGGTTTTATGACCCAATAAACAAGTGACGCATTTTATTTTCCACATATTTAATATTTCATTTGCAACCGTGGTAACCGTGGTAAGAAAACCCAGAGATGTTTGGACGTAGCTAAGGCCCTGATGTGTCAACATCCCAACAACGCCCCTGCACTCCCTCAATCACGTTCGGGAACCGTTTGGCATGTTTCTCACTGCGCACTACTTAAGAGACCAGTCTTCAGCTGACAGCCTCTTTGTTATTGTGCTAGTTTCACACCCCCCCACGCAGAGAGAGACATGCATTACCCATATCAGTGTGCGGTGTCACTTTGTACCCATGGGCAGCCCTGGAGTGAAAAGGAATGTTGATGTTGTTGCTCCTCATTAGAATGCACAATACGACCCTACCAAGACAAAGACAACATGAGGTAAACCCAAATTATTTCGACACAATTTTCCATTTCATGGGGAGGAAACTGTGCAGTCCTCTCATGGAAAACAAATCTGTTATGTTTGTCTGTCAGCAGCTTGATTTAAAGGTGACCCAGACTGTTGGAAGGGTTTGTTCCCCATCAATCAACAGTTACAACATTTAGGACGTCACATGACAGAGTCCCAAAACTGTTGTTGGTCAGAGCTCTCAGGGCTTTTCACTGTCCTGACCTGCTTTCTGGAGAGAGTTGAAGCAATTCAATCAACATAGCAAGACTGTGCGTTGCATCTGATGTGCCCATCTACATTTCTTATTTACTGCACCAAATTTCACTGCCTCTTCATTTGCATTCTTTATTAATGTTATCATGTCGCTTTGAATTCATATAAAAATGTTTCCACCTCAGATCGGTTAGATCCAAAAAGCTAAAGTATATTCCTTGGTGGGCAGAATAAGATAGAAAAAACGTACAAACTTCCTCATTAACATACTCAAGAAGACTGTTTTTGTTTTGCTCCAACTGATTTTCAGCATTGAGTTTGGATTTAGAGATTACAGGTGAAGATCTGTAAAAAAGCAGATTCTGTTTAATTGAAGAAGAGATAAAAAAACAGATATAACCTAGATGGATCAGTTAGTGGTGTCAGGAAGTGGTTATAAAAGGAAAATCCAATTAAACGTTTAGACTTTCAACTTAAAAAAGGGTTTGGGCCCATGACCAATTTGCATTGAATGGTTAACTGAACTTTTTTTTTCTTTTCTTTGCAGAATTTCAAAAGATAACTTGTCCATAAATATACAGTACATAATATTACAATTCCGGGGAAGTTTCTGTATGTGAGGGCCAAGGCAGAAAATCACTGATGAGGGAACCCATAGATATACTCTGCCAAGTTGTCTGACATAAGCTCTTCACAGATGGGCAGAAATATGGTGGGAACATACTCTGCTGTCACAAGTCACTTTTTCAGGGAGAGAAAGATCTGAGTTCCATGTGTGAGGAAAAAATAAACCATCTACGCTGTTATAAGAGAAAAGTATAAATGGTAGTGTCTGTGATGGTATCATGGTGCATCAGCATCTTATGTTTTCGGTGATTTCAATAGGTAAAAAGGGAACTGACACAGAAATGTATTTCATAAGCTCTCTCACTAGGGCAATGCCAAACACCCTTTTGCACAGCAGAGCTACAAGGCTTCATATACACAGTTTGTGTGCTTGACAGGCCTACATGTAGCACTGAAAATGAATGATTCAGCCTGAAATCGCAGACAAGATAACAGCGACCACCAGCTGCTCAAACATTAGATTGAAAATGGAAAGATTTGTTGTCGGTCCAAGGAAATGTATCCTCAGTTTCCAAGCATAATAAAAGGTAGTAGTTAACGTGACTCAATCTACTACATTTTTTGTGTATGCTGATAGTCTACATATTTTGTTTTTGCACTTTCTAAATTCAATGCAACTGAGTTACTCCTTATATTTACCAAACACTGACAGCTAAAAGAAAAAAAGATCTTCAGATTTTGTTTTGAAAAGAAAGGATCAGGTGGGGTTTCATTCTGAACTGTCAGATGGAATTTTATTAAAATAGGTTAAGAGGGAATGTGGAAAGGAGATAAAACAGATACACTGAAAGAGAAAAAGGAATAGCACACGCATATGTTTGTTTATGAAAGCCTGTTTATGAAAGCCTGTTGCAAAGACATTTTATTTGTCTCTCCAAAGACAAAGATAAAACTGTCTGACAGATATTGGATTGTATTTTTGCCGCAACAAGGGTGATTCCAAAAGAGCTATTAGCTGAAAACTTAGCAAACATCAGCATATTGTGAAATGTGTCCATACAAAAAATCTGACAAAGCTGTCCATGTGAAGGACAGAAGAAGAGGCAGCACATCTGACAAATTGTCTGAGATGACCAGTAAAAGTAAGGCAAAGTCATAAGGAAATAGGAAATAATCCAGCAATGATCTGTCAGGCTCGATAGTTTTTTCATTGTATTAAAGATTTTTTGTATAACTAATGACTGGAAACTGAATGCAATAAAAGAAAATGGACGTAGACAGAAAAAAATCAAATAAAATCTGTGTGTCATGAGCAAAGCGCGTGTCAGATTTGCACACATTTGTCAAATAAGACATCTCATGTGACAAACTATTTGTTTTTAGGGCAAATATACATGGTTAAAGTTATTCTGAAAAGGAAGAACAAAGGAAATTTGAGGGAAAAAGACTGAAAAACAAGTCCTGTGCAATTTTCCTCTTGTCACACTAGCTTTGAATATGTTGAAGGTTGACCCGCTCCCAACCTACACGAAATGTGAGCACACACCACACAAACAACAAGCCCGAGAAACATGGGCCTTGGGCTCTCTTCACAGAGCAGGCTCGCAGATTACTTCTCATGCCCTGATCACTAAAAACATCAACCCCTATCTTTATCTTCACCACAATACCAGCCCGCAATACACACACATTCCCACAACTTCTACCCCTCTGCCTTTTTCAGAATACACATTTTCTTTGCTTCAGCTTCCCCTGACATGTGCTGCTCCTGTGTCATAGTGAAATGTTGTCAGTAAGTAACACCTCTAAAAAACATCATCATATGTCAACCATACTTAGGTTATGATATTTTAGAAATTACTGCTGCTGGTTCATCCGCTTCCCACATGCTTGAACCAGCAGCAACGGAAAATAGTCCCAAACAAATTGATGAGTCGCTCCTCTTTGATTCATTTGACCAAAATAAGACTAGATTTCTGACCTGCTTTTTCAAAATTTACATCCCTCATGAAGCCACAGAGAAGATGGAGACTCCAGAGTTCATATGTTATTTAGCAAATTGTTGTTTTCATTGATATGATACTACGCAATTAGACTGAAAAGTCCCAAACATCCATAAACATGTCCAAAAAACTTTTAATATATAGGACGGCATGGTTGAATACATGTATTATCAAAATTTAACTAAAAAACAAGAGATACGCTGATGCTGAGTTTCACACCAATTTGCACATTCCATATGTCACGGTGGTGATAATAAAAATCCCACTTTAATCAGACTTCCCTCATTTTTCTTAATAGGTGAAATCAGCAAGGGATCTTGGCTGTCCCACCTGCAAACACCTGTTAAATCTAATGCTTTCAGAAAAGTATCTTAAAGCAAATAAAAAATTAAAAAAGAGAAAATATGTGGATAAATACACACATGTACATGTATTTACAGTGAAGAAAATAAGTGTTTGAACACCATCTGTTTTCCAAATTCTCCCACTTAGAAATCATGGAGGGGTCTGAAATTGTCATCGTAGGTGCATGTCCACTGTGTGAGAAAAAAAGAAATCCAGAAATTACAATGTATGATTAATTAACTATTCATTTGTATGATACAGCTGTAAATAAGTATTTGAACATCAGAAAATCCACGGTAATATTTGGTACAGTAGCCTTTGTTTGCAGTTACAGAGGTCCCACTCCTCTGTCCCATGTGCAGAAAAACTCCCCCAAAGCATGATGCTACCACCCCCATGCTTCACAGTAGGGATGGTGCTCTTGGGATGGTACTCATCATTCTTCTTCCTCCAAACACATTTTGTGGAATTATGACCAAAAAGCCCTATTTTTGGCTCATCGGACCACATGACTTTCTCCCACGACTCCTCTGGATCACCCAAATGGTCATTGGCAAATTTGAGATGTTCTGGTTTAAGCAGGGGAACCTTTCCGTGTCATGCATGATTTCAAACCATGACATCTTCATTGAGACCCCACAAGGTGAGATCTTGCATGGAGGCCCAGTCCGAGGGAGATTGACAGTCATGTTTAGCTTCTTCCATTTCCTAATGATTGCTCCAACAGTGGACCTTTTTTCACCAATCTGTTTGGCAATTTCCCTGTAGCCCTTTCCAGCCTTGTGGAGGTGTAGTTTTGTCTCTAGTGTCTTTGGACAGCTCTTTGGTCTTGGCCATGTTAGTAGTTGGATTCTTCCTGATTGTACGGGGTGGACAGCTAACGACCTCAAACAGGTGCATCTGATTTAGGATGATAAATGGAGTGGAGGTTGACATTTTTAAGGCAGTCTTACAGGTCTTTGAGGGTCAGAATTCTAGCTGATAGACAGATGTTCAAATACTTATTTGCAGCTGTATCATACAAATAAATAGTTTTAAATCATACATAGTGATTTCTGTTTTTTTTTTTAGATCATGTAGGGTGTTCAAATACTTGCTTTCCTCACTGTATATGTACGTGTGTGTACGTGTATTTGAATTTATATGTGTCCTGACCAGTGTTGAAGGTGCTCTTTGACATCACAAGCCCTCTTTTAAAGACCGATCCCCGCCTCGCTGCTGCATAGTCCTAACATCAAACGCTACTTTGGTCTCAGATGTATTTTTATCCTGTCAGCGGCCCAGTCTCATTGCCCCTACTGCCCCCCCACCCACCCCCCACACTTCCCTTGTACACAGTGAATAGACCCTTTTTAAAGATTTCGTCTGACCACTTCCTTTATTCTTCCCCGCTGATGGCTAATTGAGGT
>CAJRST010002224.1:15938261-15977819 GCA_907169785.1 Menidia menidia | reverse complement strand
AAATAAGCACTTCCTCCACAGTGGTTCCCAAAATAAACCCCCGCCCCCGTGGCTTGATTGCCACACTCCTGAGGGCCGGGTATCCCAGCTGTGAGACGAGCTGTCAGAGTCACTCTTTCTGAAACACACTCACCGACACGCTGCAACTCTGTTACTTATGTATAGGACATTATGATCTGATTACATTTCGAAATGTTGTTTTCTTGTCATGCTTCAACACCACAGCCGATGTGCCTAAATAATTACTATGTGGAGAAGCAAACAAGCCGTCCACAAATGACAGCTGGAATCTGGCAATGATTTGCTTCAGTTCACGAGATTTTGTTGTTTGTTTGTTTGTTTGTTGCAATGTGACTTTCTAAAGCTGATTTGTGTCCAGCTGAATTGGAAAATACCTTCAAAGAGGAAAAACAGCGTGGAGTAGGTTTCTGGCAGTCTAAACAATAAAATAAGTCATTTTTGGTAACATTTGTAAGAAGAACTTATGAAATATTCATGAAATTTCTAAATGTCACCGAAGAGGGGATTCTGTCACTGGAGGATTTGTTATTTTTGCCAACAGAACATTGCATTTCCAAGAAATAAGAGGTGACCAAATAATACTTTATTTGAGCAATTATGAGAAAGCGCAGATCTAAAACGTGTGAAATATTTATTCAAAATTACAAGGAGCTGAAAAGTAGTTTGATTTAATTGTTGCTCAAGACTTAGACTCAATCCCTTATTTAAATGTTAAATCCCCTCATTGTTGCAATTCAGACAAATAGTGAGGAATACGCTCCTTATTAAGTTTAGACATGTATGTTGGCTGTATATACTCATATCCTGCACAAATTTGGATGTTCTGCATTTGCAGGTTCATTCTGAGGGATTGCGTTGGAGTAGATCATTGCATGTAAATTGCCTGTGTTTTTAAGGCGGAATACATGACCAAAGGAAATCACTCAGGCCAAACCAGGCTATGTTTTTTTTTTTAGAAACATCTTTGATCAAATGGGCCAATTTAGGGTGCGATTTTGTCTGCATCTTTAAAAGAGGCTTTACACAAAAGAGTGCTGTCTGGTAAAATCGATTGAAATTAAAACAGCATGCTGCCTCCTCCAGCCCGCATGTAGGGACACGTTCACTGCGGCCCCCAGCTCATCAGCTGAAGGGTATAGATGATGTAAACCAGGGTCGAGGAGGAAAAGCATTGACAGTTATTTCACAGAAGCTATTTTTGATGCCCATTCATCTGGTCAATACATCCCAGTCAGTCAACATTCTACAGGAAGAAAAGTTGTTCACAAATGGAAAACACTAATGACAGCTGTCATTCTTTTAAAGACTGGACATTTTAGACAGAGCCACATCCAAACTGTACATAACTCAGCATCCTGAGTCTTGAAGCACAACAATAAAATAAGAAAAAAAGAGGTATGTCGAGCCCAGGCAGTGAACTACTGGTCTCAGTCTGTTGAAGAACAGTTAAACCACTAAGGCTAATTCTAATTTCCCATCATTTGGCCTTTTGTCCATCCATTTCCTGTCACTGAGCAGGTTCACTTGGCAAGAATAAACTCTTTGCCAGTTTCTCAGTGGTCCCACTTTTGTCCTTTTCAATTTTGACCTGCAGAAACTGCTTAAAAGTTATTTGACCATGCACTCCTACGGGCTCATGAGTCACCCCGGGCATTATTACAGATCAGAGATCCTCTTAAAGTTAGTGCCTTATTGCTTCCTTGTATGTGAAGAATCAAGCACCAAGCCTTAGCTACAGAAAACATTATTACAAATTAGTTTGCTCTCTTTTTTGGTGAAAATAAAAGGAACATTTTTACTTTCAACATTTCTTTTGTCAATAATATGTTCCTCCGATGTCATTCAGCTGTTGTTTTAAACAGTATATTTTACAGAATATAAGTTAAAATATATAAGCTAAATTAAAACCATTTGGACATATTCGAAGTTATAACAAAGCCTGAATACAGCAGAAAACAATAATACAGAATGGCTTCTCTGTGAAAGTGGTTTTATGTTTTCCTCCCTTAATAAAGCACTTTCATTGATTTAAAAAATGTGAAAAAGGGATTCAGTCTGAGACCAAATTCAGTCTCACATTCTAACAGATCATCATATGGCCACATGTTATCATAATAATTATAATGCAAGCCATTCTACCACTGCAATTTAACATAACCTTACCAGTTAACATTCAGTATTGAGAAGATAGTTCATTATCAGTTATGTTCTTAATCATTCTAGTACTTCCACCAATGACAGGTAAAGCTGTTTGCTATTATAAAAATGAATGAATATGAAAAAAAAACAAAAAAAATAGTTTAGATGACATTTATCTCCCTTGTTTGAAAAGACTAGCATTATTGTCAGACACAAATTGAGAATAAAATGCTCTGCTGGCCTCAGAATGAGGATGACATGTCAGATTCTGGTATCAGTTTTGCAGAAATGAAGATATGTATCCTCTTTACTTCATGAACCTTTAGCACAAATGGTGATAAACTAAACTCCAAAAGCAGTAAAATAAAAAAAATAAAAAAACATCTTCATGGAGTATGGGAGAAAAATGATGAAGCATTTAAGGCAGCAGGTCACATCCCTTTATCCCACATCCCTTTATACATCAACTTCCCTCAAGACTGCTTGTTCTCACTAGCCATCCTCAATAACTGCTTGAGAACAAACAAATTGCGAGTTGCCTCCCTGCATTGTGTTTCCCAAAAAGAACACCAGAATTCTGGAGAAATAAAGTTAAAGTGCTCCAAAACAACATCAAGTTACAAAATTTTTGCCATACAGGACCTAAGTTCAAACCAGTCAGAGAACCAGTCCTTTAAGTTCCTCATCAGCTAACACAATAGGCACATAGATCATAATAAATAAATAACATCTAAATTTAACTTTTTTTTTGCATCCAACCCCAAGTGCAGCTCACAGTGAATTTGAAAAGTGAATATTCAGAGTATTGACTTGGATGGGAGATAATTAGCTCTCTTGCATGCCAGCATGTGGAGTTGCATCACTATTCGAATCTCTCCACCCTCCAAAACTTAATGCAAGCAGGATTTCATATTGGGACATCAATTTGGCCCTTATTAAGGAACTTCCATATTTGGCACCAAGTGTTGATGTAGCTATTAAACAATCTGGATAAAGCTTAATGACAACAGGCTGACAGTAACACTCCAGGATCAAAAGACAAATGCTTTAATAGAAGCTGCATGGTGACGTGTTGAATCCATTGCTGCCTCTCTGCTAGGGGGATTCCTGGTCCAAAAAATGGCTGCATAATTTCTGTCTAGAGTTGACATGCTCTTCCTTTGCATGCATGGGTTGTTCCATTACATCTGTGTTGCTGTGAGTGTACACTTGTTTCTCTTGTTGGTCTATGTGTTGGCCCTCCGACATCTGTCTCTCCTCCATTCTCAGATAGCCAGGAACATGGGTGTCATGGTGAAAAACCAACTGACCCTCTCTGATAATCTCACTGTTGTGGCCCGACCAGACCACTATGCATTGTTTCACATAAGTTATATCAGGCTGGACCTGACAGAGGTACAGTAACCCCCCCAAGCATGTGTGAAAATACCGTTGAAAATAGTCCAGAGCATGTTGGATCGTCTGGTCTTCAACATCCCTAAAAGGGAAAGCCACTTCAATGAACTACACTAGTTACCTGCAGCTGCTCGCGTCGAATACGAAACAGTGATGCCCGCCCACAAAGAGATATCTGGGTCTGCTCCCATCTGTATCAACGCTCGTATCATGGATTACTCCCTGGCTCCCCAGTTCTTACAAGGAAGTGTGCAGCACTCGAGACCACTCTCATCCAACATTTCCCTTGGCGCCATATTTATCTCTTACTCTTCCTTCTCCTCTCCCCCCTGCCCCCCTTTTTGTTATAGCTTCAACCCATGATTGCACTCAACCAACTTACAGATTTGCTCTCACTTTCTGGCAGACTCTCGAAGTTACAGTTGTTCATTTTAAAAATTGTTCTTTAAAATGCGTGGTGATCCCCTGTCCTGTTGAGAGTCACTGAATTTATAAATGCAGTTGTAAATTTGTTGCTGGGAAAGGCAGCAGCACCATTTATCCTGAATTAATTAATGGGGGGTATAAAAAATGGATGGATGAAAGAATAGGCAGGATTAGACCTTGAGGAGTGAGAAAAAGAACACTGGAGGCTGTTGACAAGGCCATTAGTTCTTACAATAAGTGCCATTTGGATTTTTGACCTGCTTATGGTTTAAACCGGGTTGATATTTCCAAGGTTACTAAAGTTTCTTTTCTTTTTATTTTTTTTAATTCAATATAAAGGTGTTTTATTTACTTCTGCCTGTCTGAATAAACAGGGCAAATGGAATGTAAGATCCCCAAAGGGGGCTATGAAAGGTTGCAGATTAAAATGCTATGACAGTAGGAGTTGGAATAGACTGTAAATAATGCATGTCGTGTCATCAGCTCTGTGTCATGTGGATGAGCCAAAGATGCCGGGAGCACGAGAGTCAACAAACCTTTCTGTGACCCGTTAGGTCCACAGGGCTTTGAGCTGGTCTGGTTGGGAAAATGGGGAAAAAAATTCAGCACTGATAAGATGATATTCACATTAGAGGAAAATCTGACACCTGAGAAAAACTATGTTAATTTATCTTTTCCTTTGAAACAAGACTTTGCATCTAAGAGGCGATGCAATACTTTTTTCCATTTAAGAATTTTCTCTCATTTGAAAAATCTGAAACAGGTTAGTTGGATAAATGCTGTTTTACTGTCATAGTTTAAGTTCATTGTTTGAGTTTGTAATGGAAACAAATCCAAATGTAAAATCCTACAAGCACATTCAGAGGCAGTAGACAAAGGCTATGACAGCACAAACAGGAATTCCATCTTTCAGAATGGGGTTTGTATTACTTGTGTGACCCATTTATTGACAATGTTGGGTTAAATTTGGTTCTTCAAGCTGTCGTTAAAGTTATTCAATAAAATTCCCTTGCCATGTGTAAAAAAAGATCACCCGTTTTTATTTTAAGATTGGCACATGCAATGGATACTGTATTTATGGTCCTGTGAATGAAGAAGAAATGTTAAAATATCAAAATATATAAAATATAAATATATTTTATATCAAATATAAAAATAGCAGGTATAAAAGAGCCTCCTGGTAACCATTTTGCATAATAGAAAGTTTCTGATTTCATGCAGCTATTACAAACAAGGCCTAATAAAGCTTTGGATGCAGATTGTCACGTAAATAACTGTAATTCAATGTGTGTCATTCAAAAGTTGCAGGTATTTAACTGATGCTGACATTTAAGAAAATAATATGTGAGCTTCAGAAGTCCTGCAAGCACATTGCTGTTAAGTTTGTGTAGTTATTTATCAGGGGAAAATAGTTTCCAACAATCACAGCAGTCAATATGAGATTTTCCGGTACTTATCATGATCCCAGCCCTCTTTTGATGTTGTTCTAGTTAAAACACACCTGACTGGCTGAGATCTGGGTCAACCCCATACTGAAAAAGCGAGTTTCATCTGCCGGAGTTTGTTTTGTTTTTGCGGACCCGCTGTGACTCCCCAAAGAGAAAATAAGCCCGATAGTTCTTTTATTACATTCTTCTGTGTTTGTGCATTTGTTGTTGAGGTATAACTTCTGGGCGAGGTGTCACAGCTTTATTGGATGGTGTGCAACATCACGCGGTGACTCGGTAGGACACCACCTAAAGGCAGACTTGAATTTCGGCCACATGTGAGGACTGAGATAAATGATAATGTTCCTCACGCCACCTATTACTTACATTTTTTTCCCAAACCCAAATGATTGTCAGGAATATATGAAACGCCACAACAAATCATCCTTATTAGATTACCTTGGTTCTGTCTTGTGATGGAAATGTGCGCAACAAAACGGTGATATCATTTTTTCTTCGCAATTCTGAAGACTGTTAGGGGCTTGAATGAGAGAACTCCATGGGAAGTCTTTTCTATTCTTGACATCAGACATTAGCTTATTTTACTACTACTACTTATATCACTTTCTCGACACCTGCTTGAAAACGTTCCCACTATCTGGACATATTAGCAAACTTTTTGAAAAAAGTCACTCATTTTCAGTATTTTGTAGCTGCACTAGTTTCTACACATTCATTTCTAGTGATGTCAGGATCGGCACAAATAGAAGGTCAATCAAACTGGTCAGCTTTTTGACAGGCCAGTCAACTTCTAGACCAAACCATCCATACTCAAACTCATACTAGTTATCTAGCATGATGCAAAAGCTTAGCTGCTATGTACTTCACAGATTACATTTTGTCAACTAGTTAACCAATGAGCATCAAAATCTGCACTAGGGGTACTGATAAGCTAGTTGAAGTATTTTTTGTCCTTACTAGGACAAATGTGGCTCAAAAGATGAGTCAAAAGTAGGTTATCCAGAAGCTGTAACATCCTTCCAGTCTGCATTTTACAGCACTTAGATAAACTTACAAAAAACACTCCCTAAATCAAAGGTGTGATCAAAATGTGTGAGATTTGTTATGTGCATCCTTATTGAGTTTTTATTTACATAAGTCGACAGAATTTTGTTGTAACTGTGATTTAGTCATGCCTACGTATTACACAGAAGACAAGAAAAAAAACACTCTTGGTAAATCTAATGTTGTCATTGATGAACAGCAAAGCTGTGCAACACCAATAAGTGTACTGAAAAGGACTGTTCAGTATCAATTCAAGTCAGCTTGACTAGTCAAATGTGTCTTTTTTCTGTTATGCAGAAATTAAAATGTAGGTTTTATCACAATATTACTGCAGACTATTTGAAAGGCCTGCGTAACCTGATTAGTTCATGGACCCTCCTTTGCAAATAAACAGTGATACAGTTATGTGAGAACTGACTTCCGCCATGTAAAGGTTTTACATATTAGAAAGTGAAAAAAGGGTCTAAAATGATGCAAACCCAGTTCCAGATTAACAAAATATGAAATATTATACAATGCCATTGTATATTTAGTTAACAAAAACAACGATGAGATGCAGTGAGTGACAAACTAGGTACACTACTCTGTTTCCAGAGGAATTATGAGAGTCAACAGCAGCCAGGTGCCACTAACTAAATACACTTGATTAAATCTCATGAAGCACCTCTATAAAAAAATGAATATTTGGTTGTTGGTTGGCCTGGAGCATTCAGGTGTGTTTTACCAAAATGCCAACATGAAAAAAGCATCAAAAGCAAGAACAATGTATTTGCCAATCAAGTGGGTCGTGATGCCATTCGGAAACCATTTGAGGCTCATTGTTTGTATGATTCAAATTTAATTAAATTGCTCCATTGTGGGGAAGATTGTCAACAAGTGGGAAAGGATTCCAGACAGTCGCTAATCTTCCCTGGGGTGGATGTTCCCGTAAATTCCCTCCTAGGTCTATTCAATACTCAGATAAAAAAGACCAAAGGCTCGGCAGACATCACTTAGAATATCAAATGTCCATGACAGTACAATCAGGATAAAATTATTGGAGTTTGTTTGTCAGGGTTACTGGAGAAAGCTTGCTAAAAAAAAAAAAAAAAAAAACATGAACGCGAACATAGCAGCACAGATTTTGTCAAATTGCCATCCAAGTTTGGCACTAACCCCTCATATCACATGTCAGATAAGGTGGTGGAGCGGTGATTATTTGGGATTGTTTTGCAGGCACACAGTGACCAAAAATGCTACTTATATGCCAAAAGGGCTGTTCACCTCAAAGAGCCTTTTTAAAGCCATCTTGTATGGTGGGTGGAGGCACACTCACTCCAGCAGCTGCTCAACTTCACATCCCCCCCCCCCTTCCCGTTCCAGCCTCCACCTGCAGAGCCGCCCCATCTAAAATTGATTATGGTGACATTTCCTATTCATAGAAAAGGTTACTAGAGTAACCCTGCACTGTGCTGCATGTTGGAGTAGAACATTAGTCCTGAACAAATGAAGAGATGCTCTTCAATGAACAACGGGTGTACAGGGGTTGAATTGCAAACCGGTTGTGTGATTATGAATAATATTCATGGCTGGGAACATGATGTTTTCCCCATTCTGATTATGTTTTGAAAAGGAAAGCTGGATAAAAAAGAAGGCAACATTGACACAGAGGGTTTAAATGATCGGCGTAAAATAAAAAATTTAGTATTTTGAACAAGGTCTTTTCACACAAAATGTCCGGTACTTCAAAAGGGTTCAAGTTTTTCAAACCTTCCCAATTGATTTAAGGATCATTTCAATTCTCTTAAATACAAATGCAAGTACGTAATGATTTTTTTTTGCTTAGATGACTGGCTCCAATCAAAAATGTAAAGAAGAACTTTGGTTTGCATATTTATTTCTAGCATGAAAAAAAAAATGATACCTCTCATAGCGATTACACTTGGAGAAGCCACCACCATAGCAATATGCTCAGTGGTGTCCTAGTTTATAACATTAAGCTAATAAATCTAATGTTATTAAAGGCAGAGCAACGTATTTGAAAGGGAAATACAAATGTGTGACTTTGTTTATGTTTTCTGTTGGACGGCGGGCAAATAGATATGTACACATAAAAAAAAAAGCTGTTTCTGTTTTTTTTAAGTGAGACAGCTTGTATGAATTGACAGCAAAAATACTGAAGTTGTGTTTTATGTTAGAAACCTGCATTTTAGGTTGATAGGACATTCAAAATTGCCCTTAGGAGTGAATGTGAGTGTGCGTGGTTGTTGGTCCTTGCGTGTCTCTGTGTGGCCCTGCGATGGACTTGCGGACCGTCCAGGGTGTACTCACCCATTCCTTCGCTCCAGTCCCCCCCACGACCCCATTAGGGAATAAGCGGTTACAATAATGGATGGATGGATGGATATTCAGCTAAACTTTTTGCCTTGACATGTAGCTGCCCCTTTTGTTTCAGTGCTTATGGCCATTAATCTGCTGGTTTTGTAGTCAGTAGTCTTTTTTCTTTAGACATTTTTCCCTGCAACATGAACTTCAGGGTGGGTTTCATTAATACTTGCTGTAGGTGAAAAGACTTTGATGATGAACAAATGTGTGGAGCCTATTTAAAGGGATATAAAGAAGAGCTTTGTTACTATGTTTCACTAAACATAGTGGATGATAAAGTTATCCTGATATGAATAAGTTATGATTGGTTCTGTAATCCCCAAACACAAAACAACAAGACCAAGAAAGGAGGGGCACTTAGCTTAATTTGAATCTTTATTATAGTGATCATGTCCTGCAACATGCCAGAAATATCTCCTGATTCAGTTGATTACCAACAGATAAGCAGCATTACTTATATAAAACAACAAAGAACAACACAGTCTTCGGCTGAACAAAAAGCAGGGTCAATACCTGTAGCACCGTGTAAAATTCTCTTTGTGAAAATGGCTTTCGCCCGAACCGCTATGAAATATTCAAGGTTTTCCGCTATTTTCGCGGCAGAAATGTGTTTTTCGGTGTCCCCATTCTGAGTAGCTGTTAGCTTATCTTCCCTGTGAGATTTCTTCCCCTTATTCCCAAAACTGAGAGCTGTCTGCTGCAGGTAAGACAACTCGCAAGTACTTTGATGGACCCCACTTCAAAGCAAACTGTAGATCCATTAAAATCTGAAAAAACAATGTCCCTTGACATTCACAGTTGCACGCAGTCCTGGCTGGGCCTTAGAAGCCGAGATAATTGAATGAGATTGATATTTGACAGAAGATCCCCTCTACATCATTTCAGAGCCAGTGGCACTGGCGGCATTCCACTGGGACAATGATGAAAGAAAAAGGGACTAGTCTTACTTTCTAATCTTTGTTAAGTTATTATCTTTCATGTCACGCTTTTCCTTTTTTCTCCAAAATTGCAATTCACCTATGCATCATTTTACAGCAACTTTGAGCGTTTCAATTTCAAAGCAAAGTACATATACAGTAAATATGGTAAATGGAAATGGAAATATTTTTGGCTGACTTCCAGTGGAGAAACCAATCTCACTGTTAAGGGCTCCGATGTCTGAACAACCTTTCTTACAAGTTTTGCATCAAAATTAGAGGTTCGAGATCGAACGAAGCACGTGCTGCGCTCGTCACACAAACAACGGGTGTTTGTTTACATGTGTGAAGATTTTTTCCATTCACAGTACGATGCTGGGTAACTATGTGGGGGCTTTTGCTGTGCGGGGGTCCAGGTTGAGAGGCCTCACAGGAAACAAAGTTCCTTTCTGGCTGCCGTCCATACACCAAAGAGCCCTTCATACGAACAGATGCATCTCCCAGCTTTTTAATTCAATCAGTTCACATCAAGTTTTTGATCAAATGAATCACTGTTGCCTTTTAATATCCCTTCCACTCTGCATGTTTTGTGTGGCGCCTAACAATGGTTTTGTATATTAAGCCCAAGCTTTCAGCCTGTTTTCAGACTTCGGATTCGTTCAAAGCAATACTTGAAGTCCAGATGTAAAAAGAGATGTTTTATGTCTAATGAAATTATGCTTTCCCTGACCCACAAATGAATAAAAGTGGATAAGTCAAACTGGAAAGAAAAGCTGTGTTACTGCAAAAAAACAAAACAACATATATATTAAAACATCACATGCTAAGGCTAATTTTTAAAAAAATATATAGGCTCTTTATCCCTTTACAATTACTACTGTGTTGCATCATGCCTTCTATTGATAACACTCTGTCAGTGTTTGCGAAGGACTTATGCTCCATTTCCCATTCTTGTTTCATTCAATCTTTTATAATTACTCATGAGTTACTGAGGTTGAATACCTCAGACTTTTCCCCAGAGAAGTGCTTGAGTCGTAGCATATGTTGCCTCAAATGTTATGTCGCTCTATATCTTTGGTGCCCTCACAGATATATAGTATGTCCATAAGATGTGTATTAATTCACACAGCAGAGTATGTGGTGTCCATGAGAATTTCGAGCCTATACCAGTTACACAGGACAGTTTCAATTCAGTCAATTTTACCCAAAACTGATGAATGACTTTTTTTTCTCTTTTTTGCGGAGATAGACAGCAGTTTGCCCTACAGCCCTACCAAGAATAAACAGTATAAACAATGGATGCATGGATGGACGGATCGATATACAGGATTAAATCTAGAAATACGAATTTGGGGTATTCTCTTTTAATAGCAATTGAGTTTGATAGTTTAACATAAGGGACCAAGATCTATCAAAGTCCAATTTCTTAAAGACATCTAAGAGAGTTCTAAACACTTATTTGGCAGAATATGGCTAAAAATATATCAATGTCTGCTGTATATTTTCATTCGAGCTCCCTACTGTGCTGCAGAGCCGGATGATTACCTCTCTTCAGTGTGTCACCTATGGAAGAAGCTGGCTCTGGTCAAATGAGGCTTAAACTGAACTTTTGGGACATGAAATGAAATGAAATTTATTCGAACATGATACAAATATAAAAATAAAATAGTGCACAGTAGCAAGACGTGCATCAGAAAGAAGAGAAAATACAGATTTTTAGTTTCAGTTAACATATCATGCTCAAAATGGGGTAGGAAGAAGTGAGAACTTATAAACTCCTACCCCTAAACACTTGAGACTAAAGTCCTACTGTCATTAAAAAAAAATCAAAATCAAAGTGGCAGTCAGAAGTAACAGTTACTAAAATTTACATATACATTTTCCCATTTTATGCTGTTTATCTTTCTAAACCCTTACACCAAGTTTTTATCTTCAATACCCACCTTATTGCTTTCTGTCCCCATGTGTGTATCTATTGAAAATTGCCTCTTTGTACTTCCTTTTGAATTGTGTTAGACTATTGCTTTGTTTTAAATCTTCATGTAACGTATTCCATAACTTTACACCTTTAATTGAAATACAGAAACTTTTTCTTGTTGTTCTAAAATTGCGGATCTTAAAGTTTGAGTGACCCCTTAAGTTATACCCCCCTTCTCTTTCAGAAAACGTGCTCTGTAAATGCTCAGGTAACAACTTTTTAGATACCTTGAACATAAATTGAGCCATTTTAAATTCTACAAGCTCGTCAAATTTGAGAATTCTGGATATTATGAAGAGCGGGTTTGTATGCTCATAATAACCGACATTATGGATGATTCTAATGGCTCGTTTCTGTAGGACGGTTACCGGATGTAAAGAGCTCTTGTAATTAACTCCCCACACTTCACAGCAATATGATAGATATGGTAAAATCAGAGAGTTATATAGAATATAAAGTGATTTTGCATTCAATACATGTCTAGCTCTAGCCAATATGGATATACTTCTACTGAGTTTACTCTGTAAATGTTGAATATGAGGTTTCCAACTGATTTTGTCATCTATTATTAAACCGAGGAACTTATTAGCAAAAACCCTTTCTAGAGTTACGTCCTCTATTTGAACTTGGATTTCAGTATTTTTATAACAGTTCCCAAAGACCATGAATTTCGTCTTGTCCAAATTTAGGGATAATTTGTTATGGTCAAACCATATCTTTAATTTACTAATCTCTGAAGTGACTGTTGAGAGAAGATGCTTTAAGTTGTCTCCTGAGGCTAGAATATTTGTGTCATCAGCGAATAAGATAAATTTTAATACATTGGACACTTTACTGATATCATTTATATAAAGATTAAATAAAACTGGTCCCAATACTGATCCTTGTGGTACTCCACAGACAGTCTCCTGCCAATCAGATTCCACATCTCCCAATTTCACAAATTGTTTCCGGCTCTTTAAATAACTCCTCATCCAGTCAGAAACTACTCCCCTAATTCCATAGCGTTCTAATTTTTTAAGTAGGATTTCATGATTTATTGTATCAAAAGCTTTCTTTAAATCTATAAATATCCCTACTGCCAGTTTCTTACTATCTGTTGCGTTGGTTATTTCTTCTATTAAGTCAGTTACGGCCAGCGATGTTGACCGGTTTGCTCTGAATCCATATTGACTGCTGATAAGTAGCGAATGTTTTTCTATGAATTGTTCCAGTCTTTTCTTAAAGAGTTTTTCCAGGATTTTAGAAAATTGTGGGAGAAGAGAAACAGGCCTGTAGTTAGTGAAGAGGTGTTTGTTGCCAGTTTTATACATTGGTTTGACCTTCGCTATTTTCATTTTGTTGGGAAATGATCCTGTTTGAAATGATAAATTGCTAATATAAGTTAGTGGTTTAGAGATTCCTTTAATTACTATTTTAATAGTTTTCATGTCCAGATCATCACAGTCAGTGGAAGTCTTATTTTTACAGTTATTCACAATGTTTATGATTTCTTCTTCTAGTACAGGGTTGAGAAATAGGGAGCTGGGATTATTCTCAATTACATATTGCTGAGTTGCAGTTTTTGTAGTCGGTATTTTTTCTGCTAATTGAGGTCCTATATTAACAAAAAAACTATTGAATTTATTGACGACACTTTTCAAATCAGTAATATTCTGTTCATTATCTATAAAATAGTCTGGATATTTGTTATTGTTAGCTTTTCTAATAACTCTATTTAAAATATTCCATGTTTCCTTAATGTTGTTTTTATTCCTATCCAGTAATTTATGATAATAGTCCTTTTTACATGTTTTTATAATATTAGTTAACTTATTTTTATATTTCTTATATTTGTTTTCTGATTCAGACGTTCTATGTTTTAGAAATTCTCTATAAAGTTTGTTTTTCTTTCTACACGCCTTTTGTATTCCTTTTGTGATCCACTGTTCATTTTTTTTATTGCTTTTCCTGTTATATTGTTTGATTGGGCAGTGCTTGTTATATAATATTTTAAATATTTTTAAAAATTCTTCATATGCTAAATTCACATCATTCATTTTATATATTAATCTCCAATCATGGGCCAACAACTCAGCTTCTAGAGCTTTTAGTGTCTCTTCAGACGTAACCCGTCTGTAATGCGTCTCTATTTTTTGATCGTCTGTTTTGCACTTACAGTCGTAGACTATGAACACTGGTAAGTGATCGGTTATGTCATTCATTAATATTCCACTAGTTAAATTATTTTCCAGCACATTTGTAAAAATATTATCAATCAAGGTAGCGCAGTGCGATGTAATTCGACTGGGCCTGGTGATTTTAGGGTACAGGCTTAAACTGAACATAGTGTTAATAAATTCTTCAGTCATTCTATGTTTATTTGGATTGAGAAGGTCAATATTGAAATCCCCACAGAAAAATGTTATTTTTTGATTAATTGTTATAAATTTTTCTTCTATCCAGTTGTTGAATACTTCAATGTTTGATCCAGGGGCTCTATAAATGCAACTCACTAAGACATTTTTCCTTTTTTCTACGAGTATTTCTATAGTCACACATTCAAACATGTTGTCCATCACAGTTGACATTGTTTCGATCAACTTATAATTAATCTTCTTGTCAACATATAAAGCTACTCCCCCTCCATTTTTGTTTTCTCTGTTCTTACAAACCATTTCATAACCATTGATTTCAAAGTCTATGCCCTTATCACTATTGAGCCAAGTTTCTGATAAGGCAATAACATTGAATGTCTGTGAAAGTTGTTGGAGGTATTGTTTGATGCTGTCAAAATTTGCATAAAGGCTTCTGCTATTAAAGTGAATTATTGACAGCTTTTGTTCCATTTTAATGCTATTGTTGAACTGATCATCGCTATAATAGTGACAACTATCATTGCTGACATTATAGAAGTTGTTATCAGGATCAATGTCAGTTTCAATATCTTGCTGATGATAGTTTCTGTGTTGGAATACGGATAACTCTATATCCTCATAGGCCGTGATCTGTTGCATGTTTCTCTTTCAGAAGTGAACGTCAGCTATGTCTGGCTGTCTGTCATACATTGTTGGATTATGTAGGGGTACTAGTGCGTGGATGGGTGATCAACTTATCATAACGTAGGTAAGCAATGTCCCCTCTTTGACGTGCTGCTTTTAAGACCGGCATTAGTTCCGCCCTCCTTTTCCTTACTGCATCCGTGAAGTCTTCGTTAATGAAAATCTTAGATCCCTTAAGTGCCTTGGTGCTCTGCAGAATAGTTGATCTGTCCTTGTATCGTAAAAATTTGACAACAATAGGCCTGGGTCTGTCTCCTCTATGTTTACCGGTGCGGTGAGCTCTCTCAATGTCAACCTTATGTTGAAAGTTTAGCTTTTCATTTAAAATAGTTTTCACTTTCTCCTCAGTCTCAGCCCAAGTCTCATTTGGTGATTCAGTAATTCCATCAAAAACCAGATTATTTCTCCTTGATTGCCCCTCAAGGTACTCCATTTTATCCGTGATAGTCATCATACCCTCACATACTTTCAATATGTCTGACTGCATCGTGTCATTTCGGTCCTTGTGCTTAGCACTTTCTACTTTAATGTCGTCAATGTCTTTCTGTGTAAATTGCAGGCTGGTTTTAATGTCCTGTAGTTCTCGTGTCATTGCGTCCATTCTGGTGTTAGTAGTGTCCACAATGATTTTAACAAAACCCTTAAAATTGTCCTGTTGTTGTTGGAGTAACTCCATATACATTTGCTTTTGCTGGCTCAGCAACTCTTTGACTTGCGTGAGTGATACATAGTCCTCATCTTGTCTCCCGTCGGACTTGGATCCTTTTGGAGGCATTATTTCGCTTCTTTTTGCCTGTCGCTTCCTTAAGGCTCCTTCTCAGCAGTTGGAGGCCACTGCGCTGTCTCTCTGTAAACACAGACACCCTTGGCCAGACACGTTGTCCAATCACAGCCTATCTCTCGCTGTTCAGCTGACTGTGGTGGATAGCGGTACTTACGGACAAGGCAGAGTTTTACCTCTGCCTGTTGTCAATCCAACGCGTCGTTTTCCACTGGTTGTTTTCTCTGTTAGAGCTGTCCGGAAGGCTCCGTCCTCATTCAACGGTCATAAAGCAAAGTGCTTTATTTGCCAAATATGCACTATCCTTAACAACACTGTCTATCAATGCCCAGCCAAGGTCCAGTGGCATAACCAACAGGTTCCTGTACACTAACGAAACACTAGCATCCACCTCTGAACGTCTGATAAAATAAATACGGCATTCTTTTTAAAGCAAACAATTCCCCATATTACAAAAAGTAAACAAACGTGCTCCATATGTGAGCTCACTTCACAGCAGCTTGTATTGTCCAGGATACGTCAGATGTTAGAATAGGACCTTTGAGCCCAGATGCGATGTGGTGTTGCAGGTGGGTTCGCGTTACCTGAGTCTCTCATGGACCTGTTTGAAAGGCCCGTTTGAAGCCAGCGGGAGAAGGAGATGAAAGTACTGGCACGACTCACCTGGACATCATCAAAACAAGACCCTGTCGCAACAGTCTGCTTTCTATGACGGTGGTGTTAAAAGGTAATTTTAAATACACAGATTTACAAGTGGCCGCTGGCATCGTCTGTTCGGTCTTTGTACCAAATTGAACATAAATGAATCCTGTAATGAAAGAGGAGAGCAGCCACAGGACATAAATCAGGGCAGGCTAATGCTTACTTCTTGTGGCCGAGATTCACATTGTTCCCGGGAAAATCGTGGATTTGTGTTTGAGCTTTAGCCAAAAATGTATTTCTTTGAATAACACTTATTTAAATCCAACAATTGCCTGATCTGAAAGCTTTTTTTCTAATTGCCAGTGAGAGTTGATAGATGGAAAGAAGGAAAGAGAATTAAATGTTGAGCAAAAGAAAAAATGTTTCAAATACAGGAGTTGAATAATAAATCCAGTAGGTTGGATTTATCAGGGAATGAAGATAGATTAATTATAATAAGGACGATTAGATGAAAGATGGAGAGGTCAATGAAAAGGGGAACATAAGAATAAATTAAGGAATATGGGGAAATTGTGAAAGGAAAGTAAAGAGAGATTAGATATACAATTTTCTCCCAAAATGGTCAGCACAAATAGCTCAGAATCATCATAGTATTTAAACATGTAAGTATGTTATTTGTAGTGGATCTTTCAGGCATTAATCAGAAATAAGATAAGATAGACTTTATTGATATAAATATATAATAGTGAAGACTTAATTTCTTTCAGGTATTAAAGTCAGCTGGCCTGAGCTTAAACAGAAAGCTACTTTGTAAGGTTAAAACATCATGGTTAAAAACTGGATGATGTTTTTTTTACACAAATCGTGCATGCTTTGGCATCTATTATAGGTTATATATCCCTCAAACATAACTATGGGCCATTATTGCCTGCATTTTTTTTGCCGCAGGTCATTCATCCCTGCTTCCACCAGATTTAAAAATGCTGCACTATAACTGCAATAATTTGTCCAATTACTACTGTGCAATTCATATTTAATATTTATAAATGTATACAAGTCACCTTAAATCTGTTCTTATTTCTTTCATTTCCGATCCACTGTATATATGCATATGTGTACATATATATGTGACGCACTGTATATACCTAATGCAACTTTTCCTCCGTTTGACACCTTTTGATCATAAGAGCCAATGTGACACGTGAATTTCTCCTCTGTGAGATCAATAAAGTCTATCTTATCTTATCTAATAACCTTTACACTTTTCTTTTCTGTCATTCCTCTTTGTCACATCCAGAATTGTCTGGATTTTCCCCCAAAAATGATGAATTAAAAGATAAATGATCCATTCAACCCAATATGAATTATTAAACATGATTCTACTTACATTGTATCAGAACTACCCAAAGTTCCTTTAACAACTTAATAATCACCCATTCCAGTTCTTAAAGTACAACTATCTTAATGACTTTTTTTCTTTTTTTTCTATTACAGACCCTTGTCCTTCGTGCGATGGTCGTAGCCAGGGGAAACAATCAGATATGAAGATAATTAGACTTCCCAAATGTACATAAGAAAAAAAATCGACCAAGTGTTCTAATATGCCCAAAAGCCTACTTACAAAAAACCTTGAAAAAAGTTTTTTTGTTTCGCAAGCAGGCACAGTGGCAACCTACTTGCAATGCATAGCTGATAAGTGGTGAAAAACTGAGTGGAAGAAAAGTGCTCTTTGCAAAAACAGCAATGAACAAACGATGAGCTCAAGACCCGATTGAAACTGCCTAAAACTTTTGCACAGCACTTTGTTCAGACGAAACCTTCAAAACACACCTAAACATCTCTTATTCGTGCGACTCCATTAGAATGTTTAACCGACCCAAGTCTTGTGGCGGTAAATGTTAAGACTTCCTTCTCCAGGAGAACCGTGTATGAAATATGACACAAACTGTGTGTTCGCTCTTTCCTTAAGAAGAGAGGAAAGTGCAAGTCTTCCATCTTCTGAAAAGCAGCTTGTGACATTTGAGAGATAATTGACGGTGCTTTTTTTTTTTTCCCTCCTCCCCTTGCAGCCTCTCTCCCTGCAGCACTTCATTTCCCAGTAGTGACCCGGCTTGCTCTGCTGAAGTGCACTTCACAAGGCTGTCATCCGAAAGGTCACATCTAGAAAGCGAACGGGGGCACGGAAAAAAAAATAAGATGGAGATCCTGCCATCCATCTCGCTGTCTGGATCAAGACACCAGTCTGACCTTTAACGGTGTATCAGCTTCAACAAGCTATCAAAGCATATGTGGGAGCGCTGCTCTTGTTCCTTGTTCATCTGGATGTATATACAGTACGAGGCTGAAAGAAGAACCCGATGCATTTTCAGAGAGACAAACAAACAATTAGATGTGGAAATATTCATTTTTTTAATGACTTGCAAAAGTGGTTTCAAGACAAAAAAAAACATGTAATTAATTTCAAGGTAACAAAACAATATCGTTGAAAAATTTTAGGTATACAAGTTTTTCCTGGATAGGGTTCTAATAACAAATTGTTCCATTTTTAGATTTTCATGAGAACCTGTGAAATCTGGAGACTGGAGATGTAACTGACAGCCCCCCTGCTCAGTTGTTGAAGGCTGTTGTGGAATTTCTAGGGATTTCTTTCATCCTCGGGCGAGATCAGGTTGATATCAGGTGACGAGCTTGGACCAAGTAGAAAAATGTTTCCCTTTCGTGGAAAGCTTTCACAGCGTATTTTGATATATTTTCCAACAGTTACGCAAAGTGTCCTGCTGAATTTGGCTTAATCTAAGCAGACAGCATATCCATAAAAACTCAGTTTGCTGTCATTGTCGATGCCTCATCATAAGTGGCGCAGCCTTGGGGGTGTCATTTTGCCTCATTGTGCACCTCTAAACATTTGTAACCTGTGGTGTGCCATATACTGTAAGTGGTACATCATTAAAAAAAAAGGGGCGGAGTCTGAGAGCTAATTTGTCTCTACAAGCAAGTTATCCATGAGGAAACTAAGGAGTTTCAAGATGCAGAACTTGCTTAAGCAATTTGCCTGTAATATGATTTTGCTGTAAATCTGACCTACTGCTAGAATCTCATCAGTGGTTGACATGAGTTATGACCAAACGCGGAACTGCGCAGATCCGAAATGAAAAGAAACTCTTTCATGTCAAAACATGATAAACGTCCACCCATTTTTATCCGCGTCGGATTTGTGAATAAGATTACTCTAACTGAAGAAATTCCAATAAGTTATACTCAAGAAAGCTTCCTGTTTCCGTCACAGTGACGTGAACCGAAGGGGCAACAGTGTTTTCAGATGCTGGGGGAAGATTCTTAAAATAACTCTGAGGTACAAATCATACATCAGACGGAAATGAGAGCAGAGGTTAGATCCATGGAGCCGCTTCCAGCTCAGGGGGAGGCAGAAACACACCTGAGCTTCTTTCACTGGGAGAAAAATGTTCTTGTTTCAATGTTTTTTTTTTCAGCGAGGAGAACACAGAAAACATAGTGTAGTTTTACGATTATTGCTCAAATTAATTGTAGTTTTCAGAAGCATCTGTTTTAGAAAGTATGTTTCTAATCAGGGAATTCAGGCAGTGACGCATATAATTGGGTTATATTGTTTCACTGAAATTGAATGATAAAAAAGGAGTAGTCATAAATAGCCTGGGACACATTTAGAAAGCAAAAAAAGATGTTTCATATCTTGCAGTTACTGTGACGAGTTGTTGTTTTCAATGTATTCTCAATGCCTTTTGCATGACCCCCTTTTAGCCGAGCAACCACTTCAGACAAACCGTATTCACTCTGTCTTTGATAAGTCTGAGCTGAAGATCCTTGTACTTGTACTGTCTATCATTTAAAATGTCTTTGCAATGACAGACTTTAAATGGTTTGGAAATGGGCTTATGTCCCTTTCCTCATTATATGGGTGTGAAATCCCACCTAAATACTTCAGAGGTGGTTACCAGTGCTGATGATCAGTCAAGCCAATTTTCAGCACAATTTTTAGTTTACTGCAGAACTGAAGTCCTCTGTTTTCCCATAAGCTCTTATAATCATTTCTTACAATTATATCTAAAGATGTTTTGAAAACAAGCATTCTAATAAATGAGATTAACTGGGAGATTTTTTTTATTGTTTGGATTATGAAGCATCAAAGCAGTTATTCAAAAGGACCAATACATTTACAAGACATGTTAAGATTGCTCTTTCATCTTATTCTAGTCTTGAATCCACTGAAATTCTCATTAAAGAAAGAAATTAACAATAAAGTGGTACAATTGCAAATTAACATAGAAATGAACATTCAGTCAGACATGACATGTCTGCAACCTTTTATTCCCAGCTGCTAAGACGAGACATTTTCTCCTCTTACCTTTCGTTCTCAGATTTTGTGTCTTTTGATCTCTGAAGGGCTTTGCATCAATGTTTCATAAAGCAGAATTAAAACTTAAAATAAATCAATTTGAGTGTGAAAATAAAGGAAAAAAGGGCAAACTATTCTCTGAAATGCTATATGGTATTAAAAATACTGAATATGCATGAAAAAAAGTTTTTTCTTAATGATTACTTTAAAAAATATCTCTTAATTTAAAAAAAAAAATAGCTCTCTCTGTGATTATGGTTTTATTCCAGGCATTGTTTGGTTTTGAAAAGCCCAGTTATTTTTACATGTAAATATTGTCTCCACTGGCGTATTTATGCAGTATAACAAATATTTAAAGGTTTATTAATTAAAAGCAGGAATCAGCCCAAAAACACAAAATGCAAGTCGTTGGTGAAAGGATTTTAAAATGTAGGTTTCATAGGGAAACTTCCAAAAGAAGCAAAGAAAGACACAACACAAAAATCTGCTTGAACAGGTGGCCACTACTTTTCCACCATTTTAGAATAGCCTTTAAGATTTATTTTTTTAGAAAGAAAATAATTATTATCTACCTATTTGCCTGTCTCATGCTTCTATCAATTGTGTTAAATTTCGGAAAGTCCTTTCATTTTTTTTACCACGCAACTACAACCTCAACACAAAACCCAGGATGCTCTCTTCACTGTACAGCAAGACGTTAAGAGGAAATCTCAGCCGAACTCGTAAAATAAAATGAACATTTAACACCAGATCTCAGAAGAATAGAAAGAAGACCATGATTATGGCCATTTTTTGTCATTTTCAGTGATGTGTTTGTATCCTTTTCAGTTTTCCACAATGAAGGAAAGAAACCTTAAATAATTTTTAAAAGGTTTTATTACTTGTGTAATAATTTAGGATTCCAGTATTTTTAAAAATATGTCTGTGCCAAGCAACACCCATCTAAAACATACTGGTTCATTTGAACTCTGTAACAAAATCGATTGCCTTGAAATTCCAGTAAATATATTGCTCCGATATTGTGAGGAAAACAACACAATTACATTCCCTTTAACAACTACTGTATGAAGACAAAGTATACATATCATAAGATATTAAGGAATGCTATAACATCAAATAAAGAGAAATATTTGTTCTTAATCAAATACTCATAGCTATTATTACAAAGTGAATAGTGAGACCAAGATCACCAAACTACAGCAGTCAGCACTTAATAGGAATGTCCTTTACATCTAAATTTCATGTAAAACTGCACAAATACAGCAGCTATCATTAGTAGTAGTATGGCACACATGAGCTAAAAACTTCTAACAGCATATAGAAATATCTGTCAGGACCAGATGCGCAGATGATATCATGGGCATCTGGGCGTTAAGGGCTTGGAGCCAGAAAGACCACGTTAATTTTGTCAATTTATTTACTAAGATGGATGTGTGACAGCAGTCGTGTGGGAAAGGAAATCTTGCTGCCAAAAGTTATCGAATCTTTTTCCTCATTGCAAAGCAGCCAACTGGGAAAGCGTGGTCCGGAACGGAATACTAGAATATTAGTCCCCAATATCAATCTTTAGTCATATCAGCCTGGCTGTGTTCATGCAAAGAAAAACACTTTGTCTGTGTTGTCCCTGAAGGTGTCGACGCCACACTGGCTCCAAGCCCACGAGCTGGGATTTGGAAATCTGTTTTCTCTACTCTCCTTCCAAATATCTCCCTTAATCTGTCTACTTTCGCAAGGCGCTCTTTCTTTAGGTTTTGTTTCGCATTCGTCCATGTCCGGTCCCACTCACAGTAACAGCGTATTTCACACGAGGACGGTTGCTTCAGTTGGAGTCCTGCATCTCCACCCCCGACGCCTCTTCATCCACTCCGGCATCTGCCTTCTCCTCATCTGGAAAAACACGCAGATGGTGGATTAGGTTTCGGATGCATTGTTTTGCTTCTTTGGCTATGAAGCTTAGAAGTGGATTAGATTTTAAAGCCAGATTTGAACCCTTTTATTGTGGCTCTAGGACTTTCAACTCCCAGCAAGTGAGCAAAGGAGCTCACAGTATGACAGATGAGTCAGGCTCCACGGCTGCTTTTAACTCATTTTTATGGAAAGTATCTAGAACCAGAAGAGCGACACTCCTAACAGCCCAGCGGACTCATTGCATCATTTCTCAACACAACAAACATGGCTCAGTTTAGTAAGACCATTCTTTAAAGCTCCAAACAGGTTCATCACATGGTGCCAACAGTGCTGATAGAAATTCCCGCTTCAAGCAGATATATATTCCTGAAATACAAAAACAAGACACAGCCAAATACATATATGGTAATGATCTTAACCCTTTAAAGCCCGATCCAAGAATAAAACAAAACATAAAATTACTTTTTTTTGGTTTGAATTCCTTATTTGGCCTTTTAACAAAATATGTCAAGAGAAAAAACAGAAATACATTTTTTATATTAATAATTTATCACTATGCGATGAGTCAAGATTATTTTTGTGTAGTCTTCTGCCCCCTGTTATCAGGTGTATCTGATTGTGTACAACAGGATTTTGAACAAAGTTTTTACCATTAAATTATGCGAAAGGTGTCAGACGCAAAACATTTCAGAAACCGTACGTATCAAATGTGATACATTTGGCATTATAGGGTTAAATTGACTTGTTTTCCCTGTTACAGAAAGTACGCAACCCACTGTAGACTGTGCTGAAGTCGCTGCAATGGTTCATCCCAAACAGTAGGTGTCATAACTGAGAAGATTCACTCTCCTCATGTGGACGTTGGCCAAGAAGTGGTCGTCGAGGAATCACACGCATAATAACAACGGCGCGTTTCCAACCAAGCTGTTTCACTTCGAAGTGGTTTTGCGGCCCTCGCAGTAGCAGCGCCATATAGGAATTTTATGTATAGCTGCACAAAAAGACAACCAACTGCCCTACGTGCCAGGCATTGGGATTTCTGGTTGGTTTATGTGGTTTCAAGCACAGATTTAGTACTTATTGCAAACTCCAGAAGTTGAAGAACTTTTCCTTGAATCACTTTGCTGATGAAATCATTAAAAGACACAGTTATGCTCTCGCTGTAAAAACGAATGGTCTGAATGTGAACCTTTTTTTTAAAAAGCCTAGTCTTTACTGATTCTCTAATCTGTGCTGCATTGTACTCTAAAGCCTGCCCGACTTCATTATGCATTCAAGTAAATCTCCTTAAATCTATAATTGGAAATAATGGTTGGTACCCTTTTTAAAAAAAAAAAGCCTCTTGATTAGCTTGCGTGATTGAAATATTGAATGTGTAACTGTCGTCTATTGCTTGTTCCCTCCTCAGCAGACGTTATTTGCATGAATGCAAATAATGCTCACCTCGTGAGAGAGAAAGTAAAGCGTGCCATCAGCACAAAGAACTAAATCAGGCAGAAATTACAGGAAGTAACCTTTACGGGCACGGGATGAATAAACGGATGTTAACTTCTGATGACCAGTCAGAGGTGAAATATGCAAATGAAAATGGCACGAATAGCTGCAGCATGTGACGATCACCTTGAACGGTCAGACAGGAAAATGTGTTAACTTACATTTTTCTGTCCTATATGTTACTCCAGTGCGTTTAAAGACGAATATGGTTATGTTTTCTACACTGTACTAGACGAGAGCAACAGTTTTTGAGGTTTAACACGAGAAAGAATCTCTTTAGAAAAAATTGTGATGTTCATAATATGAGCCTTTCAAAAACCGATGTAATGCATCTTGGAAACGTATGTCTTTGTTTAACCCTAACTCTAACCCTAACCCTAACCCTAACCCAGTATATCAGGCTGCAATAACAATCACATTTCTATCAGGGATTTTTTAAAAATCTAATCATACATCCAAAGCTCTAACCGCCAAGTATAAAACTTCAAAAAGCAACAAGATTAAGTGCAGCAACAATATTTCCTCATGTTGCCTTCACAGCAGAGAGCTGCTTGCATGTATTCACAGTCCAGAAACCTTCTGCTGTGGCTTCGGTGCACCACAGCCACATCCTGCACAGTTGTTCCCCTTGTTCACTCTGTACAGGTCAACACAACTCGAAGACAACTCAAACAAAATCCATCAAGATTTTGCACAAGAGCTGTTCTTCTTTTTGAACCCTTTTATATTTTATACAACATGGAAATGGGACTATGAATAAGAGTAAACCAAGCCAAAAACCAATCCACTGAACTTTGTGACTTTACACAAATAATTTAAAAAGTAACTGCTTCCAAAAACAGCTGCAGCCATCAGCTCATGAGTCTGTGTGTTTTCTTGGTCGGGTTCACTCGTTATTGGCTGGTTTCACTCTGCAATTATTCTAACGGCACCCGATACAAAAGAGGGACAAGATCGGGGTCTGTTTCCTCTTCACCTGCAGTTTGTTCTGCTGTCCGCCTCTCGGTTTGGGCTTCTGGGGTGCCGGGCTCGTCTGGTGGCCAACGCAGCTCCCCGCTTTCCACCTCGGCTGCGTCTGTTGGTTCCACCACGATGGAGGGAAGCCTCTTGGACAGCTTTGGATACCTTTCATGGGTGTCTGGGAAGATCTGTTTCCGGCTTATGTAAGGTTAGCGGGACAGTTCTGATGGTTCGAGAGATTAAAACAGCGCTCATGATACATGTGAGAGCAACAACTATGCGTGGAAAATTAGATTAGGAAAACTGCACCTGGGTGCATGAGATTGATTTTCTCATTACTCTTGGGGTTAACGTTAAAAATTTGCTTGCGTTTCAGGCACATCGTATGATATTACATTTCCAGTTTAGTCTAAACTGAATGTAAGCTAGCAAAACATTCAGAATAAAACCTCCTTTGAATAAACTGATTCGATTCTCAATTAAATTTGGCCCAAAGTGCTATGAAGAAACTTAGACCCCAATAGAATTCTCACGGGAGAATACTTAAAAAGTCGACAAAGCAAAAGGTTTCCAGTAGATACAGAGTTAAAAAGTGATCTCATCCAAAAACATGCAGGTTTATGTGTAAGTGAAATCCTAAGAATGAGCCTGTTTAGCATGTTTTTCACTACGAACCAGAATAAAGTCATTTCTTTCACACATATCTTTCACAGTCTTGGAGGAAACACAGCAACAGCAGTAGTCGGTAGGAAGGATACTGAATCCTGATCTCCTGCTCCTCCCCCACTGAAGCCCTCTGTCCCCGGCTCCAGAGAATTAATCACTTCAGTCATCCTGGAAGAAAACACATTTTGAGATCACCAGTCAGTCATAAAATCGTCTTCACTTTTGATTCTCGGCTCATTATTGCTTAGTGTTTTTCCCTGAAGCTGGCTTCACACTCTGCGTGTTAGGTTCTTTCATATAAGCTCATTACACTCACAGTTTTCCAAACGGGGCGGAATATCTTGCGCAATTTTCATTCTAACGGGCCCAATCAGTGCAGTTTGTAGAAACAGTCAGCTTTAATTAGCAAACAATCTTGGCCACTTAGTGGCAATTATCTGAAACACACCACAAAAACAGCATGTGATCGTCAGACACAGACACCGAACGAGCTATGGAGCGACAGCAACTTGCTGTGAAGGCCTGGAACATGCGTTTAGCCAACGCCACTGCTATGTACCTTTCACGCTTTTCATTTCCGTCTCATAAAGGAAACATTGTCCAGTAATGGCCACGACTGTGTGTGTGTCAAATGCAATAAAACAAGCTCCTCCTTTTGGAATTCCAAAATCTGAAGGCAATGTGCAAAATGTAAATAGCAAACAAACACCACAATTCATTCTCAGTTACTTTAAAGTTATAAAAATTGCAGTGCAATTAGAAAATTATATTAAGATAATTTATTTAAAGCTGAAACATAAAAATAAACACAAGTTTTTCGTCAGCAACACTTCTGAACATGGACGAGAAAACCTCTATTTGGGGAAAACACCAAAAGCCTATGACTCAATACCAATTTTTTGGTATCCAAAGGAGGGTGAAAAAAATGTCATGCGTCATACACAACACTTTTGCATTAGCAGATGTTCATGCAAGCAAGTTGAAAACATAAAGATAACTAAAGAGACCACTAAGGGAGTTTTTGCCTGATTGCTAAAGGATGAAGACGTGTTGGAGATGCTTTGCCCAATTTGTAGCACTACTTTTCTTTGTGCCATCCCTTATTAACATGCTTGGCATTTGGGATTAGCCTTTTGGGTTCATGTCCGCACAGTGCTTGTTCTGGCAGAAAAGAGTTGGTTAGGGTTAACTCTTACTGCCCTTACTGCCACCAAACAAACACTCTGAAAGTTAGCTTTTTTTGTTAATGGCAATAAGGTCATAACAAAAAAACGTCCCGAATATGTGTTGAAAAAAACAGCTTATTTCACAATGGCTAACAAAGCGCTCGTGCTGGAAAATTAGTTTTTCTTTGCTAAGTTGCTAAGTGAGATGGCTGTGTCCTGCAAGTAGAAGCTGGTGTCTTATACAACCCATCGAAAACATCAGTGTAGGGAAATCACAGTCTTGTATAAAAAGCTATCATTACATATTATTATTAGACGGAGCCTGATCCGGGGCTTTTTTTCTTTCTTTTTTTTTACACTTATTAAGGGTCAGTTTTAAGTGGGACTCCTTTTTAAATGGTACTTCACGCAACAGCAGATTCAAAAACGATTAGCCCCACAGACCGTCACCTTAGAGACGCCTTACTTTTTTTTTTTTAATTTCCATTTCAGCTGCATCTTTCGGTTTTGTTGCCACCGGTTAATATTTCAATCAGAATGCAATATTTAACTGCATTTGGCTGGCTCCCACAAAACTTTCCTTTTTTAGATATTTCTGTCTGACATGTCTTAGCCTCCAGATTGAAAAGAAGTAAGACAAGGTCTGCTCGAACTGGGCTCTTAACAGGACGAGATCAAGAGAGCAGTGTTGGTATAAATGCTGGTGCGAATCCAGATCTCGTTTCAGTTTCCATTAGTCTCTAATTATCACTCGTTCTGACAACCATATCTGGGGCGCATAAGTGAGATATATCTTGCATATTCATGCATTTGGCATTAATGAAAAATATGGAGATGTTTCAGATTGGTAAAACGTTTGCTATCAGAGTTGGTCTCAGCACCTCCCAAATGCTTACAAAGTGTTCTTAAGAGCAGCTGATGCAACACAGTGGAAAGTGTGTCCCTGTCTAGACAGTTTTTTACATTTTTGAAAAGAGCGGATGGCATAGAATTCTAAACAATGTTTTCTCTTCTTTTTTTTTACAGCCGTATCAAAGTTAGTTGCACTCATAAGTGCAACTTATTCTATGATCAATAAGTCGGCCCTTTTAATACAGAGTATATAGAGCAAAAATAACAGCAGAAAAAGAAGTAAACCTGAGTAAAAGCATCAAACAGGATGACAGCAGCACCTCCTACGTTTTTTTTCCTCCTTACAAGGCAGATGGGATCCTTTAGTGAAGGTAAATATTCTGAAGTTATCAGTAAAAATTACTTTGTGAGGAGTTCAAGCGTGTTTGTTGGCTCTGTTCTTTCATTGTTTCAATTTGTATTCCTCAGCTTCAGCAGGTTTTGTCCCAAATGTTGCAAAATCTGTGACTGCAAGTCTGAGAGACGCTCTTGCTCGGCCCTGTTTTCCTCGGAAATTTCTGGCTCCTCAACCTTTTAAATGATCGACTATGACCAAACACAGCTAGTCATTCCCACCCAAACCCAATCCAACCAACCACATGCTTACGGGTTGCTTCAT
The DNA here is from genome assembly GCA_907169785.1 of Menidia menidia. Lineage (NCBI taxonomy): Eukaryota > Metazoa > Chordata > Actinopteri > Atheriniformes > Atherinopsidae > Menidia > Menidia menidia. The sequence goes on along the minus strand of CAJRST010002224.1, from coordinate 15,949,544 downwards.
CAAGGCTCGCTATCGGGTCGTTCAGTTAAAAAGCTAGAATGGTACAATGGTGCTGTGTTGGTTTTGTTTTTTTTGGCTCAGCTGTTTGGGAAGACGGGACAATGGCACAGAGAGCGGTGTCAGAAGGATCTGACTAACACAGATGTAAATCTCTAATTAGTCTCAGTCTCTTGAAATGAAGTACTGTGCCTGGATCCAGAGAGGGGGAAAAGAAGCGCTTTTCCCTCTGAGCTCTTAAAAAGAAAAACCTAGTGGGAAAACCTTGCTACAACCACATAAACAGGATAGGAAGGTGGAGGAATGTTCCTGCAATCCAAAAGCAACATTAGAAGTTCTGAAGTTTTTTTTTTCCTTTGGCTCCCGAAAGAGTTGTGCGATATAACAGAGTTGTCATACAAGAAAATCACAGTGTGAGTAAATGTACAGCCAGACACGTTCACTTAAAAAGCCCGCAAAAATGTCATGGCGTGACGTAGGCCTTAAAGCCACAGTTGCGAACTGCGAGAACTCTGGCATTGCATGGGGGTGTCACAGGCCCAGGATTGAACCCAACACAAATCAAGGCGCTTCCAAACCAGTCAGAATGTCACAGTGAGTCTGTAACACAACGCTTTACTACAACACCTTTATCGCTTTACGGTTTGGTGAGGGTCCATCGTGGTTAGGGATACAGTAGATTGTACTATCCTCGTTGATGCCACTACGCTGTTTCCTTTGCTACATGGAAACACGGCATGTTAAGACTAAATCAGAAGGTCCCAACATTAGATTGGCGATAATGGAGTTGGACATCGAAACTTAGAGACAACTCACATAACTAGTGTTTAAACTACTTCTACTTCACTAATGTAATCATCGCCAGCGCAACCTATATTCTGTTTGTATACCCGCCAAAGACGTGAGAAAAAGCTTGGCATGGTTGTCTGTCTCTGAGGATGCTCTGGTGTCTGAGCAGTGGATAGTGGTAACCACTGAACACTGAAAGTGACTGGGAATGAATGGAACACCACGCCGCGCATTATGCTGTTAAACCGACGGACCTTTCAAACGGATACCAGTAAATCACTCATCTTTCATCCGCAAACCGGCCGGCGCCAACAGCACGAAAGGCAGACTTCTCGTGTGACAAGTTATCCGAGATGCCACTTTTTTTTTTTTCTACAATCAGACTGGCAGTTGCTGTTGCCATGGGGACGAGCCATTGAGATTTTATGCTTCTGATTGTCTGAGTAGTGCACTTTGCCTGAACGCACGAGCCTGATTTGGGGTTATTCATGTGTGCTGTTGCGCGGCAATTACCGCCGCCCGGACGGGGTCGTGTTGTTGTGAGGCTTCTCTGTGAAACCTGGAATTGCTTCTGCCCCTTTCGTCTTCGTCATCTCGGCGAGGAGACAATGCGGCCTTTATTCCTCATCTGAGGCCGGTATTGTTCCCCCTGGAGGGGATCGGCCTGGTCGGTCCGGCCGGTGTCTGGTCTGCTTGCCTTGAGGTAGCAAATGGGGAGGCCTGGAGGGCCCTGGATTTGATTCACTCAGCGGCGACGTGAAGCGTAACAGTCACCCAAATTTACATATTAAAGCCGGGCGCGACGCCGCCGAGATGTCTCCGTCCGGGGCTAAAATAAAGCGTCTTTTGAGCTCCGAGCGTAGCCGTTCTCGTGGTATTACCGGCGTCGACGGGGAGCCGCGTCGCTTACGCCTCAGCAGAGACGTGAAAATGCTAAAACACTTTTCTAATCACCTTTTTTTCCCGCGAGGTCACGCTGAGGCGGCGAACATTTCGAGTGGTTGCTGAATTTAAAATGGAGTGTTTTAGCCTAATAAAATCCATGGCCCTCCACAAAGATGTGACTCAGGATTGTTAGGCAATGAACCCGGTTATATTTCAGATTCAACATTCAACATTTTAAAGAAAATGCCACCAGGGGGAAAATTTAATCTATCAAGAAAATCATGCGGTCGTCATAGATAAACGTAAGAATACAAAATATATATATTTCTTACAGAAACAGGCAGGGAACATTTTATCTTTAAAAATGTCCTCAAACAATAGTTTAGATTTTAGATACATCTGGATTTATCCCACTCAGAACACCTCCAAGTAATTAACAACTCATGCTATGTTAAAACTGAGGCTGAATGTACATAATGGGTTTCATCTACAGCTCTGGGCAGCGATTTAGCATCGACTGCACGGTGCGACACAACAAACGCAGGATAATTGTTTGTGTTGACTTAACGTCGAACAGAAAGCACAATTGTATTGTGTTTTCTTTTTTTTTTACACATCACCTAAATGGTGTTCTCAGACAGAGGCTTCTTCAGCCACAGCAAAGTATGAAACAGGAAGTCATTCCCAACCACAGCAATACCAGTGTGTAGAAAAAACATAGCACATGCAACACTACAAGTTCTCTAATGTAATATTAAAGTGATTTCTTTGACCATTTCAGTTTCTACATTTTCTAAAAGATTCTAAATGTGACATTATAGTTAAAATGTTGGTATCTTCCTGCATGATCATAGGTCATAAAAACTGTTTTCACGCTTTGCTGCATTCAACTCTCCTAAAAAAAATTGTTGGAAAAAAAAACAGATACAGACATGCTTTAGCCACCATTTCGCAGTTTTACATTTAGATTTATCTAGATTTATCTACTTCACAGACTTAGTAATTAACACCCCAGACCACGCTGAAATGAAGACCGAATATAAATAATGGGTTTGATTTTCAGCTCTGAGCAGTCATTTCACATCGATTGCACGGTCCAACACAATAAACCTTGGAAAATTGTTTGTGTTGACTTAACATCGACCAGAAAGCACCACTATATTGTTCCTTTATATTTTAATGTGCACATGCACATTATGATTTCTCTTTGGCAATATAAAAGTATATTCTATTGCATTTTCATTTCTGCACATTTTCAAAGAGACTAAGAAAGAAATACAAAAAAAAGAGAAAGCCTTTCTAAAAATACCTATGATTGTCTGTTTAACATTCAAGTCTCACAAAAAAACGTGAAACAGGCATGTTTGTCCATGAGTCCAAAATGTAGTGACAAATACACGTACTGTATTTGCCTCTGAATAGCTATTTACAGGGGAGACGGAGACATACAAGTAAGAAATTGTGAGTCAAAGTTTACTAGAAAAAAAAGGACCACCAGCATATTTGTGCCATTTAAGATTCCATAAGAAAACACTGACTTGCTGAGAAACCAAAGGCGTAATCTGCTGTTTAGAACGATTTATCCTCGGGTGGTGGGATGGAAAAAAGAGGGTAAGTCAAAAAATAAACCCCAATAAAGCAGCAGGTGATGAGCAAACAAGAAGTTTGTTAGAGACAAAAAAAAAAAGACAGACTGAAACCAAACAGAGAGCTCTAGACCCCAGACAGTAAACAATACGAAAGCAACTGATGACGAATGGTGAGCGAGACGTCAACCAGCCAGACGCTTTTTCGTAATCTTGACCACAGCGAGCTCGAGAAGCGGCACCACAATGCCTCAGGGGGACTCAGAGGCAGGTCAAAGCATGTTTTCCCCACACCGGATATGTGCGTGCCCGTGTAGAGGGAGTTGGGCTCGCCAATCACGTGACCACTCACAACTGTGTGTTTCCACCAGCCCCCAAAAAACCGTGAGATCAAGCCGATCAGTATCCCATTAAGTCATCAAATCATTAGTAGATGCTTCTCGTATAAAAAGAATAATGTGTTGTTGACACGTTCTCAGGACATCTAATGAAAGAGACTTAATTAATTAATTTAGTCAGACATAACGTTGCTTCTCGCTGTATATGTAGTTAACAAGGAAAATATTCAAATGTACTTTCACTCGAAGAAAACAGGAAGTGTTAAAGTTGTCTAGTGACTTTAACTGATAAAAATAATCATTTAAGGAAAATATGGATACAAATGTAAATGTACAGAATGGACTTTGGTATGCTGGTATTAAGTGTTTTACAGTTATACTTTATTCAAAAAAGTTGATTCACTAAATGAACGTCTGCACCAAATTTAATATAAAGGTCAGCTTGAAAAAGTTTTCCAGTTAAGTCAAATGTCTGTATCAGACTAAAGAAGCTTTCCCCTCTGAGGATGCCTCTGAGTGGAATGGAAACAGTGTATTCAGTCAAATATTTGGTTGGAAAAAAAAAAAAAGTTTCACTTTAATGAGATTGACTGGTTGGGAGACAGGGCTTTCGTATATGTTGACCTCTGACCTATGAACCTGTTGTAGAGAAGGCTAGATTTCCAGGATAAGCTGCCATGGTGATACATGTTGGTAAGAAGAGAAGCAGTGTCATGAGACCGAAAATCCAGAACATGATCCTGAAGCTGGCCACAAAAAAAAACAGATATCCTGCTCCGAAGCACATACCTGGGGTGTAAAGGTTTAGGAGTAAAAGCAAGTGAAAGAACCACTGAAGGCAAACAAATGTACCTGAATATGGACCAAAGACAATGTCACAGAACAGATGTCTATAGTTTTTTTTTTTTATTGACATATTTTGTGGAGCAAAATTAGCCGAACCAAAACTGTGTAATTAAATAAGTAACAATTTGTCGTATCATCATAAGAAAATTCCATGTTCTGAGTTGGTAGAGATAAAATAATAGTCATGAAAGTCCAATACATTTGTTGATAAAGCCCAGCATTATCCATTAAGTTTATGAATCAAATCTGTTATTTTTAGGTGCCTATTTAGGAGCTGATAACTCATATCATTAACTAGGAAGCAAGCAGTTAATCTGAATATGTACAACATTTGATTAGCAGGGTTGTTTTAAAAGATTATTCAGGCTCAAATAAAACACTTGGCTAATAACTCAGTTGCAAGGCCAAATACTGTGCTGTTATTTGGGAACCTTCTGGTTTGAGCGTAAATGAAACAGGAAATATGTCACTTCTCCAATGACTTTAAGGAAGTCAGTATCCACTTTGAGGAAGTCATTCCTGGATTTGTGGGCGAAATCGAACAGGATATGAGGCCTAAATGTGATTGCAGTTATATGTAAATCAGTTGATCCTTTCTTGTCCCTAAAGTTTCTGCTTTGACTTTTACCCAGGGAATGGAAAGCAGTTTTGTGTTGAGTTGACATCTGTGCTATTCAAGAACTTTCAAATAATTTCCAATATTGTCTCTTGATTAATAAGCCGAGTTAAACTAGATCTTAAAAACATATAATAGACCATTGATGGTAATGTAATGTAACACATGTATATATGTATATATAGAGATGCAAAAGAGCCTTCCACTGCATGTTAGAAAAGGGAGATGTCTCCCTTTTGGTAAATCAGACATTAAAACTGTCAGGATTTGGGTTGACGGAACCACTAATTCTTCCAGTTATTCATTTTTCAGGCACTAAAAACAGCAAATGTTCAGCAACTTTAAAACACCCATCCGCCCATTTAAATCATCTCTCAGAATTGTGTACATAGGTCAGTCCATGACAGGGCCACAAAGACCAATAACTCCCCCCCCCCCCCCCACCACCCCCTCCAACTCACTCCTACACAGTCAGTTCAGATCAGAATTAACCAACAAAAGCCGGGGAAATCCAGCAGTGAACAGATCCTGATTTCAGAACTACTCACCCAGCAACCTAAAGTTAATAAGGTCACAAGATAAGAAGACAATCCCCCCCTCTCCCTCTTCATCGGGATAGACTTTCCAAGCTGGCAGCCTTTGGGGCTTTTCAACAGTCACTTTAAATCCACCACTTCACTTTGGCAGATAAAGAGCGTCGAGAAAACGGCACAGGGCAATCTTTCCTTTGGTTTTACCGCTGCTTCCCCCCCTTCAAACCCCTTTTTCCATTTTCTGCTGTTAAATGGGAGCCCAGGGCAGCGCCACCTGAAGGTTTCTTAGACAAATCTAGTTATACTCCTAAACTAAAGCTCAAGGCCATAGCGAAAATTGAACCCAGAGCCAAAAATACCAGTTACTCTCTTTTTTACAAATCAGTCAAGCACTGCTCTGTTGCTGTTCTCTTTTTCTTTTTTTTTGATGCCCCACTTCAGCTGAAGCTTAACTGCCCCAGAATTTTTTTTTTTTTCTATTCTATCTAAGGGTCATATAAGATGTGAAGTCAACACGTGGAGATGGTGTGGGTCAGGAGCCAAGGAGCTCAGGTTTACCTGACCTGCCTTTTGCACAACAGGTAGGCAAGGCAGATAGTGGTGATCAATTTTTAAACACAGTATCTACAACGACCGACACTTAGACGCGACTACACAGACGGATCTTTGCTTCTTTTTTTCTGCCCACAAACCAACTATGTGGCAAGCTGCAAAAATAAATAAATACATTTAAAAAACTCCACGTAAAGCTGATCGAGTGGATTTCCCGACAGTTTAAAATATCGGTCTCCGAGTTACTTTCATAGGATAAATGCGATGGGGGAAAAAAGATTAGCGGAGCAAAAGGTTGAAAAGCCGGTGAAATGTCCGTACCTGTCAGCGGGTTGTTCCAGTATCTCAAAGCTGGAGGGTTTCCGTCCTCCGCTGCTTCATCACACTGATGCTGCTGGCAGTGCTGGGGCTGATGATGATGAGGAGGATGATGATGAGGATGATGATGATGCGGGTTGTAGTGGGCGACAGGCGGAGGGGCGCGCAAGGCTCTTAGATGAAGTTACCGTCCCTAGGAAAAGTATTCGGAGCCTGCGCAGTGAAGCGTGAGTCGCGCTGCTTTCAAAGGTGGTCGGAAATCAGTTCGTTTTATATGGCGAGGAAGTAGGAAGTTGACAAAAAAACATATAATTAAACCGTCCGTTTTAGATTACTATATTTCAATATTCTAAACTTCTACGGTTGAATTGTCTCTTAATATACGTAAGAACCTTGGATGGATTAAAGCTGTCACAGCGGGCTCTGACCTACAAATGTCATGTTTTGAAGCGTTTAAAAACACTAATCGAAAGGCTTTGATTTTAGAACTTCAGATGGGAGGACTGTATTCCAACAACAATGTTGCTTCGGTCTAAAACACACACCTCCATGAGAAAACCGGCAACGTCTGCGTATAAAAGATCGCTCAAGCACACAGTTTGACCTAATTCTGCCCAAATTGTTCAATTTACCTGGCGCACATGAAGGCAGCACTAACGGATAAATGGAGAGGTGATTAGCAATTCGGTTACAGGTAATTATGTCAGCTGTTTGATGAATTTCTATGCCGATGTGCCAAATATAAACTGTAAAAGTGTTATGTATGCTACTGGAGGTATTCCTTCCTTTTAAATGTTCTGTTTCGATGTTGAGATATTGAGTTCCTACCTTTAAAAAGTACGAAAACAACGTAATTTTCTGTAATCAAACGAGCCCTTGGAGGATTTACCGTGCCATTTAATTAACTGTTTTTTTAACTGGTTATTTTTACCAAATTCCCACTTTGTTGAATAATATTCTGAGCTGTGTCTCCATCTAGTGTTACTGATGCGTATCTATTCATAAGGTTTGCATTGAATGTAATTTGTTTGTAGAAACTATCAAATTTATATATTTTTGGGGTATCACAGAATAAATCAATATTTGAGGACCAAGTATCCTTTAGACTTCATTTAACAAATTTAACAACAGGTGAAGTTGAGTTAAAGGAATAAAAACATTTTTATGTAAATATAAAATGAAGTAGAAAATTGGAACCATAAACATGAGACAGGACACTCATCATCAATCCCAGACTCAATTTGACTTATATTAGTGTTTATTTATTGTGTATAACTTTGCAAACACATATAGTTAAAGCTTATCAGAATACAAACAAGGGAAGTGACAAAAAAATAACTCATTTGCCTATAAAGCTATTTACATAGCCAGTTCAATACTCCTATTTTTACATATACTGATAGTGAAAGAAAATTAATTAGACATATTTATACTTTATCTTCGCAAAACAGATTCTACCCAGCAAATTATTACAAATATAGTTGCAGGGGTACATTAGCTAAATTTAATGATGAAAATTTCATCATGTTTGCATTGCTACATATAATAGATGTTCCCTAGTTTAAGCTTTATAGTTAAATTACTGTATACATATCCCGCAATGTCAGTTACATAAGGTATTTTTGGCTTGATGGTTTCTTTTACTAGTTTTTGCTTAGTTTTTTTATGTTGTTTTTTTATTTTTGCAATATTCTCAAACACTCAACACTTTAAAAAGAGTGTAGATTATCCTGTGAAATCTTAAAAGTATCTCGATTGATATTTTACACAAAGAAATTACAAACTGACAGAAAGGTTAATGGATTTTGAAAGCAGAAACAAAACATTTTGCCTAAGCAAGAATATGTAGTGAAGCTTTGATTTATAATGTGTTTAAGGCAATAATTTATATAGCTTATTAACATCTGTATCGCATTGTCGCTTTAACAGTCCCCTCTTGCTGTAATAAGTCATTTAAGCATGCAGTGTGACATCAGATCATTGTGATCATAGCTACACACAGGTAAATCATTTCCAATTTTTGGCAAGTAACCAGTCAAAATTCTTTTTTTTGTTGCTTTACTTGACATTATTTCAGTTATTCAAATGAAGATGCCCATGAGGGGTGAACTATGAGCTGTTGTGTCTTTGGATGTACATTTCAATGTTATTTCACTCATCATTCTCATCAAAGAACCTCATTTTCTCAGAATGCACAGAGTCCTTAAGCCGTTGTAAAGATGAAGCTGTGTCGCCTGAGATGGGGTCAGAGGAGTCAAACATGCGTGTTATTTGTGTAGTTATAACGGTTTCTTTGCTCTCACTTCTTTCACTTGACGTCTCCATGACTATGTGCCTCTTGAAAACTGTTCTTTCGCCTCCAGGTGAGTCTCTGCGGACCCATGCTGCAGCTTCGTCTGCATCAGATTTGAAAGTTAGATCCCCACCTGGTTGGGTGGAGATAGCGGAGAGGATCTGGGCATGCTGTGTTTCTGGGGTCGGGTGTATATTTGATGTAATGACGTGTATTTTTCCTGAATCCAATCTGATTGTGTCCTCAGATGAAGATGACATACCAGAGGATAGAATGGTTATTTTCTCAGGCAACTCGGGCATGTCTGAGATCAGCTCTGTTCTTGTGGTAGAGGTAACGATGTCACCGTGAATCTCTCCGAGTCCCGCAGCAGCACTCGGGTCAGTGTATTTGACGGTAACCTTCGTTGGGGAAGACAAGGAAGGTCCGGCATGCTCACTGGTGAATGTAGAGCTTACATCAGCAAAGGCGTCTGACGATTGGACAGAAAAGGTGGGGCTCATTTCCTCATTCCCAGTGTCCTCCGCTGGGCTTTTCTCATCCTTTTGCTCCTCTTTTTCAGAAATCTTTGCTGGTTCTGATGGGGAGGACAAGCCAAACGTTGGAAATTTAAACCAACCTACCTTCTCTGGGCTTTTGGTGGTGTCTTGCTTTAACTGTTTCTCCTTTGCTTCCAGATCCTTTACATGAATCTCTTTTGTTGCATGAACTTCCTCCAAGATTTCATCTTTGTCCACATTTGGAACATCGAATTCTGCATCAATAGTCTTGAGGATCTCACCAAAAGATGTCAAGGACAATTTTGGGGATTCCTTTGGGTCAGTCTCCATTTCCAGTTGATTTTCTCTTTGTTCATTGTTAACAGGGATATATTCTTCCTCAGGTTTAGCTTTTGAAAAACTCAGCCTTGGCATTTTAAAGGACGATAGTTTGAATTTACTAGGAGATCCATGAGTCACGGCTTCAGTCGCTGCCTTCTGAGTTTCAGAGTCTGATATCACTGCTTTGGAAACGTCAATATTTGGATCCCTGATGGTGACAGTTTCATCCTCTTTCACTTTAGTTTCATCAGTGTCTGTTAAGTCCTTAGGTAGTTTAGGTGTTAGTTCTTGGCCATCATCTCTACCTTCATGCTCATGCACTTTAAGTTCCATCCCACTTTTAGCTTTAACTGCCACCTCTTGAACAGAAGGTTCTTGGATACTTGCCTTTGAAAACGAAAACCTGGGAAGAGAAAACTTAGTTTTTTTCAAGCTTGTATCAAGTTCCACAGCTGTAGATTCTAAGGTAGTCCCTGAAGGTTCTTTGGTATCAACATCTTGAGAGACATCTACTTTGATCTCTGGTGGTGTAACAACAACTTTAGTTGTTTCAGTGTTTATATCAACATCAGGGGCTTTAGGACTTGTTCTTGAGAATGACATTTTTGGGAAAGTCCAGGAAGGCCGTTTTGACATGGCTTCTACTGGTATATCTAAGACAACACTGTCATCTACTTTGACCTCGACATTAGGAATTTGTACCTCTGTGCTGATTTCTGGTACTGTGATTTCAATATCTTTACCCATCTTTGGCATTTCAAAATTGCTAACCTGACCTTGTAATTCTGTAATACTTTCTGGTGGCTTGACTTTAAAGTCAGATGGGCTAGGTTCTATTCTTTCTTCTGGAAGAGAGACATCAACAGTTGGAAGACTTTCATCAACTTCAAGTTCTTTTGTACTTGGCTTTGAAAATGAAAATCTAGGTAATGAAAATCTTGGCTTTTTCAATTTGGTATCCACATCTGTTGCAGCTTTCTCATCTATTATTGTACTTGAGGACTCTTTTATGTCTGTATTTAAGGGATCAAGATCTGCTTTGTTGTCTGGTTTTGTAATGTCAACTTCAAGATTGATATCACAATCAGGAGCCTTGGTGTTTGTCTTTGAAAATGAAAATCTTGGCAATGTCCAGCTTTTCTTTTTCTCTTTAACATCACCTTCAGAAACTGGATAAGAGATTTCAATATTTGAAGATTTGAGTTCAGCTTTTGTATCCTCCACTTTTAAACCCTCTCCATCAACACCAATATCTTTTCTCACATCAGGCGCATCCACACTGGCTTGAAGTGTAGCAACTCCAAATGTTGGTAATTTGAATGTAGGCATTTTAAATTTTGACGGTGACCCTTCAATATTACTGTCCTCATAATTGAATTGGTATGCTTCATTTGCAGATGTTTGTTTTGGGTCATCGTCAGGGAGTTTGATTTCAGCTTTGGCTTCTGGTAGTGTCACATCGACATCTGTCTTTGATATACTTAAATCTACATCTGGGCCTTTTGCTTGTGAAGAAAAACCAAAGCTGGGCATTTTGAATTTATTTCCCTTTGCCTCATGTTCACCTCCGGTGGTTTGTAAATCTATTGAGGGAACTTTAACTTCAGCACTGGGTGCTGCAATGGTAACTGTAAGAACCTCATCTGTTCCAACTCCCCCTGTTTTGGCATCCATGTCCACAGTGGGTGCTTCGATTGTGGAGCTAGAAC
>CAJRST010002224.1:15839527-15938251 GCA_907169785.1 Menidia menidia | reverse complement strand
TGGTAATTTGAATGTTGGCATCTTGAATTTCGATGGTGATCCTTCTGTATCCTTTTTATCAGCTTTGATTTCAGAGGCTTTAGTTTCCACGTCAATAGAAGGTTTTTTCAGTTTGATATCAGGGAGGCTGACATCAGCTTTGGCCTCTGGTAGTGTCACATCTACATCTGTCTTTGCAATGCTTAAATCTAGACCTGGCTGTCTCACCTGTGGTGTAGACAAACCAAGGCTTGGCAGTTTTATTTGACTTCCTTTTACCTTATGTTCACTTTCTGCCATTTTCACATCTATTGTTGGACCCTCAGAGTCAACACAGGGCGCTGTAGGACTAAATGCTGGAGCCCCTTCAGCGACCTGTATGTCGACTCCATCCATTTCCACTTCTGTCTCCATCGTACTTTCCTGTACAGTTGCACTTGGGGTGCCAACTGAAAACTTTGGTAATTTGAATGTTGGCATTTTAAATTTCAAAGGTGATCTGTCTTTGGCCTTTGTCATAGTTTGAATATCAGGAACCTTAGTTTCATCTTCAGCTGAAGATTTTTTCACATCCGCAGCAGGAAGCTTAACTTCAGCTGTGGCCTCTGGTATAATCACATCAATGTCCTTGGCTATGTCCATTGATAGTCTTACATCAGTGCCAGGCCCTTTTGCTTCAGGCATAGACAAACCAAGATTGGGGAGTTTCAATTTGCTTCCTTTTCCATCATATTCAACTCCAGTTTTTATATCTACCGAAGGACCTTCGATGTTTCTTCCGGAAGCATCAATGGTTACTTCAAGAACTTCCTCAAAATTCTTAGCGTCAGCTGCCTCTGTTTTGATGTCTTTGTGAAAAGTAGGGACTTCCACGGTGGAACCGGTTGTGCCAAGTCCAAATTTTGGTAATTTGAATGATGGCATGGTGAATTTGGAAGGTGATCCCTCTGCTTGCTTTGTGGCAGTTGTGATTTCAGAAGCTTTGGGGTCTACTTCAGCAAAGGATTTCTTCAGCTGAACTTGAGGGAGTTTGACTTCACTTTCAGGTGGTGCCACGTCGTCAACTTTCTTTGATAGGCTTAAATCAACTTCTGGCATTGCTCCCTTTTGCAATGTGATTTCTGAATCTTGCATTTCTATTTCCAATCCACCTTCAACTTCCACTTTACCCACTAGAATATCTAAATCCCTGCTCTTAAGACTGGTATCAATTTCTGATGGCTTAACAGTTTGTTTTGAAAAAGAAAATTTGGGCATTGAGAATCTTGATTTTTTGGATTTTGCATCAGCCTCAATCTCTTGCTCTATCACAACACTTCTCGAGGGCTCTTTGACTTCAACCTCAGGCATATAAACTTCTTCTCTCACTGTTGATACGTCAACATCTTTGCTTGTCATAGACACTTGCATGTCAGCTCCATCAACTTGGAATCCTTTTTCTGTTTCAGGTAATTCAGTGCTGATATTTGGTGCTGTGACACCAAACTTAGAAAATTTGAATGTTGGAAATTTAAATTTCGAAGTTGAGCCTTTAACACTGCTTGATGGAGGTTCAATCTGAGGGGCTTTGATGTCCACTCCAGGCAAACTCTCTTTTATATTAGATGCAGGGAGATTCACCTCTCCTGCAGCCTCCTGTTGCATGATAATTTGAGGTCCCTCTACTTTTGACTCCAATGTTCCATCGATTTTCCCCTCAAATTTTGGGAATCCCATTTTCATATCAGGAGGTTTAATCTCTATGTGTACTCCTGGAACTGAAAGATCGGCCACTCCAACATCACCTTCAGTGACCTCTGGAAGTTGAGCATCAGCTTTATGCTTTGGTAATTTTATATCTGCATCCTTCTTTGACATGCTGAAGTTCTTTCCAGATGCCTGAACTTTTGGCAGTGATATTCCAAATTTGGGCATTTTGATCTTGCCTTCTTTTCCCTCTCCTTCAGTTTCTGTCATTTCCATCTTCAGCAATTGATCTTCAATGTCAATATTTTTCTCCACAACGTAAACTGTAGCTTCCTGTTCAGGCATTTCAAGTGTGGATTCATCATATTTTATTTCTTTGTCCATATCAGGTATGTCTGCTGTTACAGCGGCTCGAAATTTTGGAAATTTTAATGTTGGCATCTTAAACCTTGATGGCGATTGTTCCACACTGTACTGATCTGGAATTTCAGGGGCCGTGACTTCCACTTTGCCAGATGGTTCCTTAAGTTCAGTGTCAGGCATTTTTACTTCAACCTTGGCATCTGCCAGTGTCTCATCTCCTTCCCTCTTTGCCAAGTTTAAATCAATTACAGGCCCTTTTACTTTTGGTTTTGCAATTCCCAACTTGGGCATTTTGAATCTTCCTCCTTGTCCTTCAACCTTAACATGAGACTGCAATGACTTGATTTGCAATTCAGGTTTTTCAGCTTCGGCTTTACCTTCTTGTATAATGACTTCTGCTTTTCCAACACTTATTTCAGTTTTGGAAGCTTCTGGGATTTCCATATCAGCTTCGATATCTTGCCCAGTTGTATCTGTTTCTCTCTTTGATAAGCTTAAACTTATATCTGGCCCTTTGACTTTAGGCATAGAGAAACTGATATTTGGCATTTTTAATGATGAAGAGGATTGTTTTGTATCATCTGTGGCAACTTTAACCTCAGGAACTGTGGTTTCTATTTTTGTAGATGGTACTTTTGTTTCAGCATCAGGAAGATCGAAGTCTGCTTTGGCTTCTGGCTCTGTGACAACTGCTGCTTTCTTTGAAAGTCCAAGATTAAATTCAGGTCCTTTTACTTTGGGCATTTTAATTCCAAACTTTTGCATTTTTAACTTTCCGTCCACACCATCTGGTTGATCCTCAGTGTCCAGGGCCTGAACATCCAGTTCAGGTTTTTCAAGAGGGGGCACAGTGATCTGAACATCAGATTTTTGTTGATTAACCTTTAGAAGTTTGACATCAGCTTTCGGCTCAGGTAATATGGCATCTGCTTCTTTTTTGGATAGGCTTACATCAAGTTTAGCTCCTTTTACCTTTGGCATAGAAAAGCCTAGATGTGGCATTTTAAACTTACTCCCTTTTGCTTCCTGTTCAAACCCTAAACCTTTTACATCTACTGCAGGAGCTTCAACTTTTATGTTGGGTTCAGTGATAACAGCAAACTTCTCTTCTGGTCCTCTAAATCCAGTATCAGCAGGTTTCACATCTTTCTCCATATCTGGTAATTCCCCAGGAATCTTAGGACTTTTAGCCTGAAGTTCTGGTAGTTCAAATGTGGTCATTGTAAATCCTGATGCTGGTCCTTTAACATCCTGATGAACTTCTGTGTCCATATGAGCATCTGTAACTTTTACTTCTGCTTCAACTTCAGGCAAACTAATGTGGACATCTTTTTTCGGTAAGCTCAAATCAATTTCAGGACCTTTTGGTTTCTGAAGTGATATTCCGAAATTTGGCATTTTGAACCTGCTTGTCTTTTCATCAACCTCAGATGCTTTTCCTTTCACATCGATAGTGTCAGATGTTGTTTCAGGGGCTGCTTCTGTCTTTAGCTCTGGCATGGACACATCTAAGCTAACACCGGTGTATGAAAGTTCTTGGAGTTGATCATCAGCTTTCGTCTCTAATGGTTGGACACCGGTCTCCTTCTTTGAAAAGCTCAACTCCAATTCAGGACTTTTTATTTTTGGCATTTTCATTCCAAATTTTGGCATTTTGAATTTGCCTCCATGTATTTCCTTTTCACCTTCAGGGTGCAAAGATGTTATTTGCAATTCAGGATTTTCCAAGTCCATCTGTTGCTCAGGAATGGAGATGTGGATATTTCCAGGGCCAACATCAGCTTCAGATGTTTCTTGGAGTTGGAATTCTGCTTTAGAGTGTGGTAGTTTTTCATATGCATCTTTCTTTGCCACATCTAAATCAAGTTCAGGTCCTTTAAATTTAGGCATTTTGATTCCAAACTTTTGTATTTTCAGTTTGCTTGCTTGGTCATCAGGTTCACCTTGAATCTCCAGGGATTTGACTTCCAGCTCAGCTTTTTCTACCTCCATCTTTTGGCCTTGGATATAAACATCTTCACCTTCAAGAGTAATGTCCATCCCAGGTCCTGGGAGTTGTACCTTGGCCATTTCTTGAGTGACAGCTATGTTTTTCTTGGATGTGCTTAAATCGATTCCTTTCATCTTTGGCACAGAGATGCCAAGTTGTGGTAGTTTAAACTTGCTACCCTTTCCCTCTTTTTCAGCTATTTTCATTTCAGTCTCAACAATATCTACGTTTTCATCTCCACCGATGTCTACATTAGCTGCTTCGGGTCTGTGCAGTTGTATTGTTTGCTCTTCCGTTGCAACAACCTTTCGGTCACTTCGGACCTCTGTAAAAGCAATGTCACTCATGGGTTTTACATCAATGTTTAAATCGACTCCTGTCGAATCTCCTGTCTGGTTTTTTATTTTACCAAGTTCAGTTTTGGACTTCAAATCTTTATGGTGAGAGATGTTTTGTTTGGGCATTTCAATCCCAATGTCAGGTATCCTTATGTCAGGTGTTTTTATCCCAAAACTCGGCATTGTTATCTTTGTCCTCTTTGATTTCTTTTGTGAGTCACTGTCTTTTTCATGAACAGTTACTTCTTGTGAAGTTTCTTTACCCATTTCTTCGGCATCTTCTCTTTTGATGGGCTCAGTTTCAGTGTCTCTGTAGCTTTCCTCCGGCTCAGTTTCATACTCCGACTGAGGTTTTTTTAAATCTACCTTGATATCACCTAATAGGTCCTCAGAAGTCAATCCAGCAGATCTGATCTTGGGTGATTTTGCTGTGGTTTTAGCTATTTCTGGAGAGGCAGTCATGTCGAACATAGTCACGTTTGCGTCTCTTGGTGTCACTTTCGTGGGTGTTTTTACAGATATTCTTTGAGCGTTTGCATCAATAACAGTAATTTCTTCTCGGATGAGCACCCCGGATGTGTCGACTTGAGGCAGCTTAAATCCAGGCAATTTTGAAACTGCTTCTTTCACGCTGTCAACATCAATTGACATTTGTACAGTTTCATCATAATGTCCATTGAAATCAGCTTTGGCTGTGGTGCTCATGGACATGTCCTCCATACCTGGAATCTCAATATCTTCACGTTTCGGAAGTTGGGCTGTGGAAACACGACTTTTTGACAGCTTCTCATAAGGATCCTCTTTGACTTTGTCTCCCTCAGTTGTTTTAGTTTTAACTAGTTTTGCACCTGCAGTTTTCATATCTTCCTCTGTTGTAATGTCACTTTGCCCAGTTTTGGAAAGTTTGATAGTTGGGCCAGGCTTCTTTGTTGCTTGTTTTTGTTTTGATTCCTTCCCTTTCTGGATTTTGTCCTCAGCTTTCTGTTCAGACTTTCGTCCAAATGTGACATCAGATATATCTAGTTCCACCTTTGGTAAACTGATCTGTGCTGTCAGTGATTTGGATGAGATTAGCCTCGGACTTTCACCGCTCGTAATTTGGTTATTGGCATCAACTGCATGCTGACCAACCTGTTGTTTTGTGTTAGCTTCCAAGCCTGACGCACCATCTGTTTTTTCAGTTTCAGGCTTGTCTTCTTTTTCTATACTTGCCCCAAGGGTTTTAAGCCTTTTTGGAGAGGATTTTGCTTTTCCATCTTTCTTTTTGTCCTTCCCCAATATTTTCATTTTTAGTTCAGACTTCTCCTTCTTCTTTTTCTTCCCATCAGGTGACTTGGGACCAGAGGTGCTTTCCTGATCAGCAAGAGCCACAGTAAGATCTGTTGTTTTCAAAGTACTGTCTACACTGATGAGCTCCACCTTGTGTTGAACTTTTTGAACATCCATCTGGGTTTGATTGTTTTGATCATCAGGCCTTACGTTCTCCTCTGCCTTCAAATCCTCAGCCACATATACTGTTGGTGTTTCTCTTGAGGGTCCATCAAGGCTTTCAGGTGAAAGCAAATCAGACTCTTGTGTCTGGTTATTGTCACCACTCGTCTGACCGGTTGTCGGGGCATCTGTGTCCTGGTCTTCAGATGAACTAATGCGGCCTCTCTTTGTTAGAGCAGAGAGCTTTATCTTCTTCTTCTTTCCTTTGAGAGCATCCTGAGACTTTATAGGCGATTCTGTGTCACTTGTTGTTGGGCTTAGCTCAAGCCTTTTCTGCTCATCAGCTTCTGAAGAACTGTGAGACCTTATGAAACGGGATTTGCGTCCTTTCCCAAAGGAGGGAAACTTTGGCCATGAAATGCGGGCCTCCCCACGTTTCTTGGTTTTTCCTTGTTCCCTCACATCTGTAGAATAAATATCTTCCTCCTTTTGGGTAGCATAAATATTGGATATTAGATTTTGACTAAATATTGCCTCTCAAAGAAGACTATGGACAGACCAAGTGAAAATACTTACAGGGATAACGTCAGATTCCATGGTTGGTTCAATCTCTGTGATGTCCGGTTTGCGTTTCAAGCAAAGCTTTACTTTGTAAGCCTGAGCATGCTCCAGAATTTGAATGGCATCTTCGTATGGCACGTCATCAAAATACACAGTGGCGCTTAGAATCTGATCACCTGCATAAAACAGAGAAAGTATAACAGAAACCCTCGGTTTCTTTGCATTGTTTTTGTGAGACAAAATAAACTAAAGTTGATCATAATTAGCAATTGCCCAGAGTAAACACATGTCAAATGGTCACTTTTAAACTAGACCAATAGAATTTCAGATATTTACAAGGAATTATGCAGAATTTTAGATATAATTTCTCTCACATTTACCAGCATTACTTAAATATGTAAACCAATATGAATGTAAAAGCCTTAATAAGGTCCTTTCCCTTTTACAACTCACCTTCTTTCACTTTCAAACTTTTTGAAGCAGGTGACTCTGGTACAACTTCCTTGATGAAGATCCCCTCTTTCCCACCTCCGCTGTAAACAAGACCCTCTGCACATCCCTCTTTGGCTGTTTTCACAATCACACCAGACTCAGGGCTGTGAACATCCTGCCCATGTATCAGAAAGAGAAATACAGGCATTCCACTGTAAGCTGTGTCATTCTCCACTTTCACACCGCCTGAGGGGATTCTTGTATAGGCCAGAGAGGAGAAGTGACCAATGGCTCACCTTTAGTTTACTCATCTTTGGAGTCGAACGCTTCTCAAACATGGACCCGAGCCCAGACTTTTTAGTTTTGTGTCCACTACCACTTTTGAGATTCGGATCATGCTCTGCTTCACACTTAAAGAAAAAATGTTACAAACGTTACCATATTGTAGATTAAAGCACTGCATTTAAAGAAATTCTAGTGAATAGATGAACATGTTATAGCTGCTTCCCATCAGTCATTTCTTAAGTTTGTCCATTAGAACACATTTGCTGTCTAAATTAAAGTATCTCTCCACATGTAAAGCTTACTCATTCTGAAAATAACTTTTTGACAAGCTTTTCATATTTTGTTCACATTATGTTAAATGTTTCCAGTAAAAAGGAGCATATAAATTTGTGATTTACAGATTATCCCCTGAAACAAAGGCTAAGGAATTCAATGTGAATTACAAACCTAATGCCAATTCATAGGGATACAGTGTGTTAAAAGATCATTTTCCATGTCCCAAATTTAACTTAAGGCATGAAGACACGCTTCCTGCTTTTTACTGTGATTTGCATAACTTGGCTTGGTCTACATAACAGGCATAGCTGAGCCAAACATCCAGCTCCCCTCTCTTGGTCACAAGCTTCGTCCTCTAACTTCATTTTTCCCTGACCTGAACAAAATGGGTCACTAATAGATATTTGAAGGAATCAGTGTGCTGACATGCAATGAGGTAACCTGGTTACCCAGAGAGACCCTCTGCTGTGGCCAGATTTTAGAAATACAATGCTAACAAGAAGCACTGAAGTAAGGAATCATATTTTCCCTGTCATATTTCTATTGGAAATTAAATTCAATAGTTTTTCTGATTTGCTTTCTTTGACGGATTTCTTTTTCTTTTCCCTGCTTTTCAAATATGTAAGTCAGTGGCTTTTCTGTGCAACGCACCTCTTTGTCAGAGTATTTTGCAGCTTCAGGATACTCCTCGACTGGGGATGATCCTTGCGGCCTTGGTCTCTCCCCCTCTGCGAGCTGAGATGAGTCTTCACATAGCTAGATGAACAAAAAGCTGGCATCACTTCAGAGAGAAATTGAAATACGCAACTCCTGTGTTTCTAATTTTCTCTTGTACTGCCTCTGCTTATTCCCCTGCCACTTAGAAAATGTTATCTTGTTAAATCAAAAGGCATTTGCACCTGCAGACAGAACAATTGGGTAAAAATAGAGTGATCTGGGTTTGCCATGAGTTTAGCTATCTAATGGCCACATTAAAGGTGTGTGTTCCATGGAAGGCCATTTCAAACTGTCTGTTATTTAAAGCCTCTGGTGTAGAACATAATGTCTAAAGAAGAATATTTTCTGATATTCTCATAACATTTTATAGAGGTGGGGTTGAGTCCAAAATCAATTCTATAAATCAAATGTAAATCAGACTAAAAAGCTCTTCCAGTTCACAGACCAATATTTATCAGACACTGATTGGCCCACCACGCAGTGAAAACACTCACCGAATCGTCATCTGTGGAGGGCTCTGGAGCTCGCAGCCTCCGTCCAGCTCCTGTTCATAGAAGCACAATTAAAAAAATAAAAACATTTAAGCCAAAGTATCTCCTGTTAAGACTTATTTGGACTGTCACTGTCCGACATATTGAATTCTTTCTGGAAATCTATTGAATCTTCATACCTACACGTAGCTAAAAGTAAGCTTGCTTTAACTTAATTCGGTCACAAGACAGCTTACATTTGTTCTTGCCGAATGTGTCTGAGTTTGATTCGATTACAGTTCAGGGGAACCACACCGAGACAACCACACTTGTGAGACACTTATTTGAATCAGTTGGTGCAAATAACAACAATAAAACTTATGCTACTCTCTATAAAAGGAGAACAAACAACCAACAGACTGTAGTCAGCTTATAATTTGCTGAGTGTTACTTAACATGTTTTCTTGCTCTGACTGGTTTCAGGCCAATTCTGTAGCATCTAAAGTGATTTTTTTTGTCTATTGATAACTCTCAGAGAAAATCAAAAATAAAATGTCGCCAACTCATGTTTTCACCTTACTCTGGATCTGGCATATACAAACATAAACATGAAGGGGAGAGAGAGACAGAGATCATTTAAGGAGACTAAAGAAAACGTAGAAAAGTAAACATGGAGAACTGATGTTTTTCTGCATTTGTATTTTCTCAGCAGTAGCTTCCAGACGTCCATCCAGTCTGACCACTGGCACCTGTCTTGATGGTCTAAGAGAGACTGGAGTGGATGGTGGGACTATTTAGAGCTCTTCCTGGCAATAATTCCCCCAGAGGCCCACTGTCTCATTCGTCTGGTAAGTGATCCGCCTTATTGATCCTCACATTAAACTCTGCAGACTCTCAGCTCCAGCCCCTCAAGGTTGCCAAAAAGCGAAAGTCAGACTATGAGTAAATCTGCTTGCACGGACTTTTCTTGTTATTACCGACTCTGATACGTCATCTATATTTCCTACCGATGAACGTATAAATTCAGGTTTATGCGTTCCATTTTTATTGGCTGCTCTATCAAAATGTCTGTGGTTAGAAAGTTTCAGATGAAGGAAGCAGCAAAGCATAAAGCAAATAGATGAGTTTAGAGGATGACCTGTTGAAAACAAACGCAGAATTTGCATTTTCTAGATTTACTGTGGCCTAGTATGTTCTTTTAAAGTAGTTCCTGCTTTAGATCAATATTTTAAAGTAAGAAGCAGTAGGTGCTTTTGTAAAACACTAATCCAATTGCACTCCACCTTCTCCTGTACAGTAATGTACAGGAGTGGGAACCTTGTGTAAGTGCATTAAAGGAAACTTAAAGCAAGAGACTGACGTAAAAACATCCTACCTCTTTAGGGTGAGCTTTTCATCCAAGATTGATCATTCCAGCAACAAACATAAAAAATAAAAAATTCCATGCAAGCTGCATCATTCTCACAGGTTTTTCAATAAGCTTACACTGAGGTACCTCACTAATGTGGTTATAAGAAAATAGAACATCTCTTTACAGCTGCCTGCACCATTCAATAATCCAGTCATTTCAGATTTCCTTTCCTGTCTCTTCGGCCCATTCAGTCACAGTTCAGTAGCTCACCTACCTTCAGTAGCTGTTTGTCTAATGCCTGGAAGTAAACCAATATGTTAACAAGACTCTATCTTACCCTCGCTTAAGAAGTCTTGGTGTTCGTGTGTGTATGTGTGACTGTCCAAATGGTTAAAGTGTTTTCCTCTGCCTCACATGAACGGAGGCGGGACACTGTAGACTACAGACACACCTTTGCCTGAAATTGTGTCACTCCCAAACTGAATTAAGTGTTTTCTGACTTCGTTATGACTTGTGATTTGGGTTCAACTCTTTGCAGTTCATAAAACTTATGTATCAGTATTTGGCATTAAAACTAACCCAAAAGATCCGGTTCTGTCATTTAATCACTTCATACAAAAATAAGTTTAGGATTCTTTACCTCCAAATTGAGTGAAACTGAGAGTAATCATCCATTTATTGTCTATAATGCTTATTCCTGGTCTGGAGGTCAAGCCCATCCCACCTGTCATTGGGCAATAGAGTTATTCCATGTAGGGCTTAGTTTATTATACTAAAAAGCTGCATGCTTGGGCCCAAGGAAGCTCATAGATGTCAAACTGCAGCACAAAGATAATAGGCCAAAACAAATAGTGACAAAGTGAAGTCTTTAAAGCCATTTAGTAGCCATTTCCCTACGAAGGCCATTTTAATATTTGCTTATGATTATTTCTCTTTGTTCGTGGAAGGATGTTTTTATATAAAAACTTTGCTAGTGAAATACTGGAAGTGCAGTTCTGCTATATGAACTGGAGGGACACACACTTTAATCAGATCTTAGAAAAAATCTACAGTTACTCAGATTACCAAACACAAATGCAAGTTTGCATTTCTAATCTTTTAAGAGGAGTTCGACATTTACCAATAAAATCCAAAGCACAAATCACAAACTCTGTAAACCAGTTTATCTGTGAACCCGCAGATAACAAATATCTTGAAGTTAACAGTGTCATATTAACCTCTCTTGTCATTTTTCTAAGACTAGTGACTTTGTAGTGATGACCCCATTCAAAATCGAGATGTGCAAATGAAACTAATTCAAATCTGGCAATATTTTAAGATAAACAAAGACAATTTCTTCTTATAGGTCCACAGCCTCACATTAAGATAGAGATAGATGGAGCTTCTTGTTGCCATTGTGCTTACAAAAAACAAAAAAGACATGCCATTGCAACCTTTTTTTACAGACACATTAGAATAACTTGAGTGTTATTGGCAAAACATACTCACTTATGATACATAAAAGTGCATTTTCTATAGCAGTGTTTGCAATCACATTCAAGGGCAAAAAAAAAAAAAAAAAAAGATTACATACAGGAAAAAAAAACATGACTGGTTAGTAAGGGTGTGAAGTTTCTGCTGAGACAGTTGGAGATTCCGGGTGTTTACAGCTGAGCCACTGTGGAATGACAACTTTAGGGAGGTCATCTGAGGAAAATGAATTAAATCCATTAAGCTAACTGGTCACTTAAGGCTATTAAGTCCATATGTCTGGACTATGCATTTACTGTGGCAATACACAGTTTTAACATACCTAGCATGCTTTTCTTTCAGGTCAAGCTTGAATTTATAAAATGATGTATAATCCACTTCTTTATTTAGACGGATGTCCAGTTTCCTGGACGTCTGGCGGCACACAGGTAGAAACTCCTTTCTTAAAATTTGTCCTTGAGGGTGGTCACGATAACAGCTCTCAATTGGTTGTAAAAGGTCTAAATTAGATCACAATAAGAATGTGAATCAATATACATTAAGGTTATCAAATCTCATGACATGTTGGATCTGAGGGAAATGTCTTTTAGGTCAAAGCAGACATTGATGGAGGGAGAAAATGTATTATATTATTCAAGCGTTTTGCATCTTTGTATATAGAAGACTAAAAACATATATTTTTTATTAACTTACTGGTCATTCACCTTTATTACTTAGAAAAGAGGAAATCAGCCTTGTAAACAGCCTTTCAGAGCCCATAATGATGCTTCACTTCTATGATGAAAACGTTATAATTTTACCTAATCTAAAATGGCGTCATCTCAAAGCCCTTACTTGTTTGGATCATTGTGTAAGGATTTGAAAAGCCACACCCTGACGTCCATGAGCAAGCAGTTACTGAGGCTTTGTGTGTTGAGATCTTGATGATTCATATGTGTGGCCCATCCCTCAGTGCCTGGGCAAATATGACAGGGTGCTCATAGCTTTCCTCAAATTATGTTTGAGACACCTGCTTTCAAATTGTCCTGTGGACATTTTAAGTTTGTTGTGCAATGTACTGCAGTGACAGTTAACATTTTGCTGCAGATGATTGACAGAAAGGGAGAAAAAGTTTATTATAAGCAGTAGAAATTGTACTTAAAATCTAAACGGCATGTTAAAATACAGTAGTTGTCTATCCTCATCTCTTACATAACCAACTTCTGTTGTAGTTTGCATTTCCAGTGTAAAAGTACCTGAAAGGCTCCCTGAAGCTTTTCACTAAACGAATAGAAAGTCATGCAGCTCATTATTTGTGCTCTTGGATTTGGATACTGCTAATTTTTTTCCCCTTAACAGACCGCTCCTTTCACCGGAGGGCGCTTTGCTCGGATCCAACATGTAATGACATTTGGGTGAAGGGGGGGGAAAAAACTGAATTAGATTTTCCGTGTGGATTATAAGGACATGAGACTGCAGAAGCACATGCTTTCAATCTATTCATCTTCAGCTAACTTACAGCCAGTTTCTTCACTGCTCTGGCATCCCAATCCGCCCATGTTCAAACGGCACGCAGTTACACAAAAATGCCGAAGAGTTGACATAACTCATATCTATCAGGTAAATGTGCAAATAAACCTAGTGTTTGTTTTGACTGATAGCACCATGTGACATAGTGGAGTTACTCAATTACAGAGTCTGATTGGTATATTATGCAGACTAAAATGGTTTGTTTTTTTACCCAATTACTGCCAACTCTTCCTTTGACCCCTTCCATCTAAATAGATGTTAAAGAGTAAATTCCTGGCCCCTCAGAGTCGTCTTAGCCAATTTTTAGCCAAGATGTCCGACTGAATCCGGTAATTGAATCAATTAGATGTGAAAATACAGAATTAAAATGAGAAGTAGGAGCCAACTATGACAAAAAGAAAGCTTCCGTAGGTTTGTTATGTGTGTGAGTGAGTGGGTGTATGTGTTTTTGTGTGAAAAGTGTGGTGGTAAAATGTGGCCCTGGAGACACCTACTGTAGGAAGGAAGTTACCACAGAGTTCGTGTCTGGCTGTCTCAATAAAGATCAACAAATAAAATTGTGTCACAGCTGTGTGAGACGCAGACTTGAAAGTTCAGAGGCGTGCAGACAATGAATAGAACGAAAAACATAAGCGTTATGTCTTTAAAATCATCGCCTACAAAATGGAATGTTTACCTGCTTGGTGCTCGAGGCTAATTACAACTTAATACTTCAAACAAACAGTGATACTATTGGACTGAGGTACAACTAATGTCAGAGTTGGGTGTCTGAGTTTATGGCCAGCAGTGCAAAAAGGATCAGAATTGTTTGTTTTGAGCTTTACTGTCAAGTAAATCAGCAACATTGCCAAATCTTTCTCCTTTTATATACCTCTGTGTCCTTAGGGATCACCTGAAGACTCTCAGAGCAATGACTCTCCACCTCTGATGTCATTAAGAGAGGCAGATGCAAAGCCATAATATAACACGCAATGCTGTCCCTGAATGCTTTGTAATCATTAGCACAAGTAGGTTATTTAACCCTTTAGTGCGTAGTGGCAACTTCAGTGGACATCTATTTGAAACCAATTTTCTTGTGTATAAATGGATTTTTATGTTTTAAATGTGCATATGCCACTGAATCGGACACTGGCGATCAGGCGTAATAAAGATTTAAAAATATCCACAGAATAAGGGTTAATGCTAACCTTGTACTGTCAAAGAGGAGCTGAGGTAGTCTAAAATAGGTTGAATGAGTGGGAACAAGTGAGAAAAGGGATAAGGGATAAGTTCTATTCTGTTAACAAGCCTCCAAAATATGTTCACCTTGTAACACACAGTATTTTTTTTAGTAAGAAACCCTAAAACATATGCAGTCCACTTGAGTGGACATTTGGAAAAACCCTTGAGCAAACACATTTTTGACGGAAAAAACTGCAAGTCATCCTTTTTATGCTTTAAGGAAATCCTTGAAATTATCATAATTAACCATAAAAGGGTTAACCTGCTATTATTTTGTTTTTCGAGTAATATAGTACCATGACAGACATGTTTGGTCAGTTTTTTTTCTATATTTGAATTAAATAGTTGGGTGCAGAATTTTGCCGCAACATTCAGACAAATTAACAGTAATAATTATGCTGAGACTCGGCCTGCTGTCACGCTGTTGTCTGATCAGACCTCAGGCAGCGCCACACAACCACAAAAACACAAAAACACACGGCACTGACTGCAAAAAAAGTGAAGCAGAGGAACAGCTATTCCCTATTCTCAGTAGCAGCCTAATACCGGTCAGAAAGATCCCAAAATGAACCCAAAATGAACTCAAAGCTGCAGCCCACAGCTCCTGCTTGAGAATATCTTTGATCTGAAGCCAAAAGACCGTTAGCACAAACTCGAATGCAACTTTTGTTGCTACAGCCCAACAGTCCACACCTCTTTTTTAAATAATTTGGTGTATTTCTTATTTTCTATATACAGATAACTTAGTATTCAGACAAATTATTTTCATTTTTCTTTGATAGGGTTAAACTACTTTATTAGACAGTTATCTAAGGATAGAAACCGAGAAAGGCCCTAAATGGCACAGTATTTTACACAAGAGACTTTTAATCATGACAGGTGAACCAAAAATATCCAGAGTATATTTATGACTTTCTTTTGACCCTCAATACATAATTGATCTGCCAAGTTGATTGTACGATTCCTTTCTGTGTTTGACTTGTGTTTAACCTGTAAAAGTCATTTTTAAGCATTTTTAACCTTCAAGGGTTGCCAGATTGCTGCTCTTGGATCAGAAAATATTCACTAAGCCTAAATAAGAGAGGGTATTGTGCACAGAGGAGCAGGTTAATATCTACAAGATTTTTTTTACCACGCTCCGATTAAACACGACTGCCACAAGCAACTAAACACCAAAGCAATCACGACTAAATTGAGGAATTACATGCAGTTTAGGAGCTCTAACTCAATTACATACTGTTTATTTACATGAAATGTCATTACGTGAAAATGCATTAAGCAAATCAATGATTTTTCATGTTACGTATCCATAAAATTGATTATTTTGCTCATCCGTGAGATTTTGCTCAGCACAGTCTGAGAGCTTCATGCCCCCACGCTTTCAGAAATTTGGAAACAAATAAATATTTCAACGCCCTGTCTTACAGGTTGCGAATTTCAGAGCTTGAAGGATTTATATTAAGACCAGGTTCAGCATAAGTGTTTATGTAATACTATTTTTGTGCAGTAGTTTTTACAACCCTGATTTCTGCTTTGTTAAAAATAAAATGTCTGTTTGCCTTTAAGCCGTTCGCTTTAACCAACAACAGGAGGGAGAGAGGATGAATCCGGGAGCTGCGGACTCCCTCCGTCGTGACATCCTCAAACACTCCGCTGCACTCTGCAGACACACCCAGCGCTCACTGCAGGTCAGCATCAGCACCAGCCGCCACACACACACGCACACACACACACACACAGACACGTCCCAAAACACACGCTTCTGAATCGGTAAGCCCGGGCGTCCTCACGGCGGAGAAAAAAAAAAAGCAAAGCGGAGAGAGTAAAGAGCCCACCCGTCCCTGAGGAGGCATGGTGCCAGTTGGGGAACGCCAGGTGGAAGCAGTCGCACATGATGGTGGCGGTGGAGCCGAAGAGCTGAACTCCCGGGGCCGGTGGCGGAGGGTCGGGCAGGTGTTGCCGCTTCTTCAACCCAACCCCCTCCCTATAGCTGGTCCTGAGGAGGTCAGTCGGTCGCGGCGCGGAAAAGGGGGGGATGAGTTGCGGAAACGAGCGGAGTCAGAGAGCCCGAGAGCCTGCCACTGCCTTCTCCCTCTTCAGAGATGCGCACAGAGTGAAGGAAACTCCCTCGTATGTGGCATAAACATGGACCTCCAGTACTGCACGCTAACTTAATTATGGGAGGAGCTGCCCCCCACCCCCCCAACTTCTCTCTCTCCAACAAACAGACACTTCCCTCAGTTCTCTTTCTTCTCCGCCTTCTCGTCTCCCTCCCTTCATCCGGTCAGTCTGATTGATTTGCCTAATCTTGACAAGGACAATCACGATGTCAGCTTCTGGCTGCAACAACAACAACGGCGGCGGCAGCGAGAGGGGTTGATACGCTATATTCACGTGGGAACATAACTCAATTGGATGCTGTGTACACTAAGTTTCAAATTCCCCTCAATGTGGACAGAGAACTAACCCTTGTTTCTCAGCAGTTTTTGACACGTTTGTTTCTCTTCTGGAAGGGTGGAATAGTTTTAGAGAAACAGAGGGTCCCAAGTTATAGCTGATGGACCAGAGAGGATCGATTTGTATATAAATGGTTGCTTTGGTTTGTTTTCGATTAAACTTCTGATGTAGGGTTAAAGGTTAAAATTATCCTCACCACTCCTTTTTTATATGTAGTTTTGTTGAGGAAAGAAACGTTAAAATGATTGTCAAGCTCTGCATTGTTGGATTCGAGGGACACCATATAGTCTTATTAATTCTAATGTTTTACGACCTAACAAAGCTTTCATGGAGCCACTCCACACTTTGGGCTCCTGGAAAATGTGCAAGTCACCGTTATACACCTTATATCATTTCAGCATGGTGCTCCTAAGTGCCCAAACTGAGCCCAGAAATAGCCCAGCACAGATCACTTCTTGAGTTTTCATAGATAGCTGTGTCGTATTTCCTTCCATAGTCTAATGTGGAGCATTGGGTCGTTCCCCCAGCACAGACAGAAAAGGTGAGATCAGGTTAAAACAGAGATCTTTTTCCTGGCCCAACAGAGGACGGGCTCTTTGAAATTGGGCAATCGGGACATATCTTCTGTCTAAATACGTCCAGTTTATCCAACAGGCCATATTTGTGGTGTTTTGCATGGTCCCACAAAGGATGACACCTCTTTTTATTCTTTTTTTTGTGCACATCTCCTCTGTCGTCATCAGATTTAATGGGAAGTTAATTCAAAATCTATTTAGGCCTGCTGAGGAATCCAACGCTGATATGAGCAAGTGATTGCTGCACTCTCCCCTTCCCTTGGCGCTTTTATGTTTGATCGGCAGTGCTAAGTGAAGTTTGAAGCAAAGAGTGAAGCTGGTGGTGCATTAGCCATGTTGGAACAGGCGCTCGGATCAATATGGGAAAAATGCAACTCAGTGTTTTTGCAGGCAGGGGGATGAAGTGTCAGATTTTTTATTTGTTGTTGTGTCGTACAAACCTGGTCCACAAGTTTTTTATTTTTTTTCTGGTGCTGGTTTTACAATCCAAATTTCAAATGTCTGTATGAAACAGATCCTACTTCCGCTGTTAAGCGTGTCTGCACAGTCTCACCTAACAGGCCAAAAGAGTATTTTTGGGGGCACATCCTCAAATTTCCAAATAGAAAGCAATTGTTTTCTATCTTTCCACTCAGCAAACATTCATTTTGATAGCAAAAGGAAAGTTATTATAGGTCATTACACACAGATATGTTCAATTCATTCAATAGGTGAATAGGTTGTTTCGGTGAATAGCAACTTCCTGTGTGATTATTTTATTAGCATTATCATTTCATCTGATCTGCCAATTCAGACTGATGAGATCATCTCTGCTCATTTTTCTTCTCTTTTTCTTTGCTGCAGGCTGCCAGGATGGCACCACATTTATTGTTGGCTCCAGTTCAAAACCCATTTCTAAAGCTAAATCAATTCCTGGCTTGAGAGAAGAAGAAAGATTATTCTCTGCAGTCAGAACATCTGCATTCTTCTCCGTCGTTCATGTGGAAAACACAATAGCATGGAGCGCAACTACATAGGCCTCTTTTTGTTTTTTTGTTTTTTTACCATTGAAAAAAAGTTCACGTCTTTTATTTACTTGAAACATGTCCAGGATTACCATTGCAAAATTCCAGCTTTGCATAATAGCAAAAGAGATCAGAGCTCTTAAAAGCCTGGGGTTAGGAATGACTCCACTGTCTTGCAGGCTTGCAGGTTGTCAGTCAAATAAATCTCATTGTTAGTTTTTCTTTTCTTTTTTTTTTTTCCTATTCACTGAAACTTCAGTTGAAATTCACAAATTTACCTGTAAAGAACAAGAAAAAGACATCCACATGTGTCGAAGAGAGATGGTGGAACACAGGAATTTATTGTACTTGTTTTTTTGTTTGTTTCTTATTAGTCTTTTTGACAGACAGATAAACATACAAATCAATGAAATCCAGAAAATTGTAAGCATACATCAGTTTTATGTCCCTTTTGAATATGTCAAAGAACCAACAACACACAAACCAAAATACAATGTAAGTAAACAACAACAACAAAAACTAAACAAAACCAAAGACAAACAAAGTCCCTACGTTATACCATATATCAAACCTAGACCTCTGAGCAAATCAAGTTGGTACAGGAGTATCATATATATCACATTTATCCAGTCATGTCTTCTAAATAATTAAAAAATACCCCTCAAACCTGATTGAACAGCTCTTTTCTCCCTCTACTACTGAAGGTTACCCTCTCATATAAGGCCATTTTAGTCATCTGCTCTGTCCATTACTTAAAACAGCAGATGTTAGCTGATTACCAATGCCTCAGTATTATCCTACACCCAGTTAAGGTTGCTAATCGTATCCAAAGTCTCTGTCTTCCAGATAGACTAATGTTCTCTTGGAACACCCCCTAAATACATAAGGCAGAGATTTAGACAAATTAAGTTGAAATAGATCATTCAAGAGGGTGATAATTCCACCCCAAAGCTGATCATTTTTGTCACAGCCATAGAGCATATGAACTAAGGTGCCCACTTCTTTCAGGATCAGTTTTTAATTTGAAGATAATCTGGATAAAACTGAAATTAGACAGAAAAATGAAAAAAGGAAAATGCCCTTGATGTTGCAAAGAAAACTTGCACAGTTTCTTTATATGGTCTTTACCGTTTAAAAAAATAATTACTGAACATAACTGGATATATAATTAATAATTTCTGATGTTGAAGGAGGAAAAATAGAAGAAATATCACATGAATATAAAGAAGCTATTTTAGAGTGGAATGTGGTGTTTGTGCCTTGGTTTATTCAGATGTAACTTAACAAACGCAACACTGATGTTCTTCAAGGCTCAGATTTGTAAGGTCTGGGTTTATTTGGCTATGTTTATTTCAAGACTATAAATCCATTACATTCAATTATCATGAAAAGACATCGTGAGAGACTATTTAGATAAGCAAAAATAATTCCTCATTTTTTTCACATTCACAACTTTGCAAATATGTCAAACTGATTTCAGGAATTAAGATAAAAAGGCCAATAAATAGAGGAAAGTTCTCTTCTGTTCCAGTTTTGACCAAGTAACCCCGCTATGTGGAATTTGTATCTGTATGTTCCTTCTTTCGCTGGTGCAGATGCATTTGTTACAGTTAACCGTGCTATTTGAAAAATGTCAGGGCTTGGGAGAGGTTTGAGAGCATTTAGCTCAGCTTGTTTGGTTCCGAGCAAAAGGGTGTAAAATACAGATCCGATGGGCTCCCAGACCGCACAGTGTCACATGGTCTTGTGGCTGTACAATACACACTCACACACACACAGATGGAAACGCTCTCATGCTGCACACACACACACATAGACATATAACATATTTGATGCCATTTTTTGAGCGCTGTGTTCCTCTGCACATATTTCATTGCTGATGTTTCTGCAAGATTGTGCATGGATGAGACTGTAAAAGATTCATACGATTCACTGGGGGCCGGACTGATCACGGAGACACTAAATACCCCGGAAGGTTCTCGACTGCAGTTGCTCCACTTACACAACAGTACTTAGTTACTTACCTCAAATGAAGCTCTTCTCTGTTTGAATTTGAGCACTGATAGACAAAGGAAAGCAATCTTTATTCGTTATTGGAATGTTTTTTACTTTGATGGGCCATTGGAGCTGACCATTAGCACTTAGCTGAAAGCACCACAGCTCAGGTGCAGCTTAGCAGAGTTGCTAAGGTATCTGAAAACAATCTTGCTTGTCCATTTCCATCCATCCATTGTTTATACACGCCTATTCCAAGAAGGGTCACAGAGCTGTGGGGGGGTTGAGGCTATCCCAGCTGTCACTGGGTGAGGCGGGGTACACCCTGGACAGATGGTCAGCGGTTGCTCATTTCACATTACTTCATTCATTGATGAATGAATTCGACCTCGTGTCAGTTCTTTCTGACATAATGTCTTTATTCAACCAATCCATAGCTATTTTTTTTCAAGAGGCGAACACTAATAATTTTCATTCTTAGTGACTGTGAACATTTTTTTAATCTTATTTGATGCGAACAAAAATCACTAGTTGTATTCTTCCCAGAAAAAAGCTGTGTGAAAAAGATCACTCTAGATTTCTATTTTATCTTAATATAGAATCGCAAGCCACCAGGTCTTAAAACAAGTGAAATACCACCTCAGAAGAACCACAACACGTGAAATTTAATTCTCTAATAATCTGATCCCCGATGAAATGTAACTGTATCTGTATTTTGTGAGTTTAGATTGTTTGAATTTTGACGATGACATAATCGACATTATATAATCATGCTCATATAGAGAAAAGGTTATTATTCAGTAGAATTTTTTTGTGTTGGAATAGCATTTTTTATACTAGCAGCTGCGGGTTTACGTTGGACAGAGATTTGTTTATTTCTGTCTTATCAGCTTTTCTGAAATATCAGTCGAGCTCAGCTGTTTAGAGGAGAAGCAGCTTTCCAGAGGCCTGAATTACTGGTTGACATCACGCTCTCCAACCTGCAAACAGGAATGAGTTAAGTCTTCCTGCACCTCTTTTTGTATTGCATTACTAACTTTACTAACCCTATACAGTGTTTGAGTTGAAAAGTCTGCCTGTGTCATGTGCCAACCACATGACAAACCTCTGCATGTGGCTGGTATCTCACCTACAAAACTCACAGCTTCCGCTATCACTCATTTTTAATTTGTTAGTTTAAAAAAATCTAATTAACTCGTGCTGCCACCAGAGGCTAACTGTATAGAAACACTCTTGTTTGGGTACTTTAGCCACAAAGTTCTATACTCATCATCATCATCATGACTATAATGCTACTATTATTTTTTTCCATCTTCAAGTTAACACTATGCTGAATCTCTTAACCTGTTTGCTAATATCTGTTTAATATGTAATTGGGGAGTTTAAAAAAACAAGTTACAGAACAGTTGCACTAAGTTAATGTCAATTAACTAAGAAAATGTTCAGCTGTTGGTGTTCATTTTTCAATTAGCGTATTCAGAGTATCAAAACGTTTGATTCATGTTTACTTTCTCTACCTTCTGACATGTTGGTATCTATGATCGGCTGTTCTTAAACTTAGCAGTTTGGGTTCATCCTATTTTTCGAGCTGATAAAAGGTTATACAGTGACATCGTTCCCAGTGAATACAACATAAAACCAAAACAGATTTATTTTGGTTTGTCACTTTATTCAAATCTGCTCTGAAAAAAATCATGTGAATGTGTTCAAATGTGTTTTTTTAAATGGGGGAGCCACATTAACAACCTCTCACTACTGAATGACTTATGAGAAATATAATTCTTCAACGCTCTGTATTGTTAGAAGATTTGTCAACATTTCAATTAGTTCAAACTTTACTGATTGAACTTAAACCTGAGTTCGTGCCGTGCCGATTCCACTGACCTTCACTAATCAAAGCATCTCTTTAAAGGCAATTACTACTTTGGAAGATAAGTTAAACTTGTTTTGTCAAAACAAATCGCAAATGGACGACAAAACCTGTGTTGAATTTTCAGTCATTTTTCATCGCGGCCATGGCCAAGCAGAATATAGTAGTCATTCTTTAATATTTTGCTCCCTTAATTTGACGATTTTTAACGTAACATTTTAAGGATGCACATGTTTTGGCGGTGGGAGTCTGCATATGACCTCGCCAGTGACTTCCCCTTATTTCCCCTTTCAATTACCCTCAAATCACCACTGACTATGTCTCTGTCTCTGTCTCCCAGTCAGTCCGTGGGGGTGGTCAAGATAAACAACATACCAGCGGCTAATTTGTTCCCTGTAAAAAAAAAAAAAATGAATGGAGGCCTATTGAGTCTGAAGATTCTGGTTCAAATCCATTTCTTCTCAAACGTTCAAGTTCAGGTCAACAGCGGTGACCTGTGCTTGAATCACCACGGTGTCTGGAGGACCTTGTAAATCACTTAAAGATAACCAGACAAACAAGAATCTGTTCTTTAGGGTAACATCGCTTTTCAGACTCATTCCCACATCGGTGTATATTGGGAAAGAAGTCAAATCCGAGGCATTTACCAGTCACAAGATGTGAGACTTTTTGATTCCCATGTTCCGTTTTCATACATTCATTTCATCTCAGACGAATCACTTGATTTGATTTTGATGTTTCTCCTGCTTTTTGGTATTTGTAACGGTTAGCATTCCCTTCATTGAAAGCACACAAAAAAAGCATGCAAAAATGTTGTTTTCCCTCAAAACACGCTTACAGCAGCTTGCAAAGTACACAGAATTTAAATACATTAAGAATACGATAATCAAATAATAAAGAATTGTAACTTTTATTTATCAGAGCTTTAGGAAATTCACTGTTACGCAACCATTTTTGGTGACTGAAGAAGTATATTTCAAACCTGCAGGACTAATGAGGCAGCACAAAGACAGGGCAGGTGCACAAACTGCAGAAACAGATTTTAAAGAAGCACAAACACCAACAGAAAATTGTACAGGACATGATTATTATATAAATATCACCCTGTTATGAGCAGCCACATTTGGAGATTATTTTGTTGTGTGTATATGAGAATCACAACCATGAATGTCTCCAAGTAATCTGACAGATAACGGTCATGTTAAGAACTCTGAACAAATAAAAGGAAAAAATGTCCTTTTGTGTGTTTTTACATTGTGAGTAACGCCCACTGGCTCTTTCAATGTATATTAAAGTCAAAGAATCCATCTTCATTTACCAGCCGCTGGAAATCCCTGTTACAGCGAATCTAAACCCAAAGTATTTTATCTTTTTTCCTGAGCAGTTTCATTATAATGAGTCCCAGTAAACATCTGCAGCCTCCATTAGTGGTAATCAATTCATTTGAATCTAAATTAATCTGTTTTCCTAATACCAAAAAGTACAGACAGACCAGTACAAATCAGAATGAGAATGGCAAAAAGTCCCTTTTTGCAATCCAGGTATAAGAAGTTGGTGCACCCTTCTATGTGAGTCACAAATAATTAAAAGTTCACTTTACAAAGTTTTAATAGTGTGTAGTAGTGGATGACAAAAATCCACTGACTCTGAATTTCTTAGAGGGAAAGATTTTTCTTCTGGAACCACAGTTGGATATAAAAAATCTACCTCACTTGATACACTGAATTTTGTCCATTTATACATTTGGAATCGTAGTCAACTAATTCTTACATCTAGTCCGGTCCCCTTTAGTCACGAAATTTAGACCACTTAAAAAAATTAATTAATTAATTAATTAAATTTAGATAACTTTTAGCTCAAGCAGTTAAGTCCTTGACATTTTATCCGTACATACCTATAGATACTACAACAACAGCTGTAAACAACGAATTTGCCTAAATTAACTCCGAAAACCCTGCCAAGATTTCAGAAAAAAACAAAGTTCTCCTGAACATTTTGCAGATTGTTTTTTTTCCGTGGGTGTCGAAGAACAGAGAGTTCATAAAACAACCCATACACCCGTACGACCCAGTGTGGAGAGACCGCACAGTATCTTGGAAAATTCATATTTCTGTTGGTGGGTCAAATGTGGTCTGTTTTGGCTCGTTTCATCGGAGCTGTAGCAGCTCCATACTACTAACAAAATATATCCAAAAATCCGAAAGGGCAGAGCTGAATGCAAACTTGTCAAGCTAACCTCAACTGAGCTTTAAAGCACACGTTAGAGACTACAAATCTGTGTAGTATTTTGTTGTTTGTTATCGTCAAATCTGGGTAAAAGAGAATATCCTGGCTGCTATTGGGTGAGAGGCAGGATATACAGTAACAGTTTGTGAAGCATGTCTTTGGACAGTAGGAACAAGCTGAATCTATAGAGGGAGCACACATATTTATGGAAAGAGCATGCAAACTCCACACAGAGAGGCCCCGACTGTGCTAACCACCGAACCATCACACCCGTAATACCAGTTAATTAAGTTATTTTAGATATGCGTGCTATACATTCACACTCCGACATGGGAGCGTTGCGATTCAGGGTTGTGAATCTGTGTTATTTCAGGCTAATACACACAACTCTTTGCTTTTTATGTCTCTCAATGCCACAGCACATTGCAGATTTTTCTCACACGGTTCAGGCCTATTTGGCAGCATGTAAAGCCTCAACACTTTATCGGCCTGCGTGAACAGAAGGATTAATAGGAATGAATGAATTTTATGTGCACTACGGGTTTTTTTTTTTTTTCAAATAGAACATATTTTAACTTCTTGAGTTAAGTTCTGACCGAAGCACATATTTGTTCAATATCAAAAACGTGGCAAATGCCGATGGGCGGATGTATCCATCATTCCGTTTGATCTGTCCCATTGTTTTGCAGCAGCAGGAGGAGGTTTGCTGAGTCAGCCTGGCGGACAGCGGCTTTCTGGGCCAAAGCCCTGGCTCTACTGCACCACAGCAGCCAGACGCGTGCCTGCAGGAAAACAGTAAAACCACACTGACTCACTGCAGCAGTCTGTGGACGGACGGACGGACGGACGGTCAGACGGTCAGACAGATATACAGACATACAGACAGACATACAGACAGTTAGCTAGAATGCTGAAATGGAAGCGTTACCACTGTTTGTGTGCTATAGTGCACGTGTTGCTCCTCATGTGCAGCCACTCCCTGCATTCCTGCAGCAGAAGCCTCGCACCCACAGTCCGCTGTTGCCTAAATCAAACCCACAAAGATATCCCGAGAGACCACGGTGAAGTCTTTCACCGGTCCTTCCAGGAATAGTTTTCCAATAGATTTAGATCCTGCAGATGTATACATCTAAACAGGGTTATTAGTAGTTAGGGTTAGGGTTAGCCATGTTACCATGTTTGGTATGATCTAAAAAAAATGGTGTTTGACCCTCCGCTGGGAACTTTGTGTTTGGAGTTTGTGTGTTTACCGGGTGTTTTTCGTGGGGTTTCTTCCCACTGTACAAAAATATAGATAGTATTTTGAGTCGTCTGTTTGCGTTAGCCCTGTGATGGATTGGTGATGTAACCGGGGTGTCTCCTCCTGGATGGGTTAAGCTGCTGGCCCCAGCAAATCTGAGCTGGATAAAGCAGGTATTTAAAAGGATGGATGGACTGATCTGTGATGCTGCAGTGATAAAACTGCAGCAGTTAGGCAGGAAGCACCAGATCGGACCGTTTATGCTGTGGGCCGAGTGACATTTTTAGAACCTCTTGTGCCTTAAGTAACCTGTTCTGCATTTCTCCTATAGTTTTTTTCGTATCAAATTGGAAATGACACGATGCTTTTTTATTTCTGTGTCGAAGCTGCCAAAAAAGCAGGTCTGCACATTAATGAACACTGCATTTTTAAATATGCGCCGTCATGCTCACAGACAAGGAAAAACCTCTCTTCCAGATGTCCACCAGATGGCAATGTTAGCTTCCATTTGACTGACTGGAAAAAAGAAAAACATTACAACAGGGTACATTTTGCCCTCGATACAGCCTCCTAGGCTGTGGTCACCTTTTACGTGCAACGTGTTGCTGGATGCTGCACGTGCTTGGTATGATACTAAAGTATGATACTGGGGATGGGAATGTGGGATCGTTGTGGAAAATAGAGGTGTAAAACAATAAGTGAAAATTGTGAGGCAAAAACTATATATATGAATATATATATATGTATATATATATATTTTTTAAACGTGTCCATTAACCACGTGTAATGTCCTGCACGAGTATGCATGACTGGTGTGGACGTTTTGTTTTTTTCTTTTTTGCTCAGAAGAAAAAGGCACATGACAGTAAAACACACACACGTCTGCATGCTGTAAGGAGCGGCCGACTCTCCAGTTTATGACAAGATACACACACACGCGAACTCGAGAGTGTTGAATGTTTTTTTTTTATTATCATATCATCAGATATAGAACCTAGAAAATATTCCACAGATAATACATTATGAATTATCATCACAATTCCCAGCACACATTCTTTAGCTCCAGTTGTAGCAGAACCAAGTGCACAGTTTGTCTTTTTCGGACCCTTTCGGTTCTCTGCACGTTTGATACTAATATAAATAACTCTACAGCTTGCTGATTGATTTGTGTTCGCTCCAGTTGATCGGATGGTGTGAAATGCAGAAAAATAATAATAATAACCAGAGGTTTTTTATGTCACAGGCTGAAGTCCAGACCAGTTCATGTGTGTATCTGCTTGTGCCGTTTGTAGCAAAAAAACAAAAAAAACAAGTTGTTGTTGGAGCAGCAGTGAGCTGCTCACACATCTCACGTGATTGGTCGGTAGTCTGAGTCTGGACAAAACAAGCTCCAAACCCCTCCTAATGAACATGTGACGTAAACTGCTTCCTCCCTCCCTCCCTCCTCCTCTTCCTCCTCCTATTTTTCCCTCCCGGCCCTCCATGCCACCTCCTCCCTCGGCTAGTTTGCTATCAGCCTGTCAGGATACATTAAGCTCATGTGCCTGTAGTATTCAGTGAGCACAGAAAGATGGCCAAGAAAAAGAAAAAAAAAAACAGGGAGGAGATGCAGCTCTGGCTTTTTTTTTTTATAACAGCTCACGCGGGTCTCGGTGACTTTGAGCTCGGACAGAGAGAAAGAAAAAATTCCCACTCAGTAGTAAGGCACGTTTTCAACATGGGATGAG
Source organism: Menidia menidia (assembly GCA_907169785.1). Taxonomy (NCBI): domain Eukaryota; kingdom Metazoa; phylum Chordata; class Actinopteri; order Atheriniformes; family Atherinopsidae; genus Menidia; species Menidia menidia. Next base: position 15,911,078 of record CAJRST010002224.1, on the reverse strand, counting down.
GACGGAGCACTTTGGTCGGACAACAGAGCCTTTAAAAAACCCGAGCTGAAGCCACGGTGAGGGTGGGGGGGAACTGCGTGTGGCTCCGGATGTGAAGCGGGAGTGTCCGGGTCCACCGGCGACAAGCAGGAGGTAGAACAGGGGGGGGGGGTCCACACGCATACAAAAGTGTTTTGAAAAAACAAAAAAAACATCCAAACTGGACAAAAAATTCATACCATCAAGGCCATGAAAATACAGAGGATAATACGGAGATATGGCGAAGTTTCCTGATTGCTGATCAGTCACAAACAGACTGGGAATACAAATCTCAATATTTTTTTTAAAAAATACACATTTCATGCTGTTCTCGTGTTATATTGGAAATACCCCTGAAGACGAGCTGCCGGGAGGATAAAACCGCCATTCTTCGCTGCCTTTTTTCGTTTTTTGCATCAGGAACGGTACAGTTGTGTCGACAGCAGCCCTTCCGCTGACAGTCAGTCAGAGAGGATCCAAACCATAAGTTACACACACAAAGCCGAGCGATAAGCTATGTACAAAGGAACCATAAAATATCTGCCACACGCCGCGGTTGCTTTCTCATTCATAAATAAAAACAAGCATTACGATTAAAAAACATTCCAACAGGTCACACGATTCATACCCCAGTCCCCCCAACGTGAAGTCCCATCATTTTTCTTGCGTTCTTCTCTCGGCTAACCCAATAAATACACGTTAAATAGTTCCACAGACGCAGGTTTACGGGATCCGCTCGGTCCCGGGACTGAAAACAACACCCGGCCCTTTGCCCTCCTGGCCGGCTCCAGCACCTTCCCTCTAAGTAATTGAAGGGATTTCAATTAATAATCAACCTGAGTCGGATCTGACAGCCCGAGTTACACGCAGGCCGCCGCCACCGCTCAGGTTCCCTCTCAGACTACTGGAGATTGTGGAGTTTTAAGGTTCCATCTGAGGTTACGGTCTTTGGTGTGACAATTATTCGCCCACTTCTCCCAAAACAGCATGTCTGAGGAGGAATCTGATTGTTTTTTTTTGGAAACCAAGAGTAGAAAAATGGGTCATTCCCCTCTTTTTTTAAATTTGGCCTGTCGAAACGCTACATACCTAATCCCAGAAATCTTTTGTTTGCTTTTGCAAAGAACTTTTTAAGCAGATTTGCGTGGAAATCGTTCAATCTTTTGGGTTCTTTTAGGCATTGTTCCTGAAAAAAACTACAAACTAACCGTTTATCAAAATTGTGTTTGCTTCCTGTCAGCAAGGATGAATCAGCTTATTCTCTGAGCATCTGAGTGGAAAAATATACATGATTTTGTTGTGTTTTTTTTTAAATATCCATCATAAACATTTCGTCTATGGTTTTAGGCACAGGCATATATCCATATCTGCTTCCTCGTGGTGGAAGTGTGAGCTCAAGAACGTGTGTGTTAAAACACGTGTTCGGGCTTCTATCAGATGGAGCCTTAAAAATCCAACGTCACAGAAAAACCTCGTTTGGCTGCTTTCTCCTGTCGATCATGACTTTACTAGAATCTCCATGATGTGGTCTAGTTCATTAAAGTCCATTAGACATGACTGTAGACTTCCAGGTGTGGAATGGCCGGGGGCGCGACACTTCACGTCCTCGTCGGGCCACAGGGACACGCTGACCGCTGGCCAGAGGGGACCGGCCGCCCAGGCGGAGGGCAGGTCCGAAGTCTCGTACATGGACGTGTCGATGTCCTCGAAGATATCGTCCAGGGCGACGTCAGTTAGGTAGCCCATGGCGTTTGCCGCGTCGCTGAAAGTGTTGACGAGGCCGGTGGGTGGAGGTTTCTGTTGGTCGGGGGAGGCCTGGGCCTCCTGAGGGGGGGATTCTGGGGGAGACAGGCCGTCTCCCTCCGCGCATCCAGGACAGGTGACCGGCGCGTCGTCCCCGAGGAGAGCGTCCGGCCCGGCGTGGCCCGGCGTCTCCCCCTGGAGCTGGCGGAGCGTGTTGATGAGCAGCACGGAGCGGCGCAGGCTGAGCTCCACGCCGGCCTGGTAGTGCTGCAGCTTCTGCAGGCAGAGGCTGAGCACCAGCTGCCGCTGCTGGACGTGGCCCGGGCCGGACATCTGGCCCGTTGCGTCCACCGCCGAAGCCGGGAGCAGCTCGCCGTCCAGCTCCTCCAAGCAGCTCCACTTCCGTTTCACGCCGCGTCCCAACATCGACCTGCAACGCCGACACGCCAAAAGGTAAAAATTAGTCTGACCGATGGTCCCCTTTAATGATAAAAAACTGAAAAAGAACTGAGTGTACAAAACAAGCTCTGACATCTACTTATCAACGCATGCACACTTAAGATGATCAAACCTCAAAAAGACAGGCAGCAGCCCTTTAGTAAAGATGTTCTAAACCCATCTTTTCATCCAAAAGACAGCAAAAAAAGGGGTAAAAACTTTGAAAACTGCTCATGGACAGGGACTGTGTGTGTGTGGGGGGGGCACATCTGGCTGCCTTGCAGTGTAATAACCGCTGCATGTAGTTTACATAAGAGCGCCTATGTGTGCTTTTTCAGCTTCAAAGCTGGCATTTTAAAAGAGAAAAATACATCGAAATTCGGGGATAGATGCTGAGAAAAAATCGAAAAACTGAACTAGTTTGCGGAGTGAGTGCGTGACTTCTCCACGTAGGACATGTAACAGGCGACGCCGTGACTCACTGACAGACACCCCTGCGGGCTGACAGACTTTTACTCATCCTCACATACGCGAATTGCTTCGTTAACCACGAGAACACGTTCTTAAAACCATTTTTACACATAAGAAATTAATAGAACACAACCGAGCCCCTTATCGGTGAGCCTGGACCCCCCCACCACCAATCGATGAAACTCCGCCTGCTTGGTTTGAAATTTTTGACAAAATAAAAGCCTGAACTAGGTCAAATTGAGGATTTAAAAACACATAACCCCACACGTTTTATCCATCCAAACAAGTGAATTACGACAGTCTTGCTTCTTATAAGCAGGACGACTCAAGAACACCGCTGACCCCTTCCCCACTTCACCGAGAAAACGTTAGCTCCGTTTCACCAAGTTTGGAGGGGAAAGTCGAGAAATTGCCAAGCGGAAAATTAAGGGGAATAGATTAAATTACAACCTTACGTGTCCTTGGAAAGTGTCATTAGGTGTATAAATCCGTCGTGCCCTCGGCTTCCTTCGTTCCGTTGCCGCGTTCCTGTACCATCGAGATCCGGAGTATGAGGAATGTTCAGTCCATCCACAGCAGCGGGAGGGGGGGAGGAGGCGGGGCTACGGAGGAGGAGAGAGAGGGAGGCGGGACGCCGGGGCTCTTCCGCGAAGCCGATTGGATATGGGACCTGCCAGTCAAACCTCCGCCTCCGCTACTCACGGGGCAGCGAATGTGCGGCAATTTGTTCCGACGACGAGCTGCCGGTGCGTTCACGAGCATCCCGTAAAGACGAGGATTTCCGTCGGGTCGCACGTGTCCGGCAGAAAATTGTCTGCACGGTGAGAAAAAAAAAAACGGGAAGAAAACAAGAAAAAATACTTTTTTATTAGGGCCCAAAGGTGGTGGCGTAATTTTAAAAAGCACAACAGAATGTCAAATATGTTGCAAGATCAGAATTTAGGTGTAGTTTTCTACAACAACATGACCAGAGCCTGATGTGACATAGGTCACGTTGTTTAAGTAGACATGGACATACAGTGGGTAAAATCTTTAAATCTACCAATACAAGTCGAACGATAATATCTACTAAATGCACTGCGAGTTTATATTTACTTTTTAATTTTCATGAAAGACCAACTGTACCAGGCACTATCACCTTGACCCGTGTGCTCTCACGTGCATTTCAAATGTCATAAATGTCCCGTGTATTTTTTTCTTTTTTTTCACTTTTGTTATTAACGTATGTAATGCTGTCAATCTTTACCTGCTTGAGCCAATCGCTGGTCAGAATCAACCATGTGCTCTGCATCTGCATTGTTCAGTCTTCAAAATATTTCACTCTATTGTCAGCTTTCTTGTGGGTCCGCTCACGTTGTGTTATTGTTTATTTAGTCACTGATTTAATCAGGATCAAGATTCTTTTTTATCACCCAGTGTGTTTGCACATAACAAGGAACTTACTGTGGTATTGCGGAGCAAGAGTAATAAACATGGACACATAAAGAGATTAGCGAATAATTGAAAACATGCTCACATTAGATACCAAAATATACATAAAGATTTAACTGAATATGATATTACAAATGTTGTCAAGTATGAACAGGATATGTGAAGTATGAATAGTGAGTATATTCTGATATAATACAACATGTTGTCTCAGGAAAGGGTGTGATGATATAGTACAATAATCTAACAGGAAGGTGGACTAGGTTGAATGTGAATGTTTTCCTCTGACCTTTTGAATAAGCCTGACTACTGATAGACTAAAGCTGCCTGACAGAGGGGGAGTTTGAGACAGTTTATGTATTTAGAAGCAGATGAGTTGGCTGCTGTCTCCGCTGTAAGATGTGTGCAAGTGAATGATCACATTCTCCACAAAGAGAACGACAGGCTGTTGTCTGATGCTCTTTATGGCCACAGCAAAGCAAGACGTGATGGAGAAGGTGAGGATAGACTCCATTGTAGCAGTGTGGCGTTTCTCAAGAAATGGTCCCACTGTTGTGATCTCTTTATGAGAAAGTTGATTTTAAACTCCCACAAAGTGATGTCCGTATCAACTGAAAATTATTTAGAATTTTTTCATACATTTCTATGTATAGGTAAAGATGTATAGGTAAAGAAAATGTAACCAGTTTCACTTAAAAGCTATTTTAACCATGTATGTATTTCTTTGAGAAGTCAGTGTCTCAGTTGAAGTAACAAAAATCAGAGGGCTCTCACTGTGGATTATTCTAAACACAATCCCAACAACCTAAATTAAACTAAACTAATATAAATGCTAATCAGAAGATCCATGAGCAGAGTACAAATTACAGAAAAAATAGCATCAGCTATGTACTGTAAAGTTCAATGTAAAGTTGCTCAAGTTGCTTTAAGTCTTTTATTTGAGGTTTGAGTTTATTTATCCTAAGTATTTCTGCTTTTCTGACTGCTGTCTACTGGAGGACATGCTAGTTTTCCACACAATACATTTGATTATCACAAACAAAACAAACAGAAAATTATTTTTCAGTAAGTGTAATATGTATATTAAAACATCACAGCTTGTAATCGGTTTAGTAGCAACTGCAGCATGTCTCAAACCTGCTTCAATGCAGACCCAGTGCCAAATTACAACCTGTAGGGAAAAGGTAGCTCAGTGAGGGTTGACCCAACCTATATTTTGAAAGCGAGAAAGCAGAGTGCAGTACAGAGTGTTCAGCCGGTGGTTCTTTGGCTCATTAAAAGAGCAGAGCGTGCACTGGTCCAGTTCTTGAAGATCCATCTGAAAGGCTTCAGGGTCTAAACCCTTTTTATGTGTAGATATTTTTGTTTTCCTGTTAGTTCTGGGTGATTTGAATGTTGTCATTTAGAGAAAAATGGGAATGACATAGTAATTCCAAAGACGTTAGATTTTATTGGCTGGAATTTCAGCATTAAGAGTCTGAGAGCTATAATACAAAGCAGGAACATTGGGTCTGTAAAGATTAACGGCGGCCTCTCCGTTTCAAAGCTCTGACAGTTTTCTTTGCGCTGCATATCCAAGGTGAAGTGACCATCAGATGTGTCGATAATGGAAGGCTATGGAGCATACCAATGAGTCTGTCTGACGAGAAAGGATTTGAATGAAAAAGACTGAAGGCTTTAATGTTGAAATGTAAATTAAAAAGTTATATAAAGGCAAAGCATCTGAGATATCGGACACTTATCTAAATATGTTTCTATTGTTTTTTTTGTACTTTTTTGTACTTTTTGTACTCACTGTACTTTTTGTGGGCTATGGCAGCATCTTTAGCAGACCAAACCATAACAACAATAGGAATTGTTCTCTTGTTCTGTTGCTGTTTTCAATCAATGGACAGCCTGTCAGCTCCAGCTTTGTAGACAAGGCCATGAAATATTTAACATCTGCAGTCCACATACTCTATTCCAAAGAATCAGTTGTTCTTTTCTCTAGATAATCACACTTCCCATCCATTTAAATAACTGTTTCAGGAATAACTTTGAAATAAAGTTGTCAAAGTGTGAAGCAGGCCTCACCAGCAGAGGTTCAGTGAATTATTGGAGGTGAGTAGGTATCCCATTAGTAATATCTTAAATGTTTGTGATGTGGTGAAAAAGATGAGATATGTTTGTCCTGTCACATTTGACAAGCGAGTCCAGGATTAAACAACATAACAATTCAATCTTGAATGAATTATTACACACTTACACCACAAATAGAAGCAAGTGCAAGTGGTAAAAATACTGATTAAATGTATAGTTTCATCATAGATTACTGTTTAGTATCCAGAATGTTGCTATTAGCACCTGAATGCAGCACTTTAAAGGGATGGATGACTCAGAAGGGAAGAGGAAAGACGTGACCGGAAAGACGGGGAAGGCAAATACCAAATAAGGCAACCATTGATTCACGGTTTCCTGGTCTCTCCCCCTCGAATGGGTCACTGATACACCTCTTCCTATTCTTTTAATTGTTTTCATGATCCCCCCTCTGAATGTAAAGCGTGTGCATTTATCATTGGATTTGCTTTCATCTGACACGCATCCTGTTTTATAACATATATATAACATATGTATAACATATATATAACTAGTATAAATGTGAAATGTGAATATTTCAGTAGGACTGTTGTTTGGAATCAATTTGAAAACATATTCAAATTCAATATTCAAATTCAAATGTGGAAGCATTAAAGCAGAGGATCTAAAGGCATCTGTGGCCTGTGTGTGTGTGTTCAGGGCTATTGTTTCTAACCCTGAGGACACACACACACGTTTCCAGTACCCTGACAGCAGGGAACATATACATTAGGCATCTTTTGCACCACCAGTTTCATTGCATGGGTGAAACTGCACATTTTTGAACACCGTTGTGGATTTCCTCCTGTTTTTTCTCCTTTTCTCTTGCGCTGCTTTTCAACTCTCCAGGCTTTCCCTCCGATTAGCCGGTTCTTCTCGGGGGCTGCCTTTTTGCTGACTCACCGAGGAGCCATTAATCTTTAACGATAGTCTGGCCAACTCCGCGCTGCAGGCCAGCGGGCAAAGCCAGCTTTAATTCTACGAACAAATGGGTATTGTCAGTGTCAAAACCACATGTTGAAAGAAAAAAAAGGACGAAAAGAAATTGCCTTGGATTTCCACAGGCTTAATGACATGAACATCCTCACTTTGGCGGATTGTAAAGCCGTTTAATCTGGTCCGACTGAAAAAGTTAGCGGTCGGTTTCGACAAAGGCCCCGTTTTGTGGAACGTATCAAAAGTCTATTTGCATATCTAATGCAGAGTCTCAGGGTTTAGCGTCATCATCAGAGAGAGCGTGGACAAAGGTCTCACTGAATCCAAACTGTAGCAGTCACATCTAGTCCAATTTTAAGGGTTTTTACGGCAAGGAAGCATGAAGTCTTTGATTTAGGGCACCAGATCAACACACAACTCATTCCAAGTGTCTTTTTTATGATGTTAAGCTACTATTTTCATTATTTTTTTAGGCTTTCTATTTGTAAGCCTCCACTTACGCAACAAACTATACTTGTACAAATCTACATTTATAAAGTTCCCAAACAGGCTTTTAAGGGAGGAACTTTCACTTTTAATAAATAACCCAGTAATGAATCCTTTTTTGCGTCTACATTGCTTTAGAGATAGGCACACTTTCAGTAAGAGATTGCATTAAATAGAAAAAATTGCAATTATTTATGGCGGGCAACTTCAGAAAAACCCAAGCAGGTCTATCTTAACTCAGAAAAGCGAACAGCTGCACAAATACATTGCTCCTTTTTTTCCCTTCAGTTAGAAAGGTTATTTAAGTTATTTGTTGTATACTGTAACAAAGGTTAACAGCACCAATATCAGCAGGCTTTTTAAAAAAACTAACAAAAGTTTCATCTTTAGCTCTAGCATTGTTAATAGCAACTGACATTTCCAACTTTCGCTTAGTTGTTCTGTTGATTCAGACCGAACAATGGATGCTGTTTAGGCTCATTGTAAAGAATATGAAAAATAAGAAACATTTACAGTATACAGCTGTCTTCACTATTAATCTGTTGACAGTTAAAGGTGAATGTTTTCAGTCTTCATGCCAAAAAGTATACCAGATAAACTGTGAAAAGAGACAGAAAGAAAAGAGAGCATCCTTTAAAATTAAAATAAAAAGTCAGAACAGCCATGTCACCTATCAATAGTTGCATCTTTTATTATAAAAAATATTTACAAAGATGCTACAATGCTTTTAATATAAAAATGCATACATTTTACAATGATAATTAGTCTTTGAAGTTCTAGCTCCCATTCAGACTAGAGTGACATCCTTCAGGAGTGTTGTGGTAAGGTATTAAGTGTTTCGTAATACTGTATCTTAATACATTTTTGTTTGCCTGAGTTAATCTCTTCATCATGATACAGAGCAATTTTGAAACAAAGAAAAAGAGCATTTGATTTTTTCCCACATATTCAGGAGAAAGGCAACTGTTTGCATAAAGGATTTTAAGGACATTTGAGTCTACAGTCGTTTTGAAACACGTATGACAGAGCTGCATAGTAATTTAGATATTAACCCGGTTGCTATCATTATTATTATTTTCTTTTTTTTATTCCCAACAATAATTATAAAAAATAGGAATAAATAGGTACTGCATTCAAAACGGAGGCCAAAATTTGGATAAATATCACTTCACCGGGTTTTGTGGTTGAATTCATAAGTCAATATGGCATGTCTGTACCTTGATAAAATAAATACAATAAATAAAAAACAATAAATTAGATGGGTTAACACAGAGAATTCTTCATTTGTGGCTACAAATGAGAGAGAAATATGGCTTCTTGATGCAGTTATCACCCCGGGGTCTCACCAGAAAGAGCTGGTTTATTGTAACTGGATTTGTGTTTAAAAGCAGAGCAGGGGAATTACTTTTCGAGTGGATAAAATGTAAACCAGTAAGAAAGGGACATGTCTTGATCCACTTTTTTGTTGGTGGCTGGAAGCAATTTCCCTGCTCTGCGTAAAGCTTTTCAGAGGATGAGAGAACAGTGCCTGTGAAGAGTGATGGTGTCGGTCTTGACACCTTCTACAGTCGTCTTGTTATACCAAACCATGGGAAGACACCGTCTCGAGTCTGGCTACATTAAAATCTTAAAAACCACTTGGGAGGGGAAAAAATTATATCAAATAATGCTTGAAAATCCAACCCCCCCCCTCCCCTGTATAATGCAAAAAATATATTTCTATATACACATACATACATATACATATATTCCATTCATAATTGCTCAGCTCTCTAGGAAAATATGCATTGATTCATAGATTTGGATTTACAATTTGTTCTGGGTTCTGATGCATGTAGTGTGGGTGAATTGTTCCTCGGTCCATGTAACAATAAATAAAACCGGACATAAAGGCAGACGACATGACCAGAAGGATGACAGACATGAACATAGGACAGTATGTTAATAAGAATGCGTTGTGTAGGTAATTATCTTTGCCTTCTCTGAGACATTATCGAGTTCTGGATTTCACAAAAAGTAGGAAACTAACAGCTGTGCTCACGGGACGTGGAGTCCTGTGAAAACCCTAATTTAAAAAAAAAAAAAAAAAATTGTCTGATTGCTAATGAAGGATCCAACTGCAGCTGCTGACCTGCTGCTTGAACGGCCACATCTGGAGCCAGTCTGAAAAAATCTACCTGGTTGGGTGTTAGTTTCCCACCTTGCCCCCCCCCTGAAACCTCCAACAGTCTGTGTAACGATACGACAAAATGGAACATGCACGGGCTGGTGTGCATAGTCGGAGAGAGTCTGCGGGGCGGAGAACGTCGGGGGGTTTCAGGACCCCACGATGATCTCCATGATGTGGTCCAGTTCGTTCAGGTCTGACCTGCAGTTCGAGCTGGAGCTGAGCGCCGTGGGCCCGTGGGACGACAGGTTCTCCAGCAGGTCGTAGGGCCCCATTTTGGGGGCGCTCTGCATGCCCGTCAGCACCGTGTCGAGGTCGTAGTAGGAGGGGTCCACGTCTGAAAACAGTTCTTCCAGCGCGGGGTCGGCGGGCGGCGCCGGGTGCTTGATCTCAAAGGTCCCAAAAACCTGCTCCCCTGTCCTGGAGTCCGGACTCAGGCGGTCCCGCTCGCCGTCCTCCCCCTCCGACGCGCACTCCTCGCTGTCCTCCTCCTCGTCCTCGTCGCAGCCGCCGTCGTCCTCCTCGTCCTCCCAGCAGGGGCCCATGCCGAAGGGGCCGGCCAGGTAGGAGGCCGACGACAGCTGTGGGGGGACGGCGGACAGAGTGGACATCGTCACCTCCGTCTCCACCTCCCCCTCCATCACCACCTCCTCCGAGTGGTAGCCCTCCTCCAGGCCCACCACGGAGAAGGGCTTGGGGCTCTGGCCGGCCTGCGCGGCCGGGTCAGTCTGCCGGCAGAGCACCTCGGTGGCCACCAGGCGGTCGGCGGGGCACTGGGCGGCCGCCAGCGCCTGGGTCATGATCTGCCAGGTGCCGTCCTGGGTCATCTCCTCCTGGATCTGCCGCACCGTGTTGGCGATGAGCACCGAGCGGCACAGGTTGGGCTCCACCAGCATGTGGCAGAGCTGCAGCTTGATGAGCGACATGTCCAGCAGCGACTGCCGCTGCAGGCTGTACGAGGAGGTCAGCGCCCGGGCCGCCGCCGCCGACGGCGCCGCCGGGCCCTGCTCGCCGCCGCCACCGCCGCCGCCGGCCGGCTCCTCGCCGGAGTCCGAGAACTTGCGCTTGGTGCCCTTCGGGAACATGCTGTCTGTCTGCTGCCACGGCGAGGAGAAAGGACACACAGTGAGACTCCGGATCCGAGAAACACTCAGAAGCACCAACAACAAATATCACACACAAAAAAGAATTGCTTTGAATTTGACTAGCTAACATAGTGAGAAGAATTAAGTGTCATGTCATTAATTATGTGAATGTGTGATGTGTTAGGGCTACGTGGTGTGGACATCTGTGTGGACATAAGGGAGCTAGAGCTACACTCTGCAACACGGCAGCTGTGACTTTACAGATAAAACTACAGCGTTGAGCTAAAGTAAAAAAAAGTGAGTTGTCTGTTGTAGTTGTTTTTTCTAAAAGTTTGCTATACCTTTCCTGTTGAGAGGCACAGGCAATAGCAATGCAGCTTGGTCCCGGCTGCAACGCTTCAAGTACTTTTGTACGAGCGACAAGCAGCTTTTGTTCAGCACCATTTCTGCCCATTTTAGGCCAGTCTGAGGCAAGACTCCTGCTGGGCGGAACAACCACACTTTTAACAGACCACTGAGCCACCGAAAATAGCATGGTTACCAACTAAAAGCGGACGCAGCATCAAAAATAAGCACAGACTACAGAGACCTTTGTCAGGAAGAGAAAAAAAAAAAAGAAACAGAACGCAGGTTACATGATCAGAGCATGTGCGACTGTTCCCCACTGCCACCTGTGATCAAGAAAATCAAAAAGATATTCTAATCAATGAGGTGCTTTTAAGGGGTAAAAGTGATCATATGAAAATGAATTAAGAGAACATTCGTAATTCAGAGTATAACATACAACCGTGGCCCACTAATATTTACAAGACACATCAGGTTACTAGGTCTACACACGCAACACTTCAAAAACTAGTAGAACAAGATTTTCACTCTCTTCACTGAGGGGGAGGGGAAAAAGAGGGGGGAAAAAGAGTGAAGTTCACTTCCTTGTTACACACCAGTTCGACACACAAGTCTTAAGAGGAACAAAACACCCCCGCCACCATTAAAAGCCATCTGAGTTCCCTGAATAAACAGGATGAAATCAAACAGGAGGCCTGAGCTCTGGGAAGCAGCCAATGGCATTTCATTTCTCATTGGTATAAATGAGGAAATAATTTTTTGTTTTAAACTGTGCAGTCTCAGGCTGTGTCTAATCTGTAAAAACTGTGGACAGGGCATTTGGGCCAATCCTTTCAATTAAATTATGCATTGTATCATTTTTTCTACTGCTTTTATTTGTTTTATCTTATATGAGCACAACGTGTTGAATCATTGGTGCCATGAAATGTGTGCTTACACATATCAAAGCAGCAATGGGGAGCTAATTTTAGGGAAACTGCCCACTAAAGTAAAACCAAATGCCCAGAGACACTGCTGCTTTTGTCAAAAATTGTCACAACTCGTGTCTGAGCAACAGAAAGAAAAATTTGTTAACTATTCATTTTGGATGCCAGGCCACACTGGAGCCCAACAATCTCCACAAGTACACCATTTTCAAACTTAGCACTACAGAGATGAAAACAAATACACTTTCGATTAAATACAAAAATGAATAATCAGACATAAAATGAAGACTGAATTATCCATAATACAATTTCACTATCTTAACTGAGTTATGGTGTTATTTTTATTTTAAAAATTCCAGACATCATACGAGAAACATATTTCTGTCATCCCCTGATGATGAACAATTTAAACCAGCACAACATTTTAGCAAGCTCCAGTCAGAGAAGCGGTTCTAAAGTACAAAGAAAAGTCTCAGAAGTCTGGAGGTCTTTGAGTCCTTGCCTGCATATTTACATTTCCTGACAGTGGACAGAAAAGGGAGGGGAGGAAAAAAGTCATTTAAGAAGGTGCCTGGAGATCTAAAATACAAAAGGTGAGAAAACAATTATGGACACGCGTTATCTTCTTGTGTAGTGCATAGTGCTGGCGCCTGTTAAACAATAGACACTAAAGAGCACTATGTCATTTTAGGGAGAAAAATAAAACAAGAGCAATGTGGAAAAAAGAAAACATAAATGAAAGACAACCAGGTTGTGCCTATAACCTGAGGGAAGGTTTACTGCACAAAGGGGAGGGGAAACAGTTTTGGACATAACATTTTCTTCCTTTTTCTACATGTACAAACTTAATGCTCCTCAAAAACCTTACAGTTCAGCATTTTGGGATTAAATCTGAGCGATTCTATTTATAAAATTCTAAATAATCAAGCTACTAAGCTTATTTATAGAGAAATAAAAACACTTAAAATTGCTGATATCTTTATCACTACAATTAGGCACCTGTAAGAGACCAGTGGTATCTCTACACCCATATGAGAAACAATTAACTAGTTATTAGTGTATTATTTTATTAGCCATTTTTATACATTTCTTCCAAATAGGTTGATTAAATTGTTAATCTAAAAGAAAATGTCAAATAAGTTTTTTAACTTACTATTATTTGAATTAATCAGCGAAATGGCTTTCAAGGAAACCGGTTTGCTCACTTGGATCTCCTAAAAAAAAATGTTTTAACTTCCTGGTTAAAAACTTAAATACCTCCAGTGTGTTTATTACCACTATCTGTCGTTGGGTTCTGTGAAATTTGCCCAACGGGGGAGCAAACGCTAAAAAAGGCCCAGAACTGGACTTCCTGTATCTGATTATAACCGGGAATGAGTCCGTGTCGCTGGTCGGTGTTGCAACCCGGACGCTTTTGGAACACAACGCCGACTGGGTTACCACAGGGATTGTCTCTAAATGAGGAAGTTTAATTATCTATTTACAGAACTGATACGGCATAAAAAAAATTAAAAAATACAACTCTCAGTCAAACAGGTATTTGTTTATTTTTACAGAATTGTTTTTAGAGTGAAATATTGACTCCTGTGTTAGCATAATTATCAATAACTTTTAGCTTTAGCTAGCCCGTCCTTTTCAATAGTTTAAACCATTCCTGTGCAGCTGTGTCACAGATGGTTCCGCTTACGCTTAAACAGCGCCAACTCTGAAGTCGAGGCTTCAGAAAAAATCCATTAAAAGTATTTATATAAATTACAACCAATTCTAATTCCTTTGTTGTCTACAAAGATTTATAGAAAATTGCCCCCAATCCATTAAGTTCCCGCGTTTCAAAAACACTAAGTGATATTAAGTGTAATTTTGGTCTGCTACAGATGCTCAATTGTTTTGTCAGTTCATTTAAAACAGTAAAAAAATCATTCCGTTTCCAGTAACGGTGATTTGGTTGAGTGCACATAAAAAATAACTCAATCACACAATCTCCATCATATTTAATCAGAAAATGCTGCCATTTATAATGTTTAAAAACGGTATACGCCTGAATCAGGAAATGCGTCTAAAATGACCCTCATTCAATGATTGAGTCATACCATTATATGACAATAAAGACATGTCACTAAACAGTATTAAAATGGTTAAAACGTAAACAATTCAATGTCTGTCCTGAATTGTGTGGGGGCCAAACAAAATGCAGTCTCGCTTTACGTCAATGGTTCTTCACAGAGCCCATCCCCCACAGCACACTTAAAGGCAGCACTTTCGCAGCTGGCAGATCTAAATGGATTTTTAAAAATGTCGCTATAGATCGCCCGAACTGTTACAATTTGCTTCATCGTAACAAGTCCGAAATTCCACTACCAATAAGGCCCCTGTTAGAGCCACAGAAGTCGCATTTTGGAGAGGCTACGGGTTGCTGACCGAGACTTGCCGCATGCTTTGTCTTTTCAGCATCGGAGCCACCGGGCGACAATGAGGCCATCTTGCGTTGTGAGCTAGCAGCTAACCGGCTAGCTATGCTAGCTATCTAAATGTAAGCTTATGGTTTGTCACTAGCCGACTGCCCAACCGTGTTAAAATAAATTGAAACCCCCACGTACATAAAAACACCCAACATTCGACACTCCCCGCTTAACATTCCCCTTTATCAGAAAATAAAAATAAATAAAGCTAGCATGCGGAAAGCTAATGCGCTAATAGCGCCCACCCACCCTTCTTCCGCGGTCCTTCCTCCTTTCTGACCGAAAACAAGAGTTTTCGCCGCGGCTCGGCTGTTAAGTTCCCCAAAAATAACAAACGGTCGCCCAAATGTCCTGTAAGAAACTGCTGCCCAATGTCCGAGTGGTCGTACTCACTTCGTATTTGTGTTATTTTATTCCCGTCTCGTTCATAGGATCGACGACAGGGAAAGCGGAGATCAGGTTCAGATGAGATCATTCATGCCACGGCTTCAAAAACTGAAGTACCTCCGCTCTGCTGCTGTGGAGCGGTCGGCAGGAGGGAAGGAAGGGAGGGGGAGGGGAGCCGACAAAAGCAAGCCATATGCCTGGGATTCCTCTCTAAAGATTTCTGCCTGCTGTCCCCCCCCTCTAATACCTTTGACAAACAAGCGAAAGCCAGTGTTTGGCGACACGAAAACATAACTTGTCGTTGATTTGTTCGCAAAGCATTTCGTTTCCACACAGCAATGTCAAGTGTAACAATTTATCAGAAAATTATATTTATGGTGGTAAAAAATGTTTCACGCCTCATATTTATAGATTCAGGAAACACAAAAAACAGTTTTCAATCACTTTTTCTAATTTGAAAGTATCTGAATGCAGACCTACAGATTTAGCCGGTGGTTGCTGACCCTTTTTGTGGGGTTTTTCCACATTCAGTCTGCTCTTGCAAAGAGATGTCACTTTTACACTTATTAGAGTTTGCCGTAATTCAAATTAGATCCAGGATTAAGATTATTCAGCATTTTCTTAAGATGTTTATTTACGTTGGCGTTTCTGTTTATCCTTGAATTTCACAAGTTTTTGTTAATACATCGTAAAAACTGAGAAATTCCTTGGCTCCTTTAACTGGTCTAAATTTACCAGCGCCATAAACCTTAACCACGTACATTCTTTCCCATTTGGGGCAGTTACACCGTACCAACATATCACAGTGTGAGTGTACGCCCCATTAGTCTTAATGCATTCTGTTGATGACACTTTGGATTTTACAGAAACAGACTTTGAACGTACACAGATGGGTTTTATATTGGATAATTGATTTGTGTCACTGATGCCATTATAGGGCGGCACAGTGGCGTGGTGGTTAGCATTGTTCCTGGGGGAACCGGGACCTTTTTGTATGGAGTTTGCGTGTGTGTTTGGTTGTTTGTCTCTGTGTGGCCCTGTGATGGACTGGTCACCTGTCCAGGTAGGGTGTACCCTGCCTCTCACCCGTTGTCAGCTGGGATAGGTTTCAACCTCCCCTATAACCACATTGGGAATAGGCAGTATAGAAAATGGATGGATGGATTTTTTTAGACATTTTAGTTATCCTTTGTAAGTATCTCTGGCCCAACCTTGTTTTTCCAAGCACAAAAGGTAGGACACCTAATTTCGTTGTACTTGTTGTAATGACGATTAGAAATACACTGAAATGGATTCTTGGAGTCTCATTTAAGTGACACAGTAATTTACTTTATTGCCCATAATGGGCTGTGTGCACAGGATCCTGAAAATCCAGTTTAAAAGATGAAACAAGCATATAGTGTCCACTCTACCATAACTGGCAATATTCTAAGTTAAGATTGAGAACTCGTCTTGTGAAAATGTCCTCTTAGCCATTTCTTGAGTGGCCTTAATTCCTGTCTAATAAGAAATCATATCTTTTCTGCATAATCTCTATAACTCCTGAACATTTAGGAGGTTGTGCGAACATTTTGCCACACCATTATTCACCCACTTATTCCATAACTGGAAAATGTTCTGTTCCAGACAAGCTGGGACCAAGTAAAATACAAGTTGGTATGCATCTGTGGTGGTGTGGTGCACTGGCAACCTGTCCGGAATGTGTCCCACCTTTTACCCAGTGACAGCTGGGATGGCCTCCAGTCATCCTACGACCCTACTAGAAATAAGAATGAATTGCTCCTTCCTCATTTGCAGATTGAGTATATTCAAGCACTAAAACATCTTTGTTACACACAGCTAGTGGGTTTTAATTGATAAACATAAAATAATGCAATCATTTTTCTGATTATTATTTGGAAGAAATACATGTTTTCATAAATAGTGTATTAGTCCAACTTTTTGAAAACACATCTTAAACCAACATAAATCATACCAAATCCAAATTATGCATTTGTGTGTCAAATCCCAGCTGCGTGCATACACTTAACTGGACCCAGATGGGCCTTCACAGTCCACACATGCTCCAAAGTTCCAATTTTTTGCATCAGTAGTACAAATATTTGCATAGGGGAACAGTTAGCTTACAGTAGTACAGCTGAAATCCAAATGATTTTTTTTTTAACTAACACAATGAAAAACTTTCACCTTTAGACTATGTTTCTTTTTTAGCTCTTTGAGAGCATTTTAAGAACAATACTACATTCCAGCCAAACCCGACTTTAATACTACAGCATTAGCTGACAAAATTACCATTCAAATTACTGCGGCCCAATGTTTTTAAAATGACTTTCGAAATCTGTATTTTCTCTTGCCAAATAGTCTGTTTTGTGTAGAACAGCCACAAAAAGTGACAGAGTGCAGAGGCAAGACATTTCAAAGAAAATCTACATAAAAAAGGGAAGGGAATTGTATAAAGTTTCTCATTTGGCCACCAGATGTGAAATGCTTCCTCTCTAACCTCCAAATTTGCATTTTGTAGTCTCTTAATATTGTACAAACTTAAGCCCTTCTGCATATTCACGTGCCTTGGCTTACTGTAGTCTTTTTTTATATATTGAATTTAACACAGTGGTTCTGAATAAAATACAACCTGAAATTGCTTGTTGCAGATGTTCATAACTCTTTTCTGCTGTAGGCCAGGTTGCTCATGTTTGAAACTCTTACATTTTCTGTTTACTTTGTTTTTTTGTGGTTGGGGTGGAGCCTATCCCAGCTGACAGCGAGCAAAAGGCGGGGTAGAAACCTGGACAGGTTTCCTGTCCATAGCAATGGGCAGTTAGCATGTTTTTGGGTAGTGGGACGAAGACGTGAAAGCCAAATAACATCATATTGTTTGTGTCCAGTTTGCCTTATTGCGTCTGTTTTGTGCAACCCCCCTAGCTACTTTCTTGCATGTTATTATAGGTAATAGAACTATCCTCCACACCCTTCCATTACTGTACAATACAAAACACAAGCATTTGAATATTTCCTGTTTGGAGGCTTTCAAATGCTACTCTACATATGCCAACAACTTAGTGCTGTTTGGAGTTTTGCCCATTTCTTAAGCAATGTAGTTATTTCTGAAATCTGCTGACAACAGGACAAAAATTGGAATGAGGTAGGTTTTGTAGATAGTAACGCAGCAAAAGACATGTCCCCCTTCACTGAATGTAAGACAGGAGAGTTTTGAAATACAGAGAAACCAAACAGAATCGCTGAAGGTCCGCCGATGTATTTATTCATTTACAGTTTTACTAGCATCGCAAACCTTTACATGTAACAACACGTTTGTTGAAACGTATAAATGCATTAAATGCTCGTGCTTTGTAATTTCCTGATACTGTACTTGGAATAAATAGTAATAAATAGTAGTTGCTGTCTGTAAACTTTCAGCAAAGGTAATTTGTTTTTCCCTAACGCGGAACTATTCTTAATTAACACGACTTCCGGTAAAGGGAACTTTTTTTTTTTCTCGGCTCGTTCTACAAAGTTCCGCTTCCAGCATTTTCTATGATCGGCGAATAAACGCAGGAGCACCACTAGAGAGCCAGCAACCAGAGGCTTCTAGAATAAGCGGCATCGTGTAGCGGACGCTCGCCGGCAGACAGGCACATTCACTGTACACAGTCAAACGTTAAGCGTTTTTATTATATTATTTATCTGTAAAATATGGCTAAATGGGGAGAAGGGGACCCTCGTTGGATTGTCGAGGAGAGAGCTGATGCGACTAATGTCAACAACTGGCACTGGTGAGACACGATGAAAGGACACTGACTATTAGCTAGCCTGCTAATCCAAGAAGCACGCGTTCAGCTCATATTGTTATCAAACTGCAGCTTTATTCTCTTCTTTTTTTATTATTTGGTAATGGGCGTAGGTTGTTTCTTACTTTGAGTGAGGCGTGTTTAATTCTAGGCCATGTCCAACGTTACAGATTATGTTACCGTTTCCCAAGTTAGCTTCGCTTGTAGCAACTGACACTCCAATCTCATGCGGCTTGAGTTGCAACATGTTAGTAGTTGTTAATACCACCGACTTTTACCGGCGTATAATTTCGATAGCTATGTAATAACACGCATTGTCTGCTTATCATTCGGTTAAATTTGTTTTTTTTTCACCATTAGTAAACACGTGTGATAAACCAAGTTGCAACGTGACTGTTTCATAATTTTGCTGCTGGAAATGAAAATGAATCAACTATGCTGTCCCAGTAGCTGTAATAGACCATATTGTGTTCAAGTTTAAAACATTATTCTCCAATGTACCACTAACTGGTGTACTCAGGCCTTAGTTTTTGAGAGAGCTAATTTTGATACAAAAAAGAAGACTTTATTTAAAAAGAACAAAAATAGCATAAAGAGTTAGGTTTACATCACGTATGTGTGTGTGTAATGGTACAGTAATGTTACTGTTACTGTCATACAGTTAGGTTTCTATTAGTGTCACACAGCTCTTCAGAAATGAATGCATGCAAAGGATTTCGAAGGATGGACGGGGTCAGCTGTAATAAACTAGTAGCTGTCTCTTCTTGCCTACACTCTTTTACCTGTAGATTGGAATAATTCAGATTTCCCATTCTTAGCTCAACACATATTGTTACCGACATGTTTCCAGAGATTGTTTGACACATGGCCCATTGAATTAGCATATGTTCAGTGGAGTTTTTATGTGGGTGCAGAATTCATGTGAAAAGTGGATGATTTGAGACCCGAATCCCATTAACAGCATGTTGTCTTGTGGTATCTGCTGGACTTTTCAGGACCGAAAGGGACGCAACGAATTGGTCATCGGAAAAGCTTAAGTCTTTGCTTCTGGGGCTGAGCGTAGAGAGTGAAGAGGGGAGTTGTGAAGTGACAGAAGTCAGCAAGGTGGAGGGAGAAGCCTCAATTAACAACCGCAAAGGGAAACTTATATTCTTTTATGAATGGAACCTAAAAGCCACTTGGACTGGTTAGTAGAAAATCCTGGGTCTCTATTGATGTGCTCTCTTCAACGATTCCCATGGTGGGAACTATAGGGCTTTGAACCTTTGGTGACATACTTTTTTTTTTCTCCATTTCTCCCAGGAAAGTCGAAAAGTGGAGTCAAGTATAAAGGAACGATTGAAGTTCCAAACTTGTCAGATGAAAATGATATGGAGGATCTGGATGTAAGTGTCGCCAGAGGGCTTGTTTGCAGGGATCCTAACTGTTCATTGGTGAATTTCAGCTCTGATTTGCCCTCTCGTCCATCATGTTTCCAGATTTCCGTGTCGTTGAACAAAGACGAGCCCGAAACGGCGCTGATGAGCCTGATGAAAACCAAGGGGGCAGAGAAAATCCGTATTGCGCTGGGGAGTTACGTTGGGTTTCTAAAAACAGGTTTGTGACATGAAAATCATTATTTGAAAAAAAAAAGAATGAATAATAAGTAGTATAATACAAACATTTAGCTTGAATCTGTACAGAAACAGGTCTATATAGTCTATTTAATGCTCCATTTAAAAAACAAACTATTAACAATGTGTGTGTGTGTGTATATGTTTTAGCTGTTTTATGATTGACACATGCTTGAGAAACCCAGTGAATAGGCTGTAATTTAGCTATAAAAAGGGGAAATTGCGAATTGCTCCTTGAATCTGATTCCAGAGGGCCGCTGTCCTGTTGGTTTTGAACGCCTCCCTGCTATGAAATACCTGATTCGCATTAATACACCATTAGTGGCTGTGTGGATAGCTTTAAAGTGTCTTACACAGATCCGTTTAATCAAACTGAGATAATTTGTTGCTGGGAAATGTCCAAAACCTGTAGATCGGCGGCCCAAAAGGCCCAGAGTTTGATTTTCTTTTTTTCATAAATCGTATCCGTAATACGGTAGTCCAAAGACCTCTCACACAAGTTTGTGTCATTTTAGACTCAAACCATTTTTTATTCATTTGTGGGATTCCTAAACAAAACGATATTTGCATTTGGATTCTTGCAGAATTCACGCAAGGCATGATCCTGCCAACAGCTAACGGCGTAGCCAAGCCTCAGTCCACCTCACAGTCCAAAGCCAAGCAGGATAAAACTCAGGTGGGTTTTGTTCCCAAGTACTTAACTTCACATGTAAAGAAGATTTTTTTTCGTTGTTGTTCGTTATGGCAGTCATTTAAATCTGCTGTTTCTTTGTTTTGTTTTTTCCCCCAATTTGTTTCCGAATCAGATTTCCTCCTCAAGCTGCACAGCAACTCCAGTTAACACTGGTGTCAAGATCCCTACCTGTAAATTCAGCATAAAAGACAAGTTTCGAACCTCCCCTGCTGACCTCTACAGAGTTTTTGTCAACCAGGAGGTGAGTTCCATGCAGCCGAAACCGTTCATATTTATTTCAACAGGTTCTGCTTTAAGCCGTCCACTAAAGGTCACCGGTTGTCATGTAAGACAGCAGAGCTGATGGGGGTAGGGGGGGGTATAAAAAGAGGCACGTTTGGGGCCTCATCTGAGTAAGTTTTTGTTTTGTGCGGATCCCACAGATGGTGCAGGCGTTCACCCACAGCTCTGCCACAGTCGACGGAGAGAAGGGCGGGAAGTTCCGTCTGCTAGAAGGGAATGTTTTCGGGGAATTTACGGAGCTGGTAAGACAAACGTGCAACCTCTCGGGCGTCTGAAGGCATCAATCCCGGGCTCGGAACGGCTTAAATCCAACCCCCAACCCCTCTCTCCAACAGGTCCCCGATGAGAAGATAGTTATGAAGTGGCGGTATAACAACTGGCCCAGTGGTAGGTGCTTTTACTCGGCTTGAGAACAAACGTAGAGCAGGCTGGTCACACCTTCTCAAATGTCAGAACTCTGCTGTGCTGGACGACCAGATAAATCAGAGCTGGGACAACGGCTTTTATCTTTTTTAAATGCAGTTAGCATTTAGTTTTACTATTCACCGTATAAAAGCCTTTGTCAAGAGTGGAGTCATTTTGTATGTAACACTGTGACTGTTGTTGTTTTTTTTAAATGTTCTTTTTTTTCCCATTTTCTTTGCTTACAGAGCATTATGCAACAATCACGCTGACTTTCTTGGACCGGTGCAGCGAGACCGAGCTGAAGGTGGAGTGTCGAGGAGTCCCGGACAGCCAAGAGGAGCAGACAAAAGAGGGCTGGAAGAGATACTACTTTGAGGCTATTAAACAGACTTTTGGTTATGGAGCCCGGCTCTTCTGAAGATACTTTTCTTTAGCGCTGTCCTCTTCTTTTTCTTTTTTTTTCCTTCTTCTTCTTTTTCTCTTTTAATATGGTCCTCTCGTGCACAAAACACCCGGGTGTACATTTGTACGACGAGTCAAAAGACACGGTCGGTCGGTCACTGTAAGTCGAAATGATTAATTTCTGAATCTATTTAAATTAAGGTGTTTTGTTTGTCGTTTTGTTTTTTTAAAATCACCCTTCAGTGTTTGGGTCAGCTCTTCACAGGAGTGTTAATGGACCGTGCCTTTTTTTTTTGGTCTTGCTGAAAAATGGATTGAATAAAGTAAAGAGGAACCTACTGAACCACTAATGTAAATCGGCCTCCACGTCTATACATATGTAATTACAGTAAATGCCAGTTTTCTTTTTATTTGGAGGAAGAGAGGGATCTTGCTTTGGAAACAAACGATTATTTTGTACTTATGTTACTCATTTCGAGTGTATTTGTCGTGAAGAAGAGTGAAAATTGTCCCGGGCCAAGATGCATGTTTAATTTTAGTGGGGCTGGAGGGGGTAGAACTCTTACTGGATCTGAGCTTTAACTGTAAGGCCTCAGAGCTCAAGCCGGACAATAACGCAAACGTTTATCAGTGTTGGAACTGTTTGGGTTCTTCTTGCAGGTAGCTCGCATAGCAGTGAAAGACACATTTTGCTATATTTGGCTCTCAGTTGTAAATATCCAGTAAAAAGCTTTCGGAATATAACGCATCTATTTATCCCTCACAGTGCTGGAAAAAAAAAAAATCAATAAATAAATAGTTTCTTGGAATAAAGAAAATCCCTGTGAGCTCTTTATTTCTAATCCTTTATTGAACACGCGTGCTATTTACAGCGGTCACCATTATTTACATTTCATTTCATTTCATTTGCAGTCTTTTTTTTTTAAAACATTAATTTACAAGTGCTTTAAAACAAGAAGCTGCAACAGCTGCTAAGTAAAACAAGCACTCAGTTGGGTTTTTAAAGATGGCTGCAGGTCACGTCATCCGTTTTCAACGAGGAGAAAAATAGCTGGAGCCACACAAAAAAAAAAGTAAAAAAAGAAAAACACTTTCTCAAACCCAGGTAAATCTTCCACTCCAACGCTAATTAAACTGAAACTTTCTCACAAACGGGGGGGAAAAAAACGACCAACTTATTTACATTTTCAAACTCCCAACAAATGTTCAGGTTCTCCAAAATATCCTAAAAGGAAAAACAAAATACTTCCAAAGAAAAAATCAAGGAGCCTGATTACAACCAAAAAAATTTTGCTAAATAAATTCAATTTTCTTCATATCCATGTCAGGTCTTTTTTTCTCTCCTGATCCTGAAGGCGACTGAGCTTAAACAAAGATGGAGTTTGGGGATGAGACGGCCTCCGCAGCTACAGGCAGATGTAGAGCTCCGACTCCTGGAAGAGACAGAAACCTAACTCAGCATTTCTGAGGGCGCCTGTTTAAAAATAGGGCAAAAAATGTGGAGCAACAGGGGAAGTTCCATACTTTCCTAACCTGTGAACGGCCAACAGCTTTCCTGTGACCCTCGACTGCTAGGGGGCATTTTAACACACCCCTCGCACGGTCGTCCAACTGTGTGTGTGTGTGTGTGTGTGTATATACATACGCTGGAGCTGGAGTCATTTTCTTGCGAGACCAGGCTCTTTCGCGGTGCCATCTCTGCTGCCTCGGTGGGGGGTTTGACGGGAATTTCGTGCCTTTTGTTCCTTCGGAAAAAATAAAGAAAAAGCCAGCAATGGTGAGAAGACGAACAAACAAACTCACTTCCAACTTAGTGGAAGAACCAAGCACCGCTCAGTGACATCAAGATGGCTTTATAGTGTTTTTTAAAAGCAAATACCTCAACAGAGTTTGTCAGCTGGCTTTTAGAGGAGTAAAAACGCTGAATATTATGATAAACCGAAATCCCTTTGTGTTTCACTCCTGTTAGTGACGTCATACTTGCAAAGAATTTAATTTAACTTTGAATCAGCAATATTCAATTCAGTTCAATTCATTTCAAATTACTTTATTATTCCCGTGATATATGTTAAATACATAATAGAATATATATGGTATATAAGAGTATTGATCAGTTTTGTGGATTAAGTAATGCTTATTTTCTAACATGCATCAGTAAATCGGATGAAAAGAATTAAGTAAAACATATATAAGGTTTAAACGCTGCAAACTGAGAGAGGTTTCCATCGTCATGACACACACAGCCTGCAATTTGCTTTTGTTGTAATTTACAAAGTGTCCTGAGTGGCATAATGTGCAGCTTCACCCATTTTTTTAATTTTTTTTTTTACAAATAACAGTTTCCCCAGGCCATGAATGTAAATTAGATACCCATTGAACGATTCGCTCACCAACTATTACCTGCTTCAAAGACACACTCGTCCGCCCGCTGTGATGGAATAAGATTGTGACCTTTGATCCCCGCCGAAATTCCCCGATCGATTTGGAGATGGCAGGTCGAATGATTGATTTTCTGTCAATCTCCTGACTATCTAATATTGATTCCACGTCTGTCAAACGCTTCAACTGTGCCTGGATATAAGCGTATATAAGCATCGGTATAGATTCAGTGGTTCTGCATAACAAAATGGAAAGCCAGACGTTTTTTCCCTTCCTTAATCGTTTGAATGTTAAATTTCATTTGAAGTGCTGGGCACAAATTGCTTGTATTGATTTGTCCGTGTGTGTGTGGGGGGGAAATATATATATATATAATAAATAAATACAAAAATAAATTAGAGGAGACTTGTCTTTACCACCAATAGCAGTTTACGATCGTCAAAGCTGAAAATGTGCGTCCATATCTACCTGTACAAAGACCACATGCTCATGCCTCTTTTGTCCTCCTGGGCTGCCGTAGAAGTGGCTACCTCAGCCAGGCCTTTGAGGAAATGGAAGAGATTTTCTGACTCTATGCATTGCTTTCTGTGTTTAAAAAAAAAAGAAGAAAAGTTACGTACATTTCATTCATATACACATTCACATTGAATTTCAATTAGAACCCGGACTTTGAGAAGGTTTGCGGGTTTATTCTAAGGTGTAAACATTTTGGGAATACAGCAGAAAAGATGCACCAAAATGACTAGATTTACTACATTTTTGAGAACACGGTAAATATGGAAACGACGACTATCAAAATAGCTGTTCAGTCTTTTTTCTAAGTCTGGTCTGAGTCAGGGAACGTGGGGCATCTGTACACCAGATTACATCCAGCTAATGTGGTTGAGTTGTGCGATGGAGGGGCAACAGATCTACTCACATGTGAGCCAAAGATATCACCGTGCTGAACTTTGACTGAGTTATCAGACAGGTTTTGGTGAGCAGGGACTTCAGAAACATCTCCAGCGCACGAGCTGTTCATGCGGTTTAGGAATTCACATTATAATAGAATTTTGAGGAATCTTATGTAAAATTCTAAATTGAACAAAACTCCCAACAGGTTGTGTAAGCTATATTGTTCCACGTTTAGCTTTTTCATTCGATGGAAACTGTGCAAAACTTTAGTGAGTACCAATACTAAAACAAACGACACAAATGGGGATGAATGCAAATATATGTGGGAGGATTTTTCCTGCCCTGATGCAGTCAAAGTGGCACACACAAATGCACAAAAAAAGACACTAAATGTACACAGACAGGAACGATGACCTCAATGAAACAAAACATGCAAACACTATTAAAAGAATGCACAAAAATAAATAAAGTGATCATAAAGAGAAACAAAAACAACTGCACAATGACAACAAGCTGAAAAATGACACTCAGAGATTTATTGTCTGACAAAAATACACTTTTCCATGAGTTTGAATACAACAAATCTTTTGGAAGGACCTATTTTCAAAGTGTTTACTGTGGAATGACAATAATTAAAGAATATAGTATATTTGACCTACTTGGTCAGTGTCTGTAGGATCCTCTTAATAATCATAAGTGTTATATAACCATTAGGGCACTAACCTCGGTTAAAGGGAGTAGCTTGATGATCAATACTGAGGGGATGCTGGAAAAAAACTGTTTTACAAGACTGAAGCGTTATAGATTCAATCAAATTATTTCAACTAGGTCTACATACAAATAAAAAGAGCACAAACAATCAAGGCTGGACTCTAAATGATCATTATTACTATGTGCTTCTTGAAATTTATGAAAAATAACTGTCCTTCCAAAGGCGTTTTCCTAGGCATTTGAACCACAACTCCCAGCATGCTTAGACAGGCAAAAAGACGATGCTGTGTTAAAAGACTTCTGAAAGGTAGGTACAAAACCAACAAGTAATTTACAGAGCCGAAAAAGATACGGCATAACAACATATGAAGGATACAGATTATCACAGGAACCGCCATTGCAATCCTCCCCACCTCTGTGTCCTTCTGCATGATTTTTTTAATGCGGCTCTGTAAGGAAAAACTATGTTTTATTAAATTTACCCACGAGCACGGTTAGTTTTTCTGTTGAAGCATTCATTTTACTGAGCCAGTGCACCACAAACTAATTAGCATGATTAAAAAACACAACAACGTATCAATCATTTTTAAACAATATAATATCCTAGC
Organism: Menidia menidia; assembly: GCA_907169785.1. Lineage (NCBI taxonomy): Eukaryota > Metazoa > Chordata > Actinopteri > Atheriniformes > Atherinopsidae > Menidia > Menidia menidia. The sequence goes on along the minus strand of CAJRST010002224.1, from coordinate 15,884,298 downwards.
TGACCCAGAGCCGAATATATTTTAACAAAGGGAAGCACTCGGTAGGAATGTCAGTAGAACCCCAAATTTCCGGTGGTCTCTTAACGCCGCCGAGGCTAATTGACGCTCTGCAATCTGAGCTAGGTGTATTCTGTAATAGGTTCACTTTAAATTACTTTCAAAAAACTTTAAAGGATCATGATAAAGTTTCCACTTACGGGAGGGAATCGTACATTATATCTTCTCTTTTGTCCAGGCATTTTACGGTCTTTAATTCGCGCGGCACGATCACATTTTTCATCTTTGTAACGCTAATCGCCGCTTCGTCCATTTGTTTACCTTCAAGCAGGAAGAAACCTGAAGAAATGATGAGGGGAGGGGAGGGGGAAGGAAAATACTGTGAGGTCATCCCCAGCTGACCCCAACAGTGACCCCATGGCATCATGACATCTGGGGACAAAACCCTGACATGTAACGTGAGGGTATTTTGCAGACTTCCCCACACTTTGACAACCATAAAGTTTAAACAGGTTACAGTTAATTGTAGTCACCTGACATTCTTCATTTGCTTAATAATGATACTCAAGTTTAAGATTGTCCAAAAGATAAGGCTTTAAGATGGAAATAAGGACAAGAAATTCACGTAAAGCCTAAGATAATGTGCCCTTGTCAAGACACAAGTCATGACAGGGGTCAAGTTCTGACATTATAGATATTATATAACATTTTGGATTCTTTTTTTTTTTTTTATAGAGAATTGTGGGCTCATATTAAGGTAAATTCCACAAATGAGGTTATCTAATTTCTCTCCTACTAATTAAACAAAAGAAAAAATCAAACTCCCCATTAGTGAAATATCAGGAGTTTTGCTATGGGTTTAGCAACTTTATCACACTTTGACTTGAATTATCTCTCAAACAAATATATAACATCAAACAAAAACTGTAAACATAGATCAAATTCTCAATGTAAAGACTGGTGTAGAGGTATTTCTATTGTAATGAACGAGAAGCTGAGAGAACCTGTGGCCGAAGACTCTTCTTTCTTAAAACAAAACGTTGCATTGAGGATGTGCAGACATATAAATGTGTCCGCACATACATTTCCCCTTTGCTTTTCTTCTAATATGCAGCAGTGGATTTTAAATTAAAAAATAAATACAACGGATTTTAAGACCTGTAGTCGACAAGAGGGGACCTTCACAACCTAAGCTCCTGTGTCCAGCAAATCCAACATTCTTGCTTGTGAAAAATTGAAAGTTTTGTTGTTGTGTTCCTAAAGACATTATTTTTGCACTATCCTGATCCGCTGTCATAAGGAAGTATAGAAGTAGATAAGAAAAAATCAAATTAATTAGAAGATATAACACCTTTTTTGGATGGTTCTCCAATCTAACTTCATCGTAATAACTGTCCTCTTTGTGTGGCACCAAAAAGAAAAGGTATGTTAAAAAATCTCCTCCATTGTAATAACTGTCCTCTTTATGTGGCACCAAAAAGAAAAAGTATGTTAAAAAATCTCCTCAGAATCCAGTGGTAATGCCTACTTGGTGCAGTACTTATTTTCCACCACGAGGGGGCGGTAAGGGAGCTGTTCTGGCTTGAACGTTTCCAGTTATGGCCATACGGATGCGGAACAACTTTAACATCATAGTAATCACGCATCGGTCTGATTCGCTGACCTCTGTTATTTGCTTTACTAAATGCGTCAGACACTGTGTTTCTGTTACGTACGACGTGGGTTTGTAGATGAAGATGGGATTAGCACAGGTGTACGTTCACGCTAGTAAACTCCGCGCACGCGACGTAAAAACAGCCAAGATGGCGACCACGTCCGAGCCCCCCAAAAAAGTAAACAGCTATATAGATAAATTCGACAAAAGGTAGAAGTCCCTCTGTAGCGAGCTGGACAACACCCCTCGTTACAAACGAACGAAACACTCTCTGTCTGTCGACTTTTCCGGGCCATTAAAATAACGGGAGAAACAGCTGTCATGACTTAATAAACTTGACATACGTTACCGTGCTCACATTTGTTGCCCGAAAGCAGAATTGGAATAAAAGCCAAATACACCTTTGACAGATGCTGGATAGATAGAGTTTTAACCGTCACATATTAATGTTTTCCTGCTAGTTTAACATGCATTATCGTTAAAAAATATCTAACAACACTTATCCCATAAAAGTTTAATGAATTTGTCTTTATCCACCCCTTAACAGAAATGTTTCCATGGCGATCAGACTCGTATCAGTTTATTAAAGTAAAGATCTCCCATTCAAATTCAGCCATCAGATCTATAATTCCTGAAAATCTTCATCTTTCACTGTCTGCCTCCAAGCAAAAACGATCAAACTGATAGGGTCATTTTGGCTGATGTGATCTAGCTGTCCTTGGGAGACATTTTTCTTGTCATACCACACATTTTTGTGTTTGACAAAAATAATTTGATGCCAGTCTAAAAAGTGCATAACGCCAGGGAGCTCATAAATGAAAACAAAAACACAACTCAAATACTACAAAGGAAGCTTGGATTGCAACAATTCATGTAAGCTCCAATTTTTTTTTATTTTTTATGAAGCTTAATATGAGCATAAAGACAATAATAAAAAAGTAAAAGAAAATAAGTGAATGCTTAAGCTTAAACACCCACTGGTCTTCCACTAACCTATCCAAATGTAATATTCCTCTACGCTTTCTTCAAACTAACATGTGGGGCCTGGGAGAAAAGAATCAGGGCTATATATTTTGGCCTACTTGGGAAACCCAACTGGGGTTTCCCAATTTTGTGTTTCCCCAGATGGTTGTTTGTTGTCGGCTCTGTGATATGTTTGGTCATTTAATACCGAGTCCTCTGGCCTTTCCACAGACATGTTTCAAGATGCAAACCAGTCATATATAACACACATGCTCACATATCACATGCAGCGTATGCATTTCAGTTGCATTGTTTGCGTTTTATCGGGGTTGTGACATTTGCGTTTGTTATGACTTGAGCGTTCATGTTGTGACTTTTGCGTTAGTGTTGTGGTTCGTTACAGTACGACCCACAGCCCTGTAGGTAAAACTGTAATACGTCAGAGGGAGGATTTAAGGTAGACGTGTTTCCATTCCATCAGTTTAATTCATAAAGCAACATTAGGGATGGCTTACTTTTTATTTAATTTCTATATTTTCATACATTTCACTTTTAGCTGACTTCGAAAGAGGATATTTAGACAGGTAGCTCACTTCTTCAGAAATGGATGAATGTTGTCCTGTCCTGTTGGTTTGGGACTCCTAGGTGGTGGTGAATATGGTACTGGTTATTTCCCACAAGTCCCCCAAAAATATGTTTAAAACTATTATGTTTTTTGTGTTAATGAGAATAACCTCAACCTAATATGAAGAAGTCTGTGCTTTTTCAAAACAACAATTGAACTTTAACAATTAATAAAAAAGACAAACAAAAACTTCTCTCAAGGAAATAAACAAGACCCCTGATACAGTTATTTTTCCAATTATTTCTTTATTTAAATGTGGGTGACATTTTCTTTTAATTGCATATATCCATTTTCTTCCACAGCCTTTAATGGCTTTTTTAATGGCCTTAAAAATCTCAAAATGTAGGTGACCATGAGGCATCCTTATCGGATTTATAAACCATCCCAACTGATCATTTTTCAATACGTAAAAGCAGCAACTTTACTCCAACTGAATGGATAGATTTAATTAATTTAATGAATTTTCATTTCTGTTTTACAACAGCATATAACCAACTTTATACGTTTTCACCTCATTTCCAATATGTGATTTACAAGCATAGATCTGAAACATTTGCATAAATCATTTGATCCTTTACATAGCTATATTCCATGGAAAGTTACACAGTTCAACACTATTTGTATGTACATACACATTCACGGATGTTTTGAAGCTCCTGTGGCCATCAGAGTGACCGTTCAGCAGTTTGAAGCCGAGACATCACTGGATTTTGATGGCAAGGCCCAATGAAGCTATGCAGCTTACTATTTTTTTTTGTGCATAAATAATGACCCCGGTACTAAACTCGGTGTATAGACTCTAATATTTGGCTTAATGATTATGGGTTAATAATATTTTTGTTTCTACTATGTACAATTATGGTATTTTTTCCATATTCTGTCAAAGACACAAAGTAAAAAAAATGTGTATCACTTGTGATTTTAGTACTTTTTTGTATTTTTTGTGCTCCAATTTAGGTCTCGATGGAGGCACAGACAGATGTGAGCATGCTGCAGTTCCCGGGGTGACCGCTGGGGGCAGCAGAATCAGTGTTTACAGCATGAGGATAGCAGGCAGCACGAGCTCCTGGCTGGTAGCGTGGAGTTGAAACTAGAGACACCCAGAGAGGAGGTCGCTGTGGTACTTTTTACTTTAAAAAAAAAAGTTCTTGAAACTTGCGAAAGATTTAAATTATATCGTATCGTTTTCATGGCAGACTACTAGTGGTTCGGAGGTAATTGTTTGTTGACATGAAATAGTCTATCATTGTTGGGGGAAAAATAATTGAAGTTGGGCTCGCTGGCTTCTGCATGGTCCCTGGCTAGCTAACAGTTAGCTGCGGAGGCTACTTGGCTAGCTGGCTAGCGAGGTCCAGCCCAAAATTTGTTTACCCCGAGTTGTGGATGCGGTCGCCCCCCTAAGCTTTTTTCACGACTTTTCTCTGGGATAAGAAAGCCGGGACCAAGAATCCACACTGGATTTAACACTGCGCGCTGTTAGGAAACTAGCAGGATGTCCACCGAGGTTGAGTGTAGTCAGGTTGACTCAGGTTTGACAGCGGCCAGCTCCGGCGGAGTCCAAGAGAAGAACCAAAACAAGTCGGAGGGGGCTCACCTGCACAAAGAACAAGAGAACCAGGGGCAAAAATGCTCGGAGAAACAACTGTCGGATGCCAACAGGTCCGAGTCGACCAAGAGCCCGACGGACACGCACAAGAAATGCAAAGAAAAAGATAAAGAAAACGACCAAAGCAGCAACGCTGACTCGGCTGTTGAGACCGTGAAGAAGAAAGTTGTGGAGGCTCCTCCACCGAAAGTCAACCCGTGGACGAAAAGGACCACGGGCAGAGTGCCCGTTAATAACATGAACTCGAGCCCCCAAGAGAAAGGTGAGACGTTTTTTTAATATTTTTATTTCCATGCTTTTAGACAGTTGGAAACCCAACAATATGGTAACGGCGGACGGCTCGCTCGGCGGCAGCTATCCGTCACGTCGTCCCAGGGTTTTGACAGCTTCCCCACGGAGAGGGGGGGGGGGGGGCCCCGAAACGAATAAAAATGCAAAAACTCGGAATGTCAGAGGAGGACGGGCTGGTGTTGTGAGCACATTTGCCCCCCATCCCCCTCCGTGCTCGGATTGCCACTGAGCACCACGTGTTGATTGCTGACAACTGCTACTTCTTTAGCCACCAGCAGCTATCGCCCCTGCTGCCCCCCCCCCTCTTCCCCACCTTCATGGTAGCGGCCGGTGACAAAAAAGGGACCAGGGCTTGTGTTGGTGGGTTAAAATCAAGGGAAAAAACTCGACCTTAGGCCGAATCAGCCTATTTTAAAAAAAAAAAAAATTGTGCTGACTTGGTACGATCAAGCTAATTCCGTCAGGCTAGCTGGTCTGCTGCTGTAAAGGCACGTTTTGCATGTCCAATGGCCGGGCTGCCTGCAGTTCCTCCCACCAGCCAGCTCCTCGATGTCACTAGTGAAAGCACACGTAGGGGAACAAGTTGGTTGGACGGGTGGAGTTAAAGTTAACTAATGCATATTTTTCCTTGCAGTGTAAATAAGGTTGAAGCTAGGGGGTTAGACGTACCAGTGAGTTTTTTGCACATGAAAAATAAGGACACTTTTAAGAGCTCCACCTCTTAACATTTCAATTTTTTTCCCACATCATGCATATGTGTACTTTTTTGTTTGTGAGTGTATGAACAAATGGATTGATTGGAGTGAACATAATGTGCGAGCAAGAATAAGTGAGAATGGCTATAGTCTAACCCCACTGTCCTCTTCCTTGTAGCTGTGCTAAGCCGAGTTTTTCCAAAACTAAAGAGACACTCCTAGTACATAAGATATCAACTTCCACGAACTGGAAACTAGATTCAATTATTTGCGTTTTTCCTTTTAGATATTCCCCCGAGCAAAAAGTAGAAAAAACAGAAGAAGACAAATATGTAAAAAGTTTGCACCAGCTAAATTGGAACCAAATGAGGTGTGAAAATGCAGCAGAACACACTCTGTTGTCTTTTTTTGTATCTTTTTAGATCTTCTGCTGGATGGCGTTTGTCACTGTAAGCCCTTCTTTTCGATTGGGATCACTTTTAAACCCATGAAACTGCTGGAGTCGTCCCAGGTGTTATATGTAGAACCGAGTGGAGCTGGTTGTGGGCCCTGTCTCTAAAGCCTCCAAAGCCACTTTACAAACGTTTGTCTTTGTAATTGATCAAAAATGTAATATGTACAAAAAGTACATTTGGTATATATATTAACAGAGATAGATCTGTCTTGTTTGGCTCTTATTTTGGTCTTTGAACAGCACATTATGTATCTGAAAGGATCCAGTCATTTTTTTTGTTTGTTACTATTAATTGAAAGTAGAAGTCCAGATCCTCTTTACTTAAAGTAGCCTTTTAGTAATCAATATTGGCTGGATGCCATCCCTGTCATGATCCACTAAGTCATTAATCAGCTGATTGTTTCGGTTTCAACCTCAGCTTGCACTTTTATTGATCATGGCACGGTTTACCTGTCGGTATCCCATCTGTTTCGGCGAGCAGCAGCTTTGTGTGTCAAATTCAAACCCCCCTCTCAGTTAAATGTGGCTTCTGAATGTGTGTCAGAGCACACGGCGACTGAGGGGGAGCTATATTTGACGTGCACGGCTCTGGCACAGGCATCATTTTACAGGGTTACTGTACAACCAGCCCTGTGGGTGGACACCTGCAGATTCACTCGGGCATACACCCATTCATATGGGAGCCTCAGCCCTGCTTTCTTATCAATCGAGCCGTCCAGTGCAGAGCGATAGGGACCGTCAGGCTGCAGCGGGCCACTCCCAGCCTGTGGAGACGCGGCCACATACCGCTGCTGACTTGTACACAAAACACCCTCCACAGCTTCAGTCTTTAGGCCCACCAGGACCGAGTTCATGCGTTCATTCTACCGACAGAAACCCCTCAATGCATCCCAACCACGGCAGCCCCGAGTGTGCACGAGCGGATAGCAGGATTTTTTAATTATTTTCTTTAGCTGGAGTGTTAAGCAACCTTTTTAGGATTTAAGATCCTTAGCTCTTGACTCCCGAACCGACTTGTGTGTTAGATTCAGGCCTCTACTGCCAATTAAGGATGTCTGTTTCATTCATTGACTGTGTGTCCGCAGATCAACAGAACACTCTGAAAGTTGTCAGAGCCAGCAAGCCAAGGCCGAGAAAAACCAGCAAGGTAATGCTCCCGTTCCGTCTTTTTGTTCTTTTAAACCACAATAAGCGTTAATTCTGAGTACAAGTAGTTTATCTTGGCAAGCGATCCCACAGTGTTCGGTTGGTTCGGTCTGTTGTTTGACTTTAAAAATGACTTTGTGTTCGGATTGTCCCAGCCCATTGCCTGTTTCCTACTTGACGAAAGACCGATTTTTAAGCTAACGTTTCAGTTAGCATAAAGCACTGCCCTCCAGAGTGGGAAATAAACATCTGCTGCCAAATGTCAGTTGGTTTCGGCTGCTTTTCTAAAGCTGTTTGCTTTTCCGACCAGTTTTCCCAACTGCTCGTTTTCTGAATGAGTTGCTGTAGAAGACTCTCTTCAAAAAGCAATATCGAATTGGTCATTATGACATGTTAAGCAAAGATGTAAACATACATAGCCTCTCGAGCGTATCCGATCTGTGCAACTTCCATGTTTCATGTTTATTTTCAGAGGTATGTCGTCTTGTTTGATGTCTTTGAGTGTCACGACCATGGTTTTGAACTTGTTCCATATGTAGGGTTTTTAAGATCTGTAGCCCTTTTAAATACTGTCAAGTTTTCGATGGTATTCATCACATTATGAACATGGTTCTTTTTAGGCAGCAAAATGCCCTCCAAAATATATAAAAGGAAGTTTAAAACGCTGATTACTTATGTTCTTATACCATGTAAGCCACTTGGATAACCTGTTTTTTTTTAATGGAGAGCATATGGATAAAGCCCACACGCAAACATTTTCTGTCACTATACAAATATAAACTTCTTGAAAGGAACTAGCAGATAAATGAGCAAAAATAGATGGATATATTTTAGTTTGCTTGTAAGTGTTTTAAAACAGACTGCTGGACATAGAAAATGACTACACTATCACTCACTGGCACAAAGGATGATGTCATTATGTGCTGAGCCTATCAGTGACCGCCACTTCATGAAAGGTCAGAAAACCATGTGAAAATGGAATTTTCTGTTTCATGCAACTGTTCTAGCACAAACAAAGGAATATAAAAGGAGGATTTGGGAAATTGGAAAATAATAGCTGTCATCATGTTGTTTTTGTTATGACAGAGGTAGTTGTTAGACTTTATTTATGGCTTTCAGGCTCTATTTGCTGTTGCTGTTGGTGAACTGAAAACACAACACTCAAACCAGCGGACAGAGTCCCAATTCCCATTGGGATCAATATCGTCGGCCTTAATGCCACCCGTTTGCAAAACCGCAACCAAAACTTCCATTTTAGGTGCCCTGTGGTGAGAGCCCATCCCACTGCGCAGCTCAGAGTCTAGTTTTGCTCGCTGTCTTTTTAACCCTGACCTCATATCAGTCTGCCCAAATTTACAACATCCACAGGGGTGGTAAATGACTGAGCTTGTTTATCATTATTGTTTGCCGTATGCTTATGGACGGAGCACTGACCTCCTCCTCCTCCCAGCTGGCCTTTACCTGCTCTGAGCACACAATGTTGGAACGACTCCCGACGATGGGACGCAACCTTTGACTGCTGAAATTGTGACATTGCCAGTTGCTTACGCTGTTCTGTGTCTTGCTTTTTTTTTCGCAGTCAGGGGATTTCAGTGATATCACAAACTGGCCCACACCTGGAGAGCTGGCCAAAGAGGTGAGACACGTGGCCAGATGATAGCGCGAGAGGGAAAAGCTGCAGCGAGATGTAGGCCTTTTCTGATTTCTGTTTGCCAGATGGAGCGCGTAAAGCAACCCAGCATGTTTAAGACTCTTTCAGTCGAGCTACCCCTTACCCTAACTCAGTTTAGTTTGTTTATGTTTAAGAATAAGACAAATTCTTATAAGCACAAAGAAAAAGGGGTCTTGTGGCATTAAAATGGCTTAAAATCACATGTCTGAACCATAAATAAGTCATGAGAGAAGCTGGGTTGTGATCTGGCTATTTTAGACTACAAAAGAGGCTTAAAATGTGTAGATGTTATTTAGAAAAAACAGCAATTCAGCACACTAAAGCCATTGAATTATGTGGTATCGTCTGCAAAACATTAAATGGTGTCTTTATTGTGTAAATGGACACATCAGACTTATTCTCTGAATGACAGCTGTTTTTGCACCCTCCCCCCCCCCCCCCACCCCCGCACATTTGTCTTTTTTTTTTCTTTCTAGCAGCAACAAAATGTCCTGAACAACAATGGAAGAAAGCCTCCCGCGCGCAGGGAGAGAGAGAAGCGGAGGGACCGACTGGACAGAAAGTCAGAGAGCAGCCATGACGGAGGCGAGAGCAAAGAGAACCAGGAGGCCCAGCCCGATGCGCTGGGAGAGCTGCCCAGAGACGCAGAGTCCAAGGCGGGACACGACGCCAAGAGCAGCGCCCTGAAGAAGAGAGGAGGTGAGGGTGAGGAGTCCTGCTCTTTTCTATATTCTAGATATTTATTCTTACATCAGTTGTCTAAAAACGAGGTTGCCGATGGTGGCTGTGACTGGTCACGATTTGAATTAATTTTCTTATAACATAGAAAATGTTTATTTAAAAAAAAAAATGTTATGTGGATCCTGTCATGAGCCTAAGGAGTCACTTAAAAAAAAATTGAGATGCATGTTTTTTTGATTGCATTGATTTGCACTCCTTATCGTTGCATAGAAGCATGCCCCAATAACTTTACCAATCACTGATGGTGGTGACGATTGCTGGTGGGTGCATGTTGTGCTGTGACCGTCTAATCTGTTTCACCTCCTGTAATCCACTCCCACCTTTTTCTAGATATTAAACCACCTTAAAATTTCAGGCACCCAGTTAGCAGAGCCCACTCCAAGACCCGCTCTCTCAACCGACTAAACCAACGGTCAAGCGCAGCGTTTTGTTTAACAAATCTTTTGAATAAGTTTGTGGAGGTATGGCTCATTGTGTGGCTGTAAGCTCCCCACAAATAGAGCAGTCTCAGAGGCGCTTGTCCACAAACGAGTAACGCTGCCAGTCAGTTAGAAAATGAGACGTACTCTGATCAGATTGTCAAAAGAATAGACTCCAACCCTAAAGCCTCCCGATATTTAAACGTATTTTCATCATATTTGGGTGAAACTGTTTCCACGGCTGCTGCCCTTAATAACAACCAGCACAGAAGCCCATTAAAGCCGTGGCTGCCGCTAAGATGGTTTAGATAAAAACCTTAATCGCTAAATGATGTTGAAAGTTTGTCTTTCTAAAGCACTTTCCATTGAAAAAAGAATGACGACGCATATTGCTTTAGATGGTGAAAACAAGAAATTGCCAGGAAAGTTAAAAAACAAAGGAGGAAAACACCGCCTCTGGTGGTTGGTGGTTGGTGCATAGGATAGATTCCTATGTACCAACCACCAGACCACAATTCACACGGAGACACACACAAATATATAAAGCATTGGAGGATTGGGGGGTATGGACTATAATAAGATGTTAAGTTAAAGTAGAATAGAATAAAACATAAGAATGGAATAAAACTTTGTATTAACAGCTATAGAATGTGAATGTGTTAAATAAGTCATTTAAAAAAAAAAAAGTAAAATGCCATCAGAAAGTGATTAAATCAGACTGAACAAAAGAGGCAAAGAATTAAATTAATAAGTTAAATATTGATCTTGATCATATTGTTTTTATGTCACGAGTTTTTAAACTGTCCGTCCGTTGTGTTCACACCCAAAAAGGAGAACACATCTAAAATGGGATCAGTGGTCTGAGACTGTGTGCTTTCACCGACAAAGAGTAAACATTTCTACATTTATTTAAAATGAGGATTTAATCCCCTTTATATTCAGACGTATCAATCGTTTAAAGCCTTGAGTCTTTACCGAACAAACCCAACTTTTCTCCAGATGTTTTTGGCCAAAAATATTCTTCATCTTATAAAAATCCAAACAAAACCTTGCTGTTTGAAAATAAAAGCCGAAAAGTGTTTCGGCTTTTATTAGAAGTTTTTATTTAGAAGTTATTTATGCCGAAAAAGCTACAAAGAAACTTTAAGTTAATGGGCTGACATAAAAAATATAATATAACTAATTTAAAAGAATGTTACCAGTTTTAAATTGAGCCTACGTAATGGTTTCATCTACCGTGTCGAACTGTGTTAGATAATGGAGGCAACACCTTGCAAACATAGTAAGATGTAAAGCTATTTTTCTTTCCGAGCGTTCAGAGGGGCCGTGTCTCTTCAGAAAAAAAAAAAGAAAAAAAAAGTGGTCAGCTCAGAATAGTAGTAGAAGGTAACAAAATCTACCTTGCGTTAAGTTGAGTATTTTGTGCACATTGGCATCCTGCAAAGAACGTTGGCCAGAGTTGAAAAACGATTAATCTTCCGAGGGAAAAAAGGAAAGCAGCATCTCATGGGCTTTTTTATTGACTTTTAATACATTAAGGTACTTTTTTGGGTTATTTTAAGTAGTGATTTGGCTAGTCAGTTTTTAAAAAATGTTTTGAAATGTGTGTATTATGGTGGCAATCTGCTCGAGTAGCCATTCGTAGAAACACGGCCTGTTGACCACACAGATGAAATTGTTTTCCGAGTTGGAAAGAATGATTTTTTCCCCTTAGCGTTTTGGACCAAAACTCTTCAAGCTCTCTTCTCGGTGTGCAATCATGGCTAGGTAACAAACGTAAGTGGGTTTCTCTGCCGCTGGAAGACGCGTCCCGAGACGATCTCGACAAGACGCCCAGCGGGGCCCCAACTCACTTGGACACAGAGCCCACCGGTGACTCCCCCGACCCCACGTGGCCCAATCAATCGCCCCATTATAGCAGGGCACATGATAGCAGCCGGAGTAAGTGGCCAGCAGCTTAATGTTTTTTCTTTTTAGTTGTTTTTTTTTCTTCTTTTCTTCTCCCACCATCTGCCCCTGTTTTTCTTCCTTCACTGCTTTGCTGTTTGCTCTTTTCCCCTCTGATATGGCTTCATGTTTGCTCACCATCCTCCCTCCCCCCACCTGACTTTTCAGAAAGCTTGTTTTTTTTGTTGTTTCCCCGAAAAGCATGGCACAGTCAAAGCATGGCATTGGGGTCAACTGCTTTTTAACGTGGTTTGCTTTCCTCACTGTTGCTGAAACGTAAGAAATCCAAAGATAAATCCACTTTGGGCTTTCAATTTGATGTCATTTTCTGTATGTGTTAAAAAAAAAGTGGAGTTAGAATGACTAAAAGCTTCTTCTTCTTAAAGACTATGATGTGCAGTTTAATTGTATTAACGCCATTCATTTAGGTCAAATACTCACTAGCCTTTGATTGAAAATGATCTTGTCATTCAAATGCCTCCCTCACGGACAGGTTGGAGGGCAGAGCCACGGGAATACGGGGACGACGCCCTCAGTGTCCGAAGCGACAGCGGGAGCCTTCGGGGGGGAATACGAGGCCGGGGAAAAGGCCGTGGACGCGGGAGAGGTCGCGGACGAGGTAACCATTTTCCATTCTTACCCCCTGTATTCTGGTTCCAGTGAAAATTTCAAAAACATACAAAAACATTTTTTCTCCCCCCTCCACCTCCTCAGGTCGGTATGAATACTCCGCTAACTTCCGAGATGGCCAGTCATCCGACGGTTCCGCTCAGGCCCCCACAGAGTTCGGCACCAACATGGTTTATTACTACGACGACGGTAGCAAAGTCCAGATGTACTCGGTGGACGAAAAGCTTCTCAAGGAATACATCAAACGGCAAATGTAAGTGCTTCATGACATGCCACATATTCCCCTGCTGGTTTTGTTTCGTTTCGGCTTAAAACTGACAAATCGAGCAGAGAAGAGAAGCGATAGTGAAGCTGAAAAAGGGAAAGATGGAGCATTCTGCTGAAATCTCATCCGCTAAAGTTAAAAAATACCTTTTTTCCCCCCAGATATATTCATCAGTTTGTTCATGTTATAAAGTCTTATATTGTAGGTTTTATGAGGCAAGATGTTATAATGAAAGTGTATTTTACCTAGGAAATCAAATCTACGTGATTGTGATTGTTCAGCTTCATTCATTTGATAATGGGCACAGCTCTCTTTTTAGGGAGGATCTTGCAGTTTGTGCATTAAGCACCATTATTTAGTTATAATTCAGGGAAAGATGGAAAGATCAGTCCAAGGAAATAGAAAATGCCCTCTAAACATTCCATAAGAAGGGGTATTAATTACTCCAGAATCCAATTCGTCCTCATATAAAAGAATTGATAAAGATCCGTATTTAGTTATTAATTAATGTGAGCAATTTATTTTTAAAGGTGCATTTCGGTGGATTGAGTGTAAATTAATGTACAGCCACAAGCAGTACCTTTTCATTATGTAATACAATTTAGAGTTATAGTAAGTAATCATGGCCGCCTGCCCCCCTGTTGGGGTGTTTGGGGACAGGAAACATATGAGTTAGCCTCCAAAATGAATGTGTTTCATCCATTTCCTATTTATTAAGGGGTCCTGGTGTGCTATCAATACTGGGGTTCTACACGCAGAATATTATTTTATTCTTTTAAAGTTGGTCGTGACAGTCAACTCATAAGTTGGGTTGGAAATGTAGTTTGTGCTGTCTTGTCAGTGCAGAAAAGCAAACATTTTTCCATATTTCCACTTTTAAAAAATGCGCTACAGATAAAATAATATTGAAAGGATTTGATGTAACATGCTCATCTAACTGTTCTGTTTCAGTGTACTGAAACAGTGATGTGTTTTTTTGTAGAACTGAATGATCGGCAGCACACTTTTGTGGATTCCATTTGATTTAGAAATGTCCATATCTTTATGAAAAATGGATTCAAACATAATGGGAGTACACCTCTTTTCCGAGTATAAACACATGGATTAGATATGGGATTAAACCTTCCATGTAATCGCAGGTATTGCTTGGCTTTGTCTCAGTCCCTTCTGACATTATGTGATCTTTACAATGAGTCTGCCGCAAAGCTTTGGTTTGAGCACGTCCATTATGACAGAAAAATACAGCTGAAAAGGACACTGAATATTTCAAATAGTTTGGGACTTTTAAGGCAGCAGAGCCAGCTGGAGGTCTGAAGTCCGGCCTGCAGGGGGCAGCGTGCTCTCTGTGTCCGCCCGGCAGCTTTAGCCTCACTTGGGATCAGACTCAAACCAGCGGAGGGTGAGAGGGAAGGGAGCTTCTAAATATAGACGATGTGCTTTTTGAAGGGACAGGGAGTGAATTATATGCAGGCGCGGGTGAGGGTGAAGAAGGGAGGAAAAAAAAAAACGAATTGAGCCGCGACTTGAGAGAGAAAGCGAGAGAGAGAGAGGGGGCAAGGGACAATGTAGGCATGGGACGTTCCTGTCTTTCCCTCAAAAGTTTTCCAGGTCGCTCACTCAGCCGACGTCGCTCCACATGAAAAGGCCGCTTCCAAACGCCTGCAGGCCGAACCGTCAAAGCAAAGTGTGTGTGTGCAAAGGCATGTCACGATGACATGAAGCGTGTGACAAGGAGGAGAAGGGGAGCTTTTATGGAGCAGTCTACATTCGGTGCTCAAGTCAGATAATTTAACCCTTTAACTCTCCGTGTATCTTATTGGATACACAGATTTCTGAGATTTATTACGCTTTCATAAAGTCAAAGTAAAATTTTTAAACTAATTTTCCCCTTGGGTCAAGCTCTATAGTGTCAATTGTGTAATAATTTATTTATCTGCTGTATTTTTCCTTAAAGACTTAAAGACATGCTTTATATATATAAATAGACACAGACACACACATAATAAATAAAGATGTTAGCCGGCGAAGTCTCGATCATCACAAATCGATTTATTTATTTAGCTTTTTCGGGGATGCTCGTTTTCAGCGAAATGTCCAATATTGCCTCATCCATTGTTTAACAAGCACTGTTAAACCATTAACTCCCCATTCAGTTTAAGTCCGTTGAATAACACTGTTAATCCACATAGGGAAATAGTTCCACTGCACTTCTTTCTGTACGGTAATTAAAGACGTGCTTATTTATTTATTATTCTCTGTATCCAAGATGTTGCATCCAAGATTTAAGTTTGGAAAACTGCTCCACTATGATAACTCCTCAGTTGCCATGGTTTTGCAACAAAATGCCATCATTACCATAAGAAGTCATTCCAGCAGCACAGCCTCCCAACCAGTACAGGAAAAGAATAGAATACAAAATATTAAAACTGAGTGGAGATCAACCCACAGTCTTGCGTATGCTCCTGCTGCGTTCTTATCAGCTGATCCGTTTTATCCGCCGGTAATCTCCTATTCGCCTGATGATGATTATGATTATGATTAAGGGTACCAATGGTTTGAACTTCCTCCTTTTTCTTTTTCCATTTTGGACCTTGACATTTTAAAATCTAGATTTGGGATTCTGCCTTTGCAGAAAACTCCCATCTTCTGCCACAAATTCAAAACAAAACAAACAAGGGAGAAAAAATTAATAGATCAACTTTGCTGTTGCCACGGTTACGCATCATAGCGCATTTTTAAAAAATTTGCCGGAGGTTACCAGCAGAAGTCGCTGCAGCAGCACAACGTCCTAGAAAAATGTTTAATCCAGGGAAAAATCTGAGAAAAACAGAGAAAGATACAATGAAAGACACAATATATACAGTAGTATTCCTCAGCAGCTACCTGGGATAAGAATAAGCACCAGTGGTCAAAGATTTTCACCTTATTTGTTTTTTTTGTTTGTCTATATATACTCAATGATGAAAATTTACATGATGTAAATACAGATTAAAACAGTGTATTTAAAATTAAACAACTCTTCATATATCTCATAACCACAGCTCACGTCCAATCTGGTAGTGTGTGTTTATCTTTTTAATAACACCTGGTTATGGAAGTGCTACTGTTGCTTTCAGTGGATCCATTTAATCATTTCAGCTCTGCTCACCAGTAGTAACTTTTGTTATTATTGCTGAAGTAGTTCGAATAAAAGCTCAAACTTGAATGCATTTTGTCGTCTTCCTTTAGCGAATACTACTTCAGCATCCACAATTTGGAGCGTGACTTCTTCCTGAGGAGAAAGATGGACGCACAGGGCTTCCTCCCCATCTCCCTCATCGCCAGCTTCCACAGAGTTCAGGCTCTCACCACCGACGTCAGCCTCATCATAGAGGTCATTTCACCTGTAACTCCTGCACATTTGCATACGTTACAGTTGGCGAGATGGAGATTAGAATGCGACTGCCGTGTTTTGTTTTTTTTCCTCTCCAGGCTCTGAAAAACAGCACCGAAGTGGAGCTGGTAGACGACAGGATTCGCTGTAAAACGGAGCCTGAGCGCTGGCCCATCGCCGTCCCTCTCGTTGTGGGGTCCCCACGCACCGACTTCTCCCAGCTCATCAACTGTCCAGAGTTCGTTCCCCGACAGAACATCAGCTCCACGAACTCGGGTCAGTGTTCATCTCGCTTTACTCCCAATGGCGACTGAAAGGTGGCTAAAATCGGCGTTTTGTCGGCAAACAAGCTGGACATATCTTTAGCACTTTAGCACCCTTTTGATGTCAAAAGCAAAATGGCAAGTCCAAAACGCAGCCACATGGATTGACTAACAACTTTTTTTTTTTTTTTTAACTTTCTACTGCTCCCATAAGAAAATTAACCATAAAAAGGTGGATCACTTGAACAGGAAATAGCCCCTTCTGTATTTATTAAACTAAATCAAGACCCATTGTTTAGTTAAATGTGATACTTTCCAAATGTTTACATTTGGGAAGAAATCATTTCTATAAACAGATGGTTGATTGCCAACATAGTTATTTTCATCATCTAGTCTCAAACAATAGATCAGCCTATTTGATAAGAAATTGGCATGTGTTTACACAAAATGTTAACTGAAATCAAGTGTAAACTATGTGGGTTTGATTATGAAAAGGGAAGAAAAAATTAAAGAAATTTGGTTATTAATGACAATAAATGGGAGTCATGTGGCAAGATCGACTGTAAACCACCAATACAACAAGCTCGGCCCTGGATTTTGTCTTCCTCGACAACCCGCCTAACCGATGCAAAAACAGTAACAAGTGCAGAGTCCATATTTGCTCGGACCTTTCACACAACTCTGTCTCAGTCTGGTCTAAATTGAGCACCTCGCTGTTGATGCACTTGCCAGAGAAGTGAACCGTCGCATCACCCACAACGCTTCCTTATTTAGGCACCCAGCTGCCGGTGATACATTTGTTATTGATTTTTGTGCCCTTGCGTGCATAAAATGTTTTGATCATGGACGATTAGCACTCAACACAAATTCATTTGATGTTCCGTGCCGAGCATGTTCACAAATAAGATATACAAGCCATTGCACCACTCCGAAATTCTTGCCCTGCCACAAAAATTTTAGTTTTTTCATTTTTTAAAGAGAAATGGATGCCATCAGTTTGTGAAGATGATTTATTGTTGGAATGCACAGAGCTGTAGAGATTTGAGTTTTCCCCTCCGGCCCTACGTGAGTGTAGACAGTAGGATGATTGATTATAAAGTGCCTGTATCATTTCTGGTTTTTCAGCTTCATCGCCTGTGAAGGAGGCTCCTATAGAGTCAGCACAGCCTCAGGACTCTTCTGAACCTGTACAAGAGTCCCTCCCGGGCAAGGACGACTCTAAAGACTCGACGTCCCCGAAGCCGGACCCCGACGCCTGGGTCCAAGTGGAGAAACGGCACCGACAGGCCTCCGGGAAGCCAAAGGTATTTAAAGGGAATTGGGAGGAGTCCCGAAGAGCTTTTCATCACAGCGGTAATCTCACTGTTGGCTGCGGGATTTCAAATTTTGCTGATCTTCTTAGTGTCACATAGGCTTTAACACCAGGGATGTCCTAAATGAAGAAGTAAAAGCAGCTGCTGGTCTTATTTTTTTAAAGATTTAAATCAGACACATCACACATGTCTATGTTTCCGTCCTTCATCCTTTCTCATCATCCTTTCCATCATTTCCTGCCATCACCTGTCATCTCCTTTTCTTTCTCCATCTTTTTGCCAGCAGCATGTCAGTGATGATGTGTGTGCTGCTGGCTCCTCTCCCCCCTTAGAGCTACAGCCTGACCTCCTTCCCCCTGCAGTTGAGTAACTCTTCCTCCTAACACCCATCTCTTCCTGCCTTCATCTCCTCCTCGTCCTTGTTTCTTATTTATGTAACATCTCGTTCAGTTTCGAGTTTTGTTGGCACAACTGTAAGCGCCACTATGCCTTTGCTCTGTTTCCCTCTAATTTGCTACTATCTCGTCAGAAAAAAGTTTGTTTGTGAAACTGTCAGCAGATTAACTCAAAAAGTGTCCTCACATTTAATACTTTTATTAGTCCTAGAGTAACATGTTTGCGTTACCTGTTTGCATTCCCCGTGCCTTCCAGGGAGACAGCAAGGCAAATCCTCCCAACCAGCAGGCCCCTCCGCCCCCCGAGCAAGACCAGGAGGAGCTGGACTTCATGTTCGACGAAGAGATGGAGCAGATGGCCCCCAGGAAGAACCAGTTCACCGACTGGTCGGACGAGGACGACTCGGACTACGAGCTGGACGACCAGGACGTCAACAAGATTCTCATCGTCACACAGACCCCTCCCTACCTCCGCAAGCACCCCAGCGGCGATCGATCCGGCAACCACGAGTCCCGGGCCAGGATCACGGCCGACCTGGCCAAAGCCATCAACGACGGGCTGTACTACTACGAGCAGGACCTGTGGAAGGGAGAGGAGCAGATTGAGTGCAGCAAGGTAGGATCCAGAATAGAGCGTCCCAAGCCTGAAAGTAATACCATATTAGTCATATTAGATGAGGAAGTCTTCTGCATTTTATCCCCACTTTCACTATTCCGTATTTGGAAATAGTAAAGAAAGCTAATCAATTCCTTTTTAATGTTCTCAAACCAGTTTGGACTGCATTCATCATAAACTTTATATACCAAAAATCCCCCAAAATAACGTGAGATTGCTTTAAATGGTCGGATAACAGGGGAGAATTCAAGCGTACTGATTCCATGTGGCTTAATTTTGATTCAGTGGCTGTCATTTCCATCCTGGTTTCAGTTTAGTCACAGAGCAGTTCTTCCTGAAGCTTTACCAAAGGGAGCTATGTTGATGCAGATTTTCTCTGGAGAGCAGTCGCAGCACCGTCGAGCAATTTCAGTCTGCCCGTTCTCCGGATGGTTCAGTTGTTTGACCTTTACTTTGTTCCCGTTGCTGCTTTCCAGCTGCTTCACATTTAACCCCCGAGGTATTTAACCGTCGACCATCCTCAGTCACTGTGACAGTGGGTCAGTGGGTTACTGTCCAAAATTAAACCCCCAAAGCCTCCGAGCATGTACAGTAGAGGTGCAGCTTACACATACCTACTACAGTCAGTGCAGTTTGGCAGGGGCAGGAAAAAGGATGTACATACAAATTTTTGTTGTGTTTTTTTCATTTTTGTTCTACAGTTTAAGACCAAAATATAAATAACACACCTATTTTAAAGATAAGGCTAACTAAAAGTAACTAGCACTACAAATTATGCAGGTAATCTTTCAAAAGATATGAAAAGGGCCGAGTCAGTTAAGATTCACAAAATACTCTGAATTACTATTTTTGGCAACTGTATAGGCCTCTTAAAAAAAATAAAAAATCACTGTTGTTCAGAAGATGTGAGACGTCCATCTGGGAAAAAAAAAAAAGAAGAAAAAATCCACAACACCAACATTAGCACATTGTGGTGTCAGTGGAGAGGAAGTAGTGGATCAGAGGTCTATAGAAAGGAAATGAGAGAGAGAGCCATTTGGCCACCTTTTGATACGCATGAGCTGCATAAGAAGGGCAAACATCAAGTACTTACACAGAGAGGTGGAGTGGTCCCAGTAAGAAACTAATGTCCCTGTTTATCAGTCAGTAATGGGAGGACACATAAAGCCCATTTAGCGAAGGCCAAAAGAAACAACTTGATTCATGAAAAATAAGAGGAACATTACAGATCCAGTTCACCAAAAAATTACAATTATGTAAAAACTAACGTAAAAAAAGGCTACATTTTGTTAATAGTGGTGCTTTTAAAGTTATTCAGCACATGGACGCTGAAACTTTTAATTGGCTCAATGTGCATTTTGCCACTTTGAAAAAATTCCAATCAACTACGAATACAAATACCCAGGGAAAGGTCACTAAAGAAGCTCTTCAAAAAAAGGCCAGCGTGGCAGCTCCTCACCTTTTTTTAGTTTTTCTGCAACGTCAGCTCACTCGGGGATCAAAGGTTCCTCCGCAAAGCCCCCGACATGTGGGAAATACTACGGCTGAGCACACTGGCACGTAAACACACGACACCTGGGCTGACGTGTGCAGTCCAAAGTCTCCCGCACATCTGCTGTGTGTCACACTTGCCTGCGCTGTTCGTACTGGCAGGTCAGGCTGTTATCAGTTCAAACAGCCCGATTGAGGTGTGACGGGCTGGATTGTTGTGCCATCGGGTCAGAGCCGAATTAAGTAACACTTTTTTTTCTAGGTTGATTATTCTGTATTGGAATAAGATGTATCGTGATGATTATGTAATGTTAATGCTTTAATGCACACTTCTAGGAAGTGGTAATTAACCCGAAGCTTGGTTGGTACTGTAGGTTTTTTTGGTTTTTTAACCGTCCACACGTGTTATCCCAGCAGGACGTCGAAAACTTCAAGAAGCTGAACGTGATCAGTAAGGATGAGTTTGACATCCTCACCCCCAAAGTGCCCGTTGACCCAAACCAGGAAGCCCCAGCTCCTCCCATGCCAGGTGGGTTTTTTTATGCGTGTTTCCATGCGTTGCCTCGAATGTCAAAGCATTCAACGACACATAGAGTAAGAGGGGTTTCCAATGCCTGTTTCTCAGCAGACAACGGAGCAGAATTGTCCCACTCTCTGCCCACGACTGTGCCAGAGTCGCCCGTCTCCCAACAACCCCGGACCCCCAGGACGCCTCGCACCCCCGGGCGCCAGGACCCCAGCAAAACCCCGCGCTTCTACCCCGTCATGAAGGAGAGCGGTGCCGTGGACGGACAGGTGGGGCCCTCTTTGGATCCAAATGCCCACGCAGATGCATACGGCCACTTTTATGGCGCCGGTTTTAAGCCTGATATACCAGTTATGAATCACAGTATTACTTTTAACTGGATTTCTACAATGCACGGTTGAGTTTTTTAAGAGAAAATGAAAACTCAAGTGTCCCAACTTGAAATGGACTCGTTTCCCTTTCATTTTTTTCTTCCTGTTTTGTAAAGGCTAGTTTTACTCTCACTGAGCAGATAAGAGGAATCTTGGGCCTTGTGGTTTGAAAATGAGTACTATAGTGGCCTGTTTTTTACTCAGACCGCTGGTTGAAGTGCTCGGTGCCAAATTTAAAGAGGACAATCGGTGAATAATCCTCTGAGCTGAAGTCCTGATGACAAAACGCATGCAATGTTTGTTAGAGCTTTTTGTTTGGGCCCTTTCTCTTTTCTCTCCACGATGCACGGGGCAGCACTGTGCTCAGCTTTGCAAATACTCTTGCCTAAATTACATTCAGAAAGCGCTTCTTTGTTTTGAATTTGTTTTTAGGCTTTGTGCCATTATTTGGAAGTAGGATTTGCGAGCACTTCTCATTATTTAGCTTTTATCTGTGTTGTGGATAAAGCCCAGTTTAAAGGGCTCATTCAGCCCAAATCATATGTGGAAGTGATTCTGTAAGGGTTTTAACTTCCTAAATATCATGAGGTCATAAAAAGTTTGTACATCTGTGGCAGATGCCGAGAAAGAAGAAGACCCGCCACAGCTCAAACCCGCCTCAGGAGGCCCACATCGGCTGGGTGATGGACTCCCGTGAACACCGGCCGCGCTCTGCCTCCATCAGGTCCGGCTGCTCTGTCTCCCTCTCCCTGTGACCCTCAGTGATGATTATCAATAACGAGGCTTTCAGATGACATTTCAGTGACCCAAAAAAAACAACAACCTTTTCAGAAAAAAAAAAATTCCCCCGTCACGCTGCTGTCGTCATCCATTTGATGTTCTGCTTTAAAGGGTTTCATGTGGCTCCGTCAGGCCCGTCCTGATCAGAGATTATTTGATGTGGAAATGCAAAGGTATAAATAGATTCTTTTTGCGGCTCCAGACAGTCTACACACATTTCAATTTGGTTTCAGCTGCACCTGTACACTTATTTATTACTTGTGTAAAAGAATTATTAGAGCTTTTCACAGCCTGGGAGTTAGGTTAAATACTTTCTTATATATTCAACTAAGACATAAATTAATCTAGACTCTGGTTTTATGTAAGATTACAATGGAATAAGTGCTACGGAGACTTAAGGCTGAAGGAAGGATTGTTTTGTTCTTGGCGTAGCCCGTGTTGTGCACTTATTACTAGAGGATTCCGGCACTGCAACTCAATTGTATGACGAAAGAGCCCCCATTTCATCAGTCCAAAATGCAAAGGTTGATACAGTAACACAGTAACGGTTTATCTTTCTTTCAATCGATTTGAATGATTACGTTCTCTAGTTTGCAGGGCCAGTCGTTTAATTCAGTTTAGAAGCTAGCGGCGAGCCACAAAAAAAAAAAATCATTGTAGAAAACCGTTTCTCTTCTGGGTAATGGTTCAGTCGCATGGACGAATTTCGAAGAAAAGATGACTGGTCAACCGAGTGATCAACCGCAGACTCCCACTCCCATGCTAGCAGCTTGAACATCATCACAAGTCATAGGATAACGGACAGACAGACCCCGTGCACAACCTCATATGACACTGAAAATAAGCCATACTTTCATCGAATGTAGCCTTACACTGATTTTTTAAATTATTGGCAACCATCAAATCGCTATGTATTGAATGGGTTTGATATTGATATTGCCTAAAGGGTGATTTACACCCCCCAGTACAGTTTCTGCCGGATAGACAGGGTGTGAGCAGAATGGCTCGGATAAATGTGGTTAATAAAGGGAGGTTAGCGTTTTTGTGGCTCAGGTTGGAAATGGACTTTTAGCCCCCTAAACCAAAACTCGCATTGGAAATTAATTTAAAAAAGCATAACATTGAAACTTTAAAGTTCAGGTCTTAGCGTGCAACATGAGTGATTAGTCGTAACCCCCCACCCCCACACACACACTCTTTTACTCGTTTAACATGTTTTCCTCTATCTTCCCACAGCAGCTCCAATGCGTCTCCGTCAGAAGGAGCCCCGCTGTCGGGAAGCTACGGCTGCACCCCCCAGTCCCTGCCCAAATTTTGGCATCCCTCCCACGAGATGCTGAGGGACAACGGCTTCACCCAGCAGGGATACCACAAGTACCGCCGACGGTGCCTTAATGGTAGGCCGGCAGGACGGCCCTCCCCTCCGCAAACCCCCACCCCTCCACCCACAGTAACAGAGGTTTGGTTCTGTTTCCGCAGAGAGGAAACGGTTGGGGATCGGCCAGTCTCAGGAGATGAACACACTGTTCAGGTTCTGGTCCTTCTTCCTGAGGGACAACTTCAACAGGAAGATGTACGAGGAGTTCAAGCAGTTTGCGGTAGAGGACGCCAAAGAAAATTACAGGTCAGGAGCGAATTAGTTGATGCTTAAACATGCGGTCTGAATCCCCCTCCCCTAAAAAAAAGAAAAAACAAAAGTCACAACCTGCTTTAGGTTCCTAATTTCTTCATAGCTTGTTATTTATTCAGCATCAGTAAAATGAAAGGAAGTGGTTCTAATATTAGATTAGGCATAATTGAAACCTGGAAGCATGGTGGTGAAAGATGAAAGTTCCTGGAAGGAATGTGGTCTGAACTAAATCTCAAATGATCACAATCAGAAATCACTGCTGTTAAATTAAATAGAAGGAACCTGGAACTTGATGCGTTGGTTTAATAAGGAAAACATGACATGCTGAGTGAAAGTAATGAGTAATAAGCTGCATAGGTATTTACAGTTAATTTCTTAGGCCAAAAAGTGTAAGTTACATAAGCGAGTGCAGTGTTAAGTGTGCTGGATGGTGTGCATTGTGCCTTCAGGGATAATTGTTCAGTTAGTTTTTAAACAGCAAATCGTTGAGAAATTGCAGAACCAACCGATTGTTCAGGCTTTTAGCTCCATTTGTAGTTGGAGTTAGTGGCAGCTTTCTTCTGCTTTCAACAGTCGGTTCCTTTAAAAAAAAAAAAGGGCAGGGCGCAGTTGAAGACTTGAACTAACCTCGTTAGTACATCACTCAACAGCAGAGCTCGTCTTAAGCCGTCTGTTAAAATAAGGTAAAGCGCCCACTTGGGTTTGCAAAAGGCAAAGAAACGGTTTAAGCTTTAGGGGAAGGAAACCGGACGTTTTTCACAGCGAGCGTGGTAAATTAAAAGCACTGTTGTTAAAGAGCGAGGACCGCCTAGAGGCCCCTTCTCACACCTGCCAGAAGTACATTCCTGTGTAAATAAGTGTTTGGCTCAGGCCAGGCCGGCATGTTTTAGGACGTCAAAAGCCCCTCGTCTGGTTCATTATCAAACACCGAGGAACCCGTCTGTCTGGTTCCCAAAGCCGCTAATGTTCCGTAAAATTGGCTGCTCCACGCTGTAAAATGACGGAGACTCAAAAAAGAAACGCGAATAATCGGTTCGAATGAAGCTTGTTTGTTTCACGTTGCAGGTATTAAAACAATGTATTCCTCTCCTTCCGCAGGTATGGACTGGAGTGTCTCTTCAGGTACTACAGCTACGGTTTGGAGAAGCGGTTCAGGTTAGATCTCTTCAAGGACTTCCAAGAGGAGACCCTCAAAGACTTTGAGAAAGGTAACCTCGCAGCACCTGCACAGGATCCCTTAATGGAAGGCCTCATCCGTTTTCCCAGTGTTAAACGATTTGAAATGAGCTGGACGGAAACGTTAGCGCCGTCGAAGAAATGACTGTCACTCGTTCGGTTGTTTGTTCAGTTAGATTAGTCAATCACATCGCATGTCAGCGGAGTGGAAATGACCTCGCTTTGTCGGCCTGCGTGCGTAGTTTGCCCAGATAAGGCAGTAACTTTACATTAGCCGCTTCTCCATTTCTACATCTGGGACACTCAACAGAGGACATTTTCCTGAATGTCCTATAATTTTATAAGCAAATCACCTACAACAGTTTTCACGCATCTGGCTTGGCCTTAAGTCCTTCTCATTTTTGTGGACCTGAACCCACAGCAGGGCCTCCCCACTGCCGAACATTTGGCTGACACAGAGCTTCAAATTTCATCACCATTAATTAAACGTAGCCAGTCGTTTTTTTGACCACCCAGTCCTCTTCCCTTTTCACCTTCCCTCCAGGTCAGCTGTATGGACTGGAGAAGTTCTGGGCCTTCCTGAAATACTCAAAGGTGAAAAACCAGCCCATCGACCCCAAGCTGCAGGAGCATCTCTCCCAGTTCAAGAACCTGGAGGACTTCAGGGTGGTGGTGAGTGTCGGCCCGACGTCATTTCCAGGATCATTAACAGGGCGAGCTGAGACCCGTCACCGTGTCGAGATGCTTTAAGGGCCCACGTATGCTTAGCGTGCTGTTCCCCCCCCCCCCCGAGCAGGTGTCTTTCCAAGCAAGGACGGCGGTTATTTTCCTCGAAATCCGTTTGAAATCACCACTTTCTTGTTTTTTGTCATCTCTCCCAGTTCCCTTTGATAATGAAACAGTTTAAAGCTAAATGTCAGACACAAACTCATGCGTCACCCGTGTGTTATCTAAATGAGGTGGATTTTTATCCACGTTTTTAATCTGACGACTTCTGTCCGCAGCCGCCGGCGGGAGAGGACGGAAGCAGGAGGAGACGCCACTCGTCCTCGGCCGGGGACGAGGGCAGGCGTCGGCGACACCCCTCCAACACTACCTCAAAGCCCTCCCAGGCCCCCAAACCCTCCAACGCCTCCTCTTCCTCCGCCGCACAGAGCGCACCCAAAGAAAACGCCCAGAAACCCGGCGCGGCGCCACCGGCCCACGGGAAGAAGGCCGACCCCCGGGCGGCGAAGAAGGACGGCGCCGCACCAAACAAATGAAGCCTCCCGGTGTGGGGTTTTGGGTTAGACGAGGTGCGGAGCGGAGCGGGCATCTACGGCTATCAGCTCAGCGTCCACTCCTCTTAGAGGCTACACCATCTGAGAATGGAGAGAGAGACCGAGCCTGGTCTGATTGTCTTTATATCAGCGCATTTCATTTAAAAGCAAGCGAGCTCGAGCCCGCTCGCCCGACGGCGCATAACGTTTACAAAACAACCAAAAAAAAAAGGCTTTTTTTTTTCCTTCTTCACAGAATTGTGGCTTTTTTTCCCCCCCTCCCTCTCAGATGCCAAACCGCTTCATCCATTGGTCTCTGTTGCCTGCTCTGATCTGTGAAGAGCTGTGAAACCGTTCTTCTAGTCTGCCAAGATGGGAGACACAGCGGATAGTCTTGTGTGCCTTAATCTTGTTTATCGCGATGTCAGGAGCAGCAAAAAAATGCTCTAGATCCAACTTTTTATGGTCTTCCTAATTATATGTTTGGGTTTTTTTCAAAGAGGCACAGCTTGCAGTAGTTTTTTTTAGTTTTTTTTTTTTTTTTTCTGTAATACCTTCCGTTCTCATCGTGACAATCAGGTTGAAAGATACAGTGGTTAATTTGGGAGGGACTGACCCCCTCCTCCGCACGAGGAGGGTCCTCTCGGACAAGCCTCTCAATCCTACATCCACCTGTCGCCAATCGACTACATTTGTTTTTAATTTTTAAAACCGGCATCATAATGACACACTTATATGGGAAGCTTTACCTTAACTCCCACTTTACACCCAGAAGAGTTTAATTTATTGTTTCATTTTTTGTTTTTATTATTATTTTTCCATTTACTTGATTGATGGAATAGTCTTAGGCAATCTTTGCAGTTTTTGATGGCTTTTGCTATTGAATGATTTTAAAAATAAAGATATATTTCTGCTGGAATTATGGGTGTGAGCTAGCATCATAAAACTGTTTATTTTAGCTTGAAGTTTACTTCATATTATGTTTGAGGCTTGGTGCTCTAGAGCACTTTAACTTTCCTTTTTTCTTCAGTGGATTTTAAGAGGTTTTAGAGTTGAATTAAAAGAAAAAAATGTAAATACTATAAAAAATCATTTGCTATTCAATTATTCATTTGATTTTAAGATTGATTTGTTTTATCGGTAGTGTGTTTTTGAGTGTATTAGGATAAAGGAATGCATGTTAAAGAATTGTAAAATGCCCAAAAAAAAAATATATAAAATATCAGCTGATTGTACCAACTTCTGCTTGTGTGATCTTTCCTGCTCTGCTTGTTTTCAATATGTTGAGGCGTGGTTTAGGGCGAGTCATCGAGTCTAATCAAACAGGTTTTGGTTCCCAGCGATGGCTCTGTGAACTTGGCCGTTGGCTAAAATATGAAGAAATATCAAGTCCCGTTTCAACTATCGGCTGGAAATCACCCTTTCCTATTTCGCAGAATAAATTCTATTCAGGTCAAATAAGGTGGAAATTAAATGTGCAAACAGCATGCAGAAAAACATGCAAATAGAGTGACACTGCAGTTAAATTCACACATACATGAGTGTTTATGACATTACTAAATTGGACAAAAAGTCACAAACAAATAAGAAATTCAGATAGTGGAGTGTGTGTGGTAATTTGGAATGTTTCTTTTCTTTAAAAAAATTTATTTATCCTGATAACTTTAGGCCTTCTAAATGGAGAAACAAGCACGTCCAGACACGCTTAATAACAGCGGTGGGCGGGTGATGTGCTACCTTCACTTGTCCCTTGTAAACGTCAGCTTTCATTGATATCTTTTCAAAGTGTTTGTCACATTTGAAATGGAAAAAAAAAGTCCTCATTTATTTTTTATACTCATAAAAAAATCGGTTTTACACTTGGAGGTTCTGAAGGTAGGTTATTTCGATGTATGTTTTGTTTGTGGTTTCTTTGAAATTACACTGGTGGGGAAAATGACAAAGGGTCATTGAAAACACATGACAATGACAAACTGTGGAACCTTGCATTGCTAGTAAAAACCTCCAGCTTACAAGAATAAAGGTTAAAATATCAGAATCCTATGTTCTGTGTTATTTTTCTAAAATCTGACAGTAGTCTGTGCCCTATACCAACATGTATATGATTTGAACCCCATTAAATGAGGCTGTGCCCAGTAAGGAGGTTATTTTATATGATTATATTTTTCATTGTTGTTTTGTGGTCCATGCAGCTTTTATGATGTTTTGCATTCTGCTCAATTGTCTCACTTTAAAATTATCTTAAATTTCTTATTGCCACTTTATATGTTTAATGTCTCGTTCTGGTTGTTTTGTTTCTCTCTTTCTATAATTCTTGGACTAATCTCGTAGTTTTTTGTTTTTGTTTTGTTTTCAAATTCTGGGAGCCTTGAAGTTGTGCGTCACTTGCTCGCCCACCTATCTGACCCTATCTACTCAAAATCAACTACCCAACGACGTGACATTGAACGTTAACTCAACTAGTGGTTCGGCCTTTCCCGACGGCTCCTGAACGCGGCATCTTGCCAGGGGCGGGTAGGCGCTAACTGTGCAGTATGGCGGACGATGGAGACAGTTTGAGCGGACCAGTTGACACAAGCGGCGGGCAAGAGGCGGCGGATGAGTCGGACGGGTTCGGGTTAGGCGGAATGTTGCTGAATATCAGCATTTTGGTTCTGGTCGTGGCGGTTTGTCTGGTGGTGTACCGGCGGTGGGGCAGGCGGCTCGGCCCTGACGCGGCCCATGGCGACGAGGCCTCGACGCTTCCTAAGATGAGGAGACGGGACTTCACTTTGGAGCAGCTGGGGGAGTACGACGGACTCCAAAACCCCCGCATCCTCATGGCTGTCAACATGAAAATTTTCGACGTCACAACTGGCAAAAAGTTTTATGGTAAAGGTGAGTGGGTTCCCAGGTGGAGTGCTCTCCGAGAGGGGCTGAACGAGCGGACACGTTGCCGCCTGTGGTGAGTCGTCCTGGAGCAAAATTTGGGCGCAAACCGCTTTAGCTTAGCTATTTGGCTTTGTGTTTTTGAATGGGATGCTAGCTGCTAACTTAGTAGCGTGGTTTTTTGAGGTCTCGACAGTCATTTTGAAAACACACCAACTCCCAGCAGCCATTATTTACCTATCCTATGCAATGGACACGGGTTTCTTGAGCTCATTTTTTCAAGAATAGGGTGAAAGACTTGGGAAAATATACTCTGCTAATTTTAGCTTGTTAGCCAGTTGACATGCAGACTGTGCATTCTGGACTTTATGTAGGGGGTTCAGCATATGTCAAAAACTGGAAAGATTTGTAAACATGAATTGCACTCGTATTGTGCAAATTCCAATGTCCGAGTTGTGACATTGCGTTGCAGGGGACGGGACTTGGTCATGTACAAAGTTGAGATAAACGGAACTCAAGTAAGAGAACGCCAGCAAGTTAACGCATAGATTCCGGACCCCCTCAACGTCTTTCCTCATGAAAACCTTCCTCGTACCTCGCGGACTCTGCAGTAAACTCTGCTATAAACACAACAAAAAAAAAATCCCCAGCTGTCTCAAGTGTCAGGAAGCTGCTCCCTTCGGTCGGGACATAGCCCAGTAGGCCCCGAATCTGTCCACATCACCAGATCGTGACACACTTTTGAGAGCCAGACTGGGCATATCGTGTCTGAACTATGGTTGGTTCCAACTGGACTTGGAACGGTGGCTGTTTTTTGGGGGGAAATGCACGTGTCAGTTCTCAGACTGGTCTTTTGATGACGTTGCTGAAAATAGCCCGTAAGCCTCGTTTTCCTGAGAGGGAATTATTTGCTGGTCTCGGTTTAGCACCAAACAAGTTTTTTTTTCTCGTTTTTCACGGAGCCAGAGAGAAGTCGAAATGACCTGAATTGCTGATTCTGAGAAAGTTGCCTTCAAGTTTGTGATGTTGTAGATATGATCATTGATGTGCCAGTTGCATACCTATGCTGCTTTTAAGGTGCAGCTGGAACCTGCTAACCTCAAGAATTCCTTAGTTATCATCATCTCAAAGTCAAGCAAAGATCCAAGAGTTATTGGTGTTTTCTCTCTTTTTTTTTAAAGCAGGTTTTATATTTTTTTTGTACATTGCAAGGAGTGTTTCTAATCTTTCAGGTGATATTGTGCTTTTTCTTCATGTCCTCAACCATATCTTTTCTTTCAGTTATTATAATCTTACTTTGTTTTTGTTTTCCTTATCCCTTTGATTGCTTTTTTATTCTTTTTTTTAATAGGGAAACCGGAGTTTTCACATGCTAATCAGAAGACGTTCTCGTTGTTAGAAGACGGTCTGAAACATAACGTCCCTTTCAGCCTTCGGGCAAATTTCATGAAGCGATATCTCTCTCATGACCTCACAAAGACATCAACCTCTGAATCAGAAATTTCTCAATGTAGCTCACATAAGCGTGTCCTTTGTTGTTCATAGGAGATGGTTGAGTTTGGTAAGTCAGGAGGATATTGCAGCATAGAAACCTGGCAGAAGTGACCCCACAGGGCAGCAAAAGAGTCCTGGGGAATGCTGGACACTAGTTTGACTCTTGCTGGCCGCCTCAGTTTTTACAGAGTGACATACGCTAGTCAAATGCAACACGACTGAAAGCACCAGTCATCCTGTCTGAGTGTTTTGGGCACGAAGTAAAAATGCCTTAATTCCTTGAAAGTTGTATTTGGAAGTCCCTTTGTGTCCACTAGCTGCTCGATGTAGCTCTGAAGATCTTACAGAGGTCGTTTTCGTTTTACAAAAAAGCCAAATTGTATTTTTTATTTACGAGTCATTGACAAAGAAGTTGTTACCAAAGTGTTACCAGTAGACATGGTTGTTCAATTCTGCTATAAGTCAAGATTCGGACTGTTTATCATAACTGTTTTGCATTTAATGTTGAGGAAATTGTTGTTTTTGACCAGTGTTTGTGGTGTTGCTGGATAACGAGCTTGTCAGTTTGGATGATTTATTTGTTTATAGATGATCGCAGCTCAGCTCAGGCAGCTGTATGCACTCTCTTCTGATTATCGAACAACACGGCGTGTCAAATTACACTTTTGATTTTTATCTCCTGGCTTTTCTAAACATGTTACAGACGCAGAGAATCTGCTCGTCCACAGTGGCAAATCAGTTTTCTGACAAAGGCGCATGAATTAAACCGAGCTAGAAGTTGCTTATTTACTGCCTTGAGTTTTTAAAGGGTTTAATGTAAAGTAGGAGTCATGAGATGAGATAAGATCACCACATGGTTGGCCTGATGGTTCACTGCTTTTTCTTTTTTTAATACGTCTTCTTCTTAAGTTTGGGCCGGTGGACAGAAACTGCGTTTCAGATCTCATTCTTGTCTAAATGGACGATATTTTGTTTTTGTCTTCCCTAGATGGCCCGTACGGCATTTTTGCCGGCCGGGACGCTTCCAGGGGCCTGGCGACCTTCTGCCTGGAAAAAGATGCCCTGAGGGACGAGTACGACGACTTGTCAGACCTCACCGCGGTACAGATGGAGAGCGTGAGGGAGTGGGAGATGCAGTTCATGGGTAGGCTTATGGAGAAATGTCGCCGGCAGAGAAAATGCCCTGATGGGGGGCTCAGACAGCTTCTGATTGTTAACTATTACTGAAATTCATACCATTATTTGGCAGCTACATTACAATGACCATGCCATCTTCTCTAAGCAGAAACACGTACAAAAAAAGAATGAAATTCAGACAAAACAATACTACACGAGAGTACAAAAAAGACAGGGACGATTTTCCAAGCTTGACATTTGATTGCAGGAAGAATTCAAATGTAAATGAAGATGTATCATTCATAATTTAGAGTTGATGTCATTGCAACTCATCAAAAAGTTGGCTTCCAACTGTTGAAGATGAAAAGTAGTTTAAATGTAGATCCACAACAAAGACTTTTCTAATAGTTAAACTCTTATTGGTTTCATTCGGTTCTTTGATAAAAAAAAAAATGTATCCAGAGAATTTAAACATTTCCTCTCTGGCTTTCAAAGCATGTGAGAAAAAGCTTTGGAGAAAATGTACATGTTTAATTGATAAAATCCATTATTTTTTAAAGGTAAATGAATAGAAAATTAGTAATGGTAAATTCATTTCTTCTATGTATCACTTATTGTCTAATTATAATTTTATTCCTCTTATATATGAAGAACGAAGGCATATATATATATATATATATATATATATAAACACACGTGTTTGTGTATATATGTGTGTGCGTGTGCACTTTTCCAAACACGAGGAAACATGTTTGACTAAAACTAGCCACCAGCTTTATTGGGGGCATTTGAAGTGGAACCAAACTTGGAACCTGCCGCGCAATAAAGCCAAACTAAAAATACCTGCCTCCACCACACGTGTTGGAAAACCGCCATGCTGTGGTGGATGGGGGGGAGTAGAGACCCTCTTTTCACCACCTTTGTCACAATGCAAGGATTACCCAGTGCTCCCAGAACCCGTAACGCCGTTTCATCTTGTTACAATTTTTAATTTTCAAACTTTTACTCCCCAAAACTGCCGGGTTGACGTCTAATTTTGGGGGTAACTTCAGCTAGAGCACGTTTTATCCCAACTAGCCTCAACGCTCTCACCTCGATGTACATTTCTTACTTCAATTAGTCAGAGGGGGCATTGGAGCCAAAGCCGTTAGCCGCTAAACTCATTAGCTGAAATTGTATTGGCAAGAAGACTGTACTCATCTAATTTAAAGCCACTATCGGTAGTTGAATGTCGGCGTTACAAGAGGTCGAATGACAACTATCACTTGTTTTCATTCTCAACTCTTGGTTCATGAATCAGGAAGTTAAGTCATCCAAAGCATCCAAATGTAAGAATTCGGTTTAAAAATAAAAACTCACAGAGATAAAGGAAAAAATATTTGCCTGAAGTGGGTTGTCGTGTTAGTTGGCGAGGGTTTTGATTAACAGCTCTGGTTTTTAGGGTTGCGCAATGTGTCAAACTCCCATCAGCCTCCAGCTTAAGAACCAGTTTTTTTTTTTTAAATCTCACCCAGTGTTCGGCTCTAACTGAACACTGGGCGAGGAGAACATCTCAGCAAATGTTAAGCTCTGACAAGTTCCACCCTTTTTTCTTTCTCTTCTCTCCAGAAAAATACGACTACGTGGGGAGGTTGCTGAAGCCCGGGGACGAGCCGTCGGAGTACACGGACGAGGAGGACATCAAGGACCACCTGAAGCACGACTGACCGGCTCCATCACGCCGACCAAGAAGCCCCAGACAGCTGCGACGGACCACCCCCCCACCCCCGACTTTGTCCCCCCTCCTCCTGCTCCATCAGTACACCCGTCACATCCTTCGCCCGGCCCCCGCTCCTGAAACTCCTCACTCTGGCTAAAAGGGTCTGGAGCCGGGGGGGCCGTTTCAGAAAGGGCAGGACTAATGCCTCGACGGCCGGACCTCCCTCCCTCCCTCGCTTTCCACCCGAAAGCGATGGGGAAGCTTTGATGAAGAAGCTAACGTGTCTGGGGTTGGGTGGGGGGGGCTGACTTTTGCCATTAGACGTATTTGAAAGTGAAAAATCCCCCAAAATATCTTAGCGGTCTGTCCGGGCGGGAGCAGTGTGGTGGCTGCCGAGCGTTGGGCGGAGGCCGGTAAGGTAAGCGTTGGTCCAAGATGATCATTGGACCGGGACAGGGGGAACAGATTTTTCTGTCTTTTTTTTTTTTTTTTTAAATCTTTGGTTTAGTCACACTGCAACTGAAACTGCTTCGGCTTTCGGACAGCTCGTCAATCAACCAGTCAATCGTTTCTGTTTCTGCCGTCTTTTTTTTGTTTTTGGTTTCTTCCTCCTCTTTGTTCAGATCATTTTATCCTCCGTGTTCAGAGGGCAGTGCTGTGGCCTAACCAAAGGCAATAGGCAGGGCGTCGCGTTTTCCTGTTGTGTTTGTAGTGTATGCACTACTAGTTTTCTTCGTTTGTCACCATGTGATTGTATTTGTTGAGTAGCATAGAAGCGGTGGGGAGGGAAGTTATTTGTTTTTTCTTTTTTTTCTCTTTTTTTTTTTTTTTTCGATTGTTTGCGTGTGGGGAGGGGAAGGGGGAGGGAGGGTCAAAGGTCCTTGCCGTATAAAACCCATTTCGAAGCTCATCAGATGGATTAAATCGCTGATTGGGGGAAACAAAGGGAAGGTTATAAGGCAGTCCTAATCATTCGACTCAGTTGTTTACATGCCTCACAAGCCAGCTGCAAGTCTGTAGATCCCCCCCCACCCCACCACACCCCACCCCACCCCCCGAAAATGGTCCAAGTATTAACTGTGCCTTATTTTGCTGGTGGTGTCAGTGCCGGCCGGTCTAACGGAGGGGAGGGGAGGGGCGGAGGCGTCGGCTTTTCCTAGACTCGGTCCCCCAGACTTTAAAGAAGGCATATGATGTGTCAGTCGTCCACGCACAGACTGTAATATTTCCCCCACTTCTCAAACTCTGTAAATAGTCCTGACGAATTACTCAGTGTTACTGCCATATTTATGTAGTGGATGAACTCCATATACGTATACTATGTTGTATTGGCCAAAACCCCCTTTTTTTTTTTTTTTTTTTTCTTTTGTTCTGTTGGGTTTTTTTTCTTTTGTTTTGTTTTTGTTTGTTTTTTTCTTTATTTCTTTCAGTTCTTTTTAAATGTGGCTGAATTTCCAAAAAAAAAGAAAAAATAAAGAATAAAAACGAGCGTTGCAAAGTGCTGCAGGGTGGGACCGAGAGCTGTTCTTGCGAATTTTGTTCGTAAACATTGCTTATCCTGTAAATATATCTGTCATTTTATTAAAGCATGTGCAACAACAAAATGAGCTATGCCGAAGTTCCACCACATCATGTATTTAAATGTTGGGTGTGCGTGCGTGCGTGTATGAGTATGTGTGTGTGTGTGTGTGTGTCTGTGTGACAGAGGCAGGAAGGGATTTGTTCATGCATAATAAATCAGTTTGGTTAATAATGGAAGACGTCTGGTATTTATTTACTGTTCAAGTGCTTTGATTGCTGGTTAATGGAAATGCCCCCCCTCAAATTCTCTCTCCATCACATGGGTTTTACTTTGTGATTTATTGGGAGATGACTTGTTTACGTTAAGATTGGCAGCAAACTAATGAGGGCGGTTTGAAACTAATTGTTCTTCTGAGGTTCTAAGATTCTCTTAGGTCAGCAGTAATAGCTAAAGTAATGGAAAGTGTTGAGAATCTTTGGATTGAATGAATAGAAGAAAGATTAAAACACATTTAAAATCAGTTTTAAGATGAGACATTGGGGTTGAAGCTGGTTTTAGATGTTTTATCAAACATTTCCAAATTTGTGCATTCATAAAGATGATGCCCGAAAGAAAACACTTTTTTTTAAGAACTCATAGTATTATGCTACATGTGACATATAAACAAATAATATTCATCTTTGTGGTAATGTACTTTGCTCTCAACTAGTCAGTCCATTTCTACATTCTCGAAAAAGTCAACTGCAAGCAGGTTATTTCCTAACGTTTAGCACAATATACACTGCACTTAAAAAAAAAAAAAGCAGGATAAGGTGAGATACAATACTCAAGTCAGAAAGTTTTGAGGACATAATTTGGTTTATTCAAAGGAAGCCGTTAATGCACCAGTATTATGAGACTTAACGGCATATGAAAAGGTATTTTTGATGGTTAATTACGTTTTTTTTCAGTCCGTTTTGGCATCATGATGGGTGCTGAAGCTTGACCCATTTGCTGTATGGTAACAAACCCCAAAACCTCCATGAGTTACCAACGCACGCCAGAACAAACACTGACAGACACAAAATTTCACATTTTCTCCTATGCTCCAAAGCAAAATTCTCAGCAGGTAATTCTACATAATTTTAAAAAATGTACACACCAGCAAACAATTTTTGGGGGGAATAACACAAAACTTTTCCACTACAAAAAAATGAAAAAAGAAAAATACAACCATCACTCATCTTTTCTTGTTTGCACCTTTTCAACTGTAATGTTCCAGATTCTGTTCTATCAGTATCACATTGTGGAGTGATTGATCCTTAGAGCCATGTGCACTTGAAATGAACAAATACTCATTTCAGTTAAATTAAAAAACAATAGGTTCTTTAGCTAAGATTAATTTAGCTAAAGGTGCAGAATTGTTTAATAAATCATATAAAACTGCACTCTGTGAATAATTTCTGACTTTATTGAATTTTATTGAACTGGATTATGATTGTATTCCAATGAATTTAAATTGGTTTGAAATGTATCTTGACACGAGATGCAATTTGTAGTAATTTGACAATTGCATTATAAAAAATGGAGCCCCCTCCCCTGCTGACTTATGTTACCTGCTTTATTTCTACAATTTCTTCGATTAACAGCAATTCACATGCTAAATCCATTGCAGAATGAAATGAAACAGTTCAATAATTTACAATAAAAGTGGCACAGGCTTTATCCCAGTTCTGTGATCTTGAAGGGCTTCAGTAGTTTCAAAACTAAAAAAGTCCGTTAAAAAATGTACGTAAAAGTTTCTCCATCGATGGTAGATTTACGAGAATTCCTTTAAGGGGTGCTTAGCAGCGGAATTTGACCGTTCATCAACGTCTGACACCGCAGACAAACATTCCTGCTCCGGTCCGGGTCGCCATGGAAGCTTCCTGTAACATCCTCCGTTTTTAGCCTAAACAGCGCCCCCCTCCGCCATTGCGGCCGAACTTGGAACTGCACCCTGCTTTGTGAGAGTGGGTTTCAGCCAATCGCAGTCACTGTTGCTGCACGTCAGCCCGAACGCCGCCGCGTGAACTTCAAGCCCAGCGTCGATCGCCTTCAGCGGGATCCAGAGGGGAGATGAGTCGAAACCCGAGGGTGATCCGTTAGAGCATTTGCATCCTGACTTTCATCCCTTCAGCAGCCTCCTACCGCATCACCGACATCTTGGCTCTTTTGGACTACACATCCAAAAAAAACAAAAACAAAAACTGACCGATTGGAATTATCTCCTCCCAAAAAAAACAAAAAACCAGCCGGCTTCTGCAAATAAAATCCCGTCGTCTTGGCAGCTTTTCATCCACAGCATTGGGTGAGTTATAAGGGGACAGTAAGTGTAAACGCAATTGACTTTATCAGTAGTTTGGAGATGGCTCCCTCCCGGTCAGAAGGATTATTGTGATGTGATGGTATGTTTGGCCCATCAGGAGTGCAGTTATGGCAGAGCATCTATCCCAGAGTGAGCTGGACTACCCGTTCAAACTTCTGGAGTACATCAACGGCTTCAGGGTGTCAAAGGTGACGTTTCGGGCTTTTCTTTGAGCCTCATCTGCGCGATGATCAACTAGAATAAATTTAGAAACTATATCATCTGTTGCATCTTATGCATGCATGCGTATTTACTGCCTGTACCACATAGTTTACAGTACCACTGATGCAAGAATACAATATGCTCGATCTGGGGTGTTAAAGCTGTTTGTCTTGCAAAATCTGAATATTTTTTTACAGTTATAATCATAACCATGTGTATATGACGCAGTACAAAGTGTCCATTGGTTAAAAACAACAACAAGAAAAAAACAAAATATCAAATATCAGCCTGGGCTTTGCCTTGAATGTCCTCAGGTGATATTTTCGGCCTGTGAGCTGGGGGTGTTTGACCTCCTGCTGAAGTCCCAGGAGGCCCTGAGCGCCCGGCACGTGGCTCAGGAGCTGGGCGCCAGCGAGGACGGCATGGAGAGGCTGCTGGACGCTCTGGTGGGCATCGAGATCCTGGAGGTGGAGAAGACGGAGAGGACAGGTGAGGAGGAGGATGAGGAGGATGAGGAAGATAAGGAAGAGGAGGAGGAAGAGGAAGGAGGAAGAGGAGGAGGTCTTGTGGGCTGGACCATCATTAGAGATCCTCAACAAAGCGAAGCCAATGATAAAGCAGTCTGAATGAGGTCTTACCTTTAATACAAAGATATAGAATACAGTCAGAAGACTGGTTTTATTGTTTGTAGCTTAATTTTTTGGGAAGCTTTCCATCAGATATAGATAGTTGCCTACATTGTTGAAATGGGAAGGAACATCCTGCACAGTGTGTGTTTTCAACAGAGAGAAGCTGCTGAGATAAGCTTAGCTTTATTACTTTTATTATGAAGATTTGAAGGTTACAAGTGAATTGTTTAATTTTCTTGACAAAACTAAATTAATTTGGTTTTAAAAGTGGATTCATTGTGTGATTAATCTCTGGATAGTAAGTCTTATTCCTTATAATAATGGCTAGTTTTCTCTCTTTTGCCCTCTTCCTTCTCTGTTGCAATAACAAGGTTGCCATTTTGATATAGCACAATATTATGTACGTTGAAATACCAGATTGTTCATTTCATTTCTACACCTTAATCCATGCTCCTACCACACTGTCTTTGTCATTACCTGTGATGTTTATTTTCTGATCCCAACTCCATATTACTTATTGCACTAAAATCACTTTTTTCTCTCAACTCTTGTTTATTTATAGTTATAGTTATATCGTTTTTAAATGACCCACAGTATTTACTACCTAACCTACATACAGACCTTGCTGTACCTGCCAGCCAAGGAACAACATTTTGCCGTCAAACTTGCTATTCACCACTGGTTCTGTACGATGAGATTAAAGGAAGCCTAAGTCTAAGTCTTCTCTCATCAACAGACTTCCCACAGACATTGCATGTCTGTCCTGAAGAGAAAGGCATTTCCTGAGCCCAGGGTACCGATCGGTATTAAAACCCTGCACGCTTTGGCCTACTGTTGCAGGTCGTCCCTAGCTGTGATGACAACAGCGATTCAGTTAGGTGTTAACACAGGAAGCCTTCGTTCCTGCCTCAAGCCTGGCACAACCAGCTCGTGATCTCACGATTACAGTAGAGAGACAAATCATTGCACTTAGCCTCCATGCTCTCTACCCCATATTCTGCATTTAAGCGTACTAGGTTAAAAATACCAAAGACGCTTCTACCTTCTGAGTATTCTTATGGGTTAGATAACATGAATGCTCTGTTTTTTAGAGTTCATTCTAAACTAAAGTCTACAGGAACACTGTGTGAACATCTGTCTCGGAAACTGACAGCACTCATTTTTAAGGAGACTCGCTCGGGGTTAGGGTTAGAGATGAGTGGTTGACTTCCTTCGATTATCCAGATTCACGGGGTTCTTGATATCTGTCAGAGCTAAACAGATACTGGCTCAGATCAGAAGCAACGTGTTCCCAGTGTTGAGCCAGTGTGTGAGAAAACGAAGTACCAGCCAGTACCATGAGGTGCGGTATCTGGAGGTATTTGCCTGACGTCATCAGTCTCTCTCGGCGTTTGGGAATTGAAACTCACTCCTCTCTGGGAGTTCTCTTCAGTTCTCGGGGGGGGTTCGCAGCCATTTCTTTAGGCACAAACATCCCAACCTCGATTCTTCTCATGCTCTCTGTTTTCCATTGGCCGCTGCGTTTGCTATTACTGTCCTACTGAAAAACCAAATTTCCATCCGGCTCTAGAAGTCTCGGACACTTTTGCACACAGAGGAGTTCATGGACTTTTAGTTTGTTTTTGCCTTTGCAAACATAATTTGTGTTTTTTTTTTTTAAGAAGAGAGGGTTTCTACCCGGAACCTCTCCAAAGCCACCAGACTTTTTTAGTTTTATTTTAATATCATGAACCTTGACATTTAATATTTGGCAGCTGAGGCCTGTAGAGTCTTAGATGTTGTCCTTGGGGTTTTTTTTGTGCCTTGAATCTTTCCCACTTTCCCACTTTTAAATAATTGTTCCAGTGCTAAACTCCAAATAGTTTTGAGCTTGCCTTTAATTTAAAACTGAAATAATCAACGTCCAGTTTCGATTTCAACCTCTGGACGAGAAAATATATTTGAAACAAAAACTGCTTTGGGGCATGGGATTCAGGAAGAAAGAAATGACAAACTCACTGGGACTGGAAAAACTATTATACATTGCCAAGAGTAAACAACAGGACTTTGAGAAGCTATGGGAGCCATATATGAGGATAATAGGGACTTTATCCCTAGGATCCCTACAGTTTGTATTAATATATTCCCTTGTTATTTTTCTCTGTCTTAATCTAAAGGATTTTCACTGTGGTTTTTATAACCAGCTTTGTACAGCAGCACCGACGTGGCCAATCTCTACCTGGCAAAGGGCAGCGCCAAGTCCCTCCACGACATGATCATCTACCAGTCCCAGACCATCTACCCGCTGTGGAACAACATGGTGGACGCCGTCAGGTCGGTGTGGTGGGGTCCACCGTTTTGTGACCGCACAGCGAACCGCCGGTCACTTTTTCTCTTGTCACGCAGGGAGGGAAGGAATCAGAACGAAAAGACGTTTGGACTTCCGTCTGAAAAGGTCTTCCAAGCTCTTTACAGGTTGGTGAGGATTTTTTGTTCTCCCACCCTGTCATGCTGGTGGCTTTCCTCTTGGGCTGAAAATAAGATAAGCTCCTGACGCAGATCAGAGGAGGAGATGATGAAGTTCATGGGTCTGATGAACTCCTCGTGGGTCCTGGATGGCCACGACGTGGTGACGGCGTTCAACCTCTCCGGCTTCCGGAGGATCGTGGATCTCGGCGGTAAGCGTGTTCACGCCGCCCGTTTTTTTGTTTTTTTTTTGTGGCCAGTCCTGTCTACTAAACGTGTGACTCCCAGGCTGCACCGGCGCGCTGGCCCACGAGATCGTCAAAGCCTACCCGTCGGCTTCCGTGGCCGTGTTCGACCTGCCGGAGGTTGTGGAGGCCGCTCAGAAACATTTCCCCCAGGAGAATGAGGCCCTCGCTTTTCAAACCGGTGAGCCTCACGGAGCCCCTCGCGCTCCTTCATACTGAAAAAAATGTTCTAAATAATGGTTTGACGCTTTGATGTCATGGGAACTTTAGTAAGTTATTTGCTAATTTGTTGGAATTGTTTCAGAGGAATTGCCTATGTGTCCATTCTTGACCAATTCAGAATCAGAGCTTAACGGCCTCTATATAACACTTCATAAATGTGAATTACGAGACAGGCAGATCACTCAAGCACACGGTTTGTGTCCTTTAAGTCGAGCCGTGACAAATTGCACGTGACATTTGTCTGAAAAAACATGGACCCAGTTGGAAAATATGCCACTTGGATGTCTTTCCGAAATTCCAATGTTAGTGTAAAAAATAGTATATTTCTTTTTTTAATTTTCTCTGTATAAAAACAATTACAAACTATTTTCTTTGTACTTGCATCTTAGAAATATGTATTTAATTCATCACTGGTATAATCCTGCAAACAACTTTTATGATTTATGAGTACGTTGTATGTGATTTTTCATAACTCGGTCATTCCCCACACACAGGAGATTTCTTCAGCGGGGAAATCCCCAGTGCTGATTTGTACGTTCTGGCCAGAATCATTCACGACTGGCCGGAAGAGAAGTGCCTTGCCCTTCTGAAGAAGATATATGACAACTGTAAACCTGGTGAGTCTACATAAACTGGTGGAAAACTCATCTTTTTTATATTTGCAACACCGGCTCATGTAAGGAACATTTTGTGTAAACTGATGACTTTGAGGCTTAGTTCTATACTTTCTAAAACTTTTTTTTTACCTTGCCTTGCTTTAAAATGGTGTATATTTTGTTGATCCATTCTTCATTTTATCTCAGGCATCAGATTTTTCAGTTTCATACTCATCCATGACAGATTTTCAGTGAGGGGTGCTTATACTTGCTTCTTGATACACGAGACAAGCCAAAGCTTTTTTTTTTTTTCCAACGTATCCTCAGATCTTTCATTGCTCCGTGTTTCTCTCTGTCCCGCTGTCAGGGGGTGGCGTCCTGCTGGTGGAGGCGATGCTGTTTGAAAACAAGCGTGGACCCGTCATGGCTCAGATTTTCTCTCTTAACATGCTGGTGCAGGCGGAGGGCAGGGAACGCCCACCGTCCGAATACACCAGCATGCTCCAGAAGACGGGCTTCCAAGACGTTCAGGTCTGCAGAA
Organism: Menidia menidia; assembly: GCA_907169785.1. NCBI lineage: Eukaryota > Metazoa > Chordata > Actinopteri > Atheriniformes > Atherinopsidae > Menidia > Menidia menidia. The sequence goes on along the minus strand of CAJRST010002224.1, from coordinate 15,842,075 downwards.
CTGGCAAGTCCTACGATGCCATCTTGGCAATCAGATGAGCTCAGAAAAAAACAAGTTGTTTTATTTTGGAAAATTGTCCTGGAATCGTAAATTGACACCATGCACACTGATTTCCATGTTTTTTTCTCTCCATGTTAAACCCCTAGTGATGTTTTTTTTATGATGTGCTTGTGATAGACTAACACAGATATCCTCCTCCCAAAGGTTGCTGCCGTATGACAAATTTCGATCAATACAGGATTATACTGATACTATAGTTTTTGCGTCTGGCAACAGATTTTGAAGCGTTAGTCCTGAGTTTCATAAGAAGGAGGATACCAGAATCATGATGGCAAATGACAGGAAACGACTTTTGAAGCAATCATTAGCAGGAAGTTAACATAAAGATTAGAAACAGGAAGACAGCTGGTCATTGGAGGGCTGAACTTTCGAGCTCTTATCATGTGATTCAACACTGTGTATATTTGAAAAAACTGATGATATTAACAGTGGTCAGATGTCCTCTCTACATTATGATGATTATATAATCTCACTTGATGCAGAGTGGCTCAATTTTCTCATCTCTCAATTCGGTATTTGTCAACCACTCAGAGTTTGTGATTTGTTTCTCTTCATAGATCTGCAAAAATGTTTCTGTGATGGATATGCATTGGTTTAGATTTGGCTAGTGTCGCTAATAATTGTGTTAAATGAAAAGTGATTGAGTAACATGGAGAACTTATACAAATAAGTTCAATTTAGTTTAAGTAAGTATCATCGATTCACAACAAACTACTGTCAGAGCCTCGCACCAAAATTGATATGTTAGCATGCTATCTTGCTAAATTAGATTGCCTTCCAATTTTGTTACGCTACTGATAACAAAATTTGATTATTCACATATTTTTGAATAAGTACAGTTTTTATATTGCCATTTGGTCAACTATATACAACATATCAGAATGCTAAGACTACCATCTCATGAAACGTTTGAATGCTAACATGCTACATAAGCGCAATTCCCAACAATGTGAAGAATGTTAGCGCTGTTGTGGCTACTTTGTAGCAGCCCGCTAACACTTTTAGTATTTCTAAATCAGAAAATTAGACATAGCAGTGTTTTGTTTAATTCTATAAACTAATTAAGTGGTAGTAATGTGCTAACATTACCATACTATATTGCAAATGTTGTTTGTATTTTCTTAACACAATTTACAAGTTGTGCCTAAACTTAAAGAACTTTTGCAAGAATGCTAACTTAAGAACTCATTTCCAGTAACAGTTGTAGTTGTATGTAATCAAAGATAACTTTCACATAACCAAGACGCAAACACCAGGTTCTGTTGTGTTTTAGATTTTTAAAAATGGAATTGGTTTACAATATTTCTAGAACATTTCAAATAAAAAAATTTGTAGACGACATTCTGATTTAAGTTGGAGTTAAATACTGAAGTTAGTTTATCCTATATAAAATGTATGATTTTTTTTGTACATGTCGATGATAAAAACAGTCACTAAAACAATGGTTATTCAGAGGATGTCCACCTGAATGCCATTTATAAACCTAAAGTCATTTGGCTGAATTATGTGAAATCAGGCTTTTAGTGTCTCCATCACTTCTTTTCTGCCGGAAACAGCCTTTAGAAATATACTGATTAGGTTTTATATACTTTTTGGACAGCCCTACATACTTCGGGGAGATATATTTATTCCAAAAATCTGGGCCTAGAACTAAGGACAGGAATTTATATATCTGTCTCTTCAAACAATATTTTTTGTCTATAGAAAAATGTGTGTGATTTTCCATGAGAGAATAGAATATATAGAATTGGGCTTGAAGATAGAAAGAGAATGAATTAAAAACATCTACCCTACTTTTTTTCTCTCCAAAGAATATCATATCCATTATCTATTGTGCTGTGTTTACTGTTATTCATGTCATGATCAAACTTTTACAAGAATATCCTGTTTGTGGGAATCAGTTGTTAAGGATAAAAATGACCCGGATAGGCGTGTTGTGAAACTGTTGTGTTTGAACATGTGTTTTCCCAGTCCCTGAACACAAATTGCTTCGAATTCCATCCGCTGTAAGACTTCTCAAGACACAGGTCCAACTAAACCCTTAAATTAAGTTTCCTACTTGTATGTGGTGCTCTTAAAGGTTATATTAGATTTTTAAAGGAAAAAATATTTGTAACATTGTCCAATAAACTGTTGGGTGTATTTCTTATTCCACTTAGCTGTTGGAGACACAGGCAGAAGCAGGTGTACATGAACGTTTAAAATTAGTGTTAGCCTCACCTCCAAACACCTGCTGTTTCAAACTGTATGCACAGCTGTATTGTACATATATTGTATGAAATGTGAACGACTGATTGAGTAAATAAAAAATATCAAGAAAATGAAAATGAATACTATCTTTTCTGAATCATCAGATGGTATCAATTTGATTGATTTTTTTTTTAAAACAAAATAATCAGGAGAGCCATGGAAGTTTACAGTTCACTAGTTTACTGATTATCTCTATCTATCTATCTATCTATCTATCTATCTATCTATCTATCTATCT